>PVIU01000227.1:0-337500 GCA_004026605.1 Ondatra zibethicus
AAAAAAAAAAAAAAAAAAAAAAAAAAAAAAAAAAAAAAAAAAAAAAAAAAAAAAAAAAAAAAAAAAAAAAAAAAAAAAAAAAAAAAAAAAAAAAAAAAAAAAAAAAAAAAAAAAAAAAAAAAAAAAAAAAAAAAAAAAAAAAAAAAAAAAAAAAAAAAAAAAAAAAAAAAAAAAAAAAAAAAAAAAAAAGGCAGTCAGGAAAGAGGAAACTATAGCAAAGAACCTGTTGGTGAAAACTGGAAACTAGAGATCCTAGCCTTCATACAACACAAAACCAAGTAAACAACCAGAAGATGCAAATCAAAACACAGCACTTACAAGACAACAAAAAGCCTCATGGTGATGTAGGCACTCAGGAGGCAGAGACACGAAGACTGCTCCAACTATGATGATAACCTGTTCTATGTAGGGAATTCTAGGTCAGCCAAGGTGAGACCCCCATCTCAAATAAAATAAAATTAGCAAATGCTATTAAGATCATTAACAATAACTCTATTAAAGAAAGTATGGACCTGAAGAAACAAGCTGTTCATGTTCACAGAAGGAAAAGCAACATTATGAAGGCTATTTTCTTCAAAATGACCTAAGTATTTACAGGTGGTCATGAAAAACTGATTCTAAATTGTGGATGGAAAATAGGGGTCAGAAATAGCTATGGTATTACAGAACAAGGTCAGGGGAGCTATCTAAAGATTTTCAAACCATTATGCTTAATCAAGAATATGACAGACAAGACCCCCCAATGCTAGTAGACCAATAATAGAAAACAAGTAGAGGTATGGTCTGATATTGGGGGAAAGCAGGCTATTCAGTAACAATGCCAAGATACTGGTTGTCTGCAGGAGAAAACAGTGAAATTGCCACCTCATAGCATACACAAGTCAATTCCAGGTAGAATAAGCATCAGATACAAAAAAAGAAACTTTGCAAATTTTAGAAGAAAATAGGAGACTAAACCTTCAGGTAGTGTATTAAGACACAAAGATTCACAGTTGATAAAAAAAATTGGCTGACTTGCTAAACTAGAACCCAACACTTGTGCTTATTAAAAGGTACCACACAGGGCTAGAGATGTAGCTCAGTGGTAGAGTATTTGCTTAGCGCACAAGACCTAGGGCTCAGCACCCTGTACTGAGACTTAAGAGAGACCTCATATGGAGTGAACAATGCAAGGCTAAAGCTGAGAAAAGCCATTTTCACACAATGTAGCAATAAACAGATATGTAATATAATAAACACACAATGTAAGAATATCAAGTAGAAAAATGAGTAAAAGATAATGTACTTAAAATATAGGTACATATCTATAAAAACAAAAACATTTAAATGAATATATACATACACATAGTAAAATTATTCAGAAAAGATAATGACTAACAGAATTCAGAACACTTCTCTTACAAAGGACCAGGGGGAAAGAGGAGAGAGAGACTGCCAGTGGTGCTGGGGACTGTGCTGTTGTCAGCTGACTGGTGGGCACACTGCTGCTCATTAATATTCTACACTATAAGTCAGTGGTACATTCTTTATATTTAATGCATTTCAAAAGCCAAAGGACCTTTTATATAGAAAGCTGCAATCGGGATTCAAAGCTTTTCTTCTTTTAAAGCAGAACTTCTCTAAAGAAAAACCATTAACCAGTAAAATGAACAGAAGTTGAACTCTTCTGGCTCAAGTGAGGAAGGAAAGTCAAGACCTCTCACTCCCAAGCTCACACAGAAGCTGAAGCACCTCTTTGTGAGGACCCTAAGTGAGAAAGGAGCTGTCACTAGACTCCACACTAAAATGTCTTTCAATCCTGAATTCTTTACTGTGCTAACATGATAAACTATAGTGCCCACCCAAGAAGCAATCACTTCACTTCACAGTTCTGGAAACACCAGGTAGCACTTGTCTTTGAGAGGTATTTATTTAGGGAGGAAGTACATGTGGGTCTTGGGGATCGAACTCAGGTCATCAGGTTTGATGGCAAGCACTTTTACCCACTGAGCCATCTATGATAGCTCTGAGAAATCTATGTGCATGTCTGCTGGCTACTGCTTAAATAAAGCACATCAACACACAAATTTGGCTTGGTATACTATTCTGTGCTCCATGGTCTTCTCCAAATCAGTGCACTTACATTAGCTCAGGCATTTTTAGGTACTATGTCAACACAGCTGTCACTCTAACCATCACTTATCTTATTTAATTGGCAGATTTCCCAGGGTTATTTAATTGGCAACTTAAGACATGCTTAAATTGGCAAGCTCCAAACATTTTAAGTTTGTCTGAATTAAGAAATACTATCCTGCTTCAATTAGCTGGAATAATAAATTAAGAAGTCATTCCCAGCTGTGGATGCAGCACATCAGGAGAGCCTTTGCCTAGCTGAACAAGGACTGCCTAGATTTGATCCTCAGCATGAGAAAAAAAACTGTTTTGGCCTTTAGTAAGATATGAGATAGAAACAGCCTTAAAAAAGGAAAGATGCTTTGTGTTACTTTGCTTAATGTGAAAATACTGCAGAAACATGCAATAGAATAGTTAAAGGTTTTATCTGCATCGAGGTAGCAAGGACATGGCGAGCCAGTGACCCTCTCAACAATCAGTGACACACAGCAGGAAGGCAATGTGTTCATTCAAATGACAAACCAAAATTAGGTTTTCAAGTACAAACATGAAAATTAAATTAGAAATTAGGTTTCATAAAATTTGTGTTTGGGATTTTTGTTTGTTGAGTTTTGAGAAAGTCTTGCCCTGTGGCACAGGATGGCAATGAACTCTCTGTAGCCCAGGCTAGCCTCAAACTGCGGGTGATCCTCTGTCTTAAGTCTTCCAAGCTCTAGAATTAGAAGCATGAGCTACTGTACCTGGTTCCATTTCTGGATTTTAAAGAAAAGATTTATCTTATTTTTAGTTATGTCTATATATGTATGCCTGTGAATGTTGAGTGCAGGTGCTTGTAGAGGCCAGAGGAGGCAAAGGATACCCTGAATTAGACAGCTGTGAGCTGCCTGATGTAGGTGTTTATAACTGAGCGCCTGTCCTCTAGAAGAGCAGAGTGCTCCTAAGTGTGAGCCACCTCTCCAGCTCCTCCATTTGTTTTAACTACCATCTACTTAGTAGCACAATGCCCTTAGATAATGTAACTTGTGAGGGAGATTATGAAGTGTTTTTCTGTATAAGCTTCTTTTCGTATTTTAAAATATATAAGGAAGCATAACTAAAAAAGAAAATTCTCTTAAACTCTTTAGCCCACAATTTTGGTTCCAGGGAAAATAACAGATCCATACTTTTTTCTTTTCCTTTTTTAACTAGGCACACAAATTCAATAATATGAAGGGAAAGTACAAAACATATGCAGTAAAAACAGCATTATAGGGCCAAAGACAGCTCAACAGGTAAAAGTATTTGTCTTGTAATCCTGAAGCCTGAGTTCAAAGTTTAAAACCCACTTTAAAAGAAAAAAACCTGGATGTCGTGGTGGGCATACCTACCTTGAGATGGGGACAGAGGCAACAGCATCTGCCAGAAGCTCATGACCCAGCTAGCCTGCTTCACAGTGGCAGAAACAAGAGGGCCTGTGCCTCAACCTGGCTCCCCAGAGCTGTCCTGACCTGCACAGGTGCATGCTGCACCCACATACACACACAACTAGCATTATAAAAGTTATAATATGTCTGTTACAGCAGGCCTGACAAACACTTCTGTTTCTAATACTTTTTAAGTTAAACGGTACATGCAGGAATGAAATGGTTCCTTAAACAATATATTGAATATTAATTTAACATAAAACATAATATAAAACATGATTTTTTTAATCAAATGGGAAACTGCTGAGAGCTCTTTCTAGTAAGAGCTTAGCTCTAATCTTAGATAAATTTAGTCCATTGTCAAGCTTTCTGGTTACAAAATACTTAAAAGCCTGATTTCCTCACCCCTAAACTCAAAACTATTCTACTTTGAATCTATTATTTTTGAAGAATGAATTCTAAAAGAAAGTTTTAAAATAGACATTGCTCATAAATGAGTCTAAGTTTAGAGAACCTGAAACTTCCCATGATTTTCCTAAGAGCCTGGACACTATACCAACAACTGACCTTGAACTCCATGGATATGTAGCAATAGTTTCCTTACTTTCTTAGAATGAAAAGAGTTCATACATACATGCGAGTCAGTAACGTTTTAAAAGTTTGGGCTGGAGGTGCAGCTCTGTGGCAGAGGGGTTGGCTAGCACGTGCAAGGCCCCAGTTAAGCCCCCAGGAGCAGGAGTGCACATGTGTAGGTTTAAGGTTTTAAAGACCATTCCACCTACCATTCCCCGCACCTTACATTTTCTATGTTAAAAGAGGGAGTTTTAACAGGGCTGCACACTCTCTTCTTATCCCAATTTCTTTATACTTACTTGCAGCCTGGCAATGGAATCGAAATCCTCGTGGAATTTCACCTGCAATACAAAGTGTTTCATTGAGAAGCAGAAATCTGAAAATTTTCTTACCTGTGTTACGGTAATACTTCATGTGATGACCAAGTTTCAATGTGGGTAATCTTTATTATGTTAAAATACAATTAAAACTTCATATCCCTTTTATTTTTGTGTTGTTTGCTTCTGTCTTGGTTGTTACTGTTTAAATCAAAGGTATGATAACTAAAATATTCTCTATGTATTTTCTAAACTACTTTGCACAGCAAGCTGTTCCTTCCAGGGAAATTATACTAGAGAAAGAAAATTCATGCAAAATGACTTCTAGCTAGGGGTCCATGACGGTATTTGAGGGTGGTAAAGCCTGTTATACTGCAGGCAAATTTTTGAGAATGAAGAAAAATCTCAAAATTTTATCTTTTCAGTATTTCATAATCCACACACCAACAAAATGTAAAAGCTATATAACTTGTCCTAAGCAGCAATGTCCACAAACATAAGATAATCAGCTTTGCTGTCCTCTGAGAAAAAGACGTCTAAATTAATTTTAAAGCTTTTTGCTATCTTGACACATTTCCCCTTTTGACTTCAAAGATATGGTGGTTCCCTTAACTGCTCTCTGTCCTCTTGGGAACTGAAGAGATCCAACATCTTTGTAACTATTTGCTTCTCATTTGTTTTTTGTTTTTTTTTTTTTTTGAGACAGGGTATCAATGCAGCCTAATCTTCTTGCCTCATCTTTCTTCCTGAATGCTAGGATCACAGGCTTGAATCTCCCCTGGGCTATTGTTTTGTTTTTAGTCGGAATAGAATAGTGGAAAGGAGATGGCTAAGGATGTTTAGAGAGCTAGGCTACCTCTATACTGTTTTAATAGTTTCTACAGACACTTTACAAATGATCTAACTGGCTCAGAAAAAGGTTTTCACAAGGTTACAATGCAGTATCAGCTTCAAACTAAAGACTACTAAGGTGAAAGATGGGATAGTGAAAGAAAAGAACAAGGCATAAAACAGAAGAATCCCAAGATGTAAGGCCCTGGGCAAACGAATAACAGGTTGTGCATTTTTGAGGTACTCTATCCTCTGAGTTCTGTGTTCAGTGAAGAGGAAAAGACTCAATCAACCAGCCACATCAACACCTAATTCCTTATAGTCTGACACTTAGGTATTATGTCTGCAAACATTTTAAGAACTCCACTGTACTTCAACTTTTAAGAAAATGATTACTAATAAATGAAGCCAGTTTAAAACCATCACACACTTTTAGGATCTTACCTGGATGGATAAAGCTGTGGAAGTCTGCTATAATACCTTCCTGGAGGGAGTATTTAACACAGCCAATTTCACAAGGGAGGAAGCGCTGCTCACAATGAGGAGGTAATTCACCATGGCTAAAAATGTTCAGAAAATAAAAAGCACCTCCAAGGAGAGCTGAAAAACAAAAATAAAACCCAAGACTGTTAGAGCCAGTTTTGTACAGGTATGTGTTCCTTTATTTCTTAGTAAATTATAAAAGAAAACTCAATTATACCAAGTAAAAACTTTACAGTCACACTCATCAAGAATTTAAGTAGTAACCATCTTTTCTATAAAGCAACAAAATGATTCAGTCTTGCCTCGACATAACTCAGCTATAGAGTAACACTGAATTTTAGCAACAGCATAGTAAAAGCTGTGGCATATATGCAACAGTTAGAAAGGTTTGGGAAATAAAGGCCTGTTGTAATGGAGTGGGCAGGCCACAGCAGGCGGGCCGCAGTGCTGTCGCCCGGCTAGCTTAAGCCCGAAATAACCACACCAAAATTATATTAATTAAACACTGCCTGGCCCATTATATCTAGCCTCTTCTTGGCTAACTTTCACATCTTGCTTTAACCCATATCTAGTAATCTGTGTATCTACAGGGTTGTGGCTTACCGGGAAGATTCTAACCTACGTCCATCTCAGGCCGGAGATTCATGGCGTCTGCCACACTACCTTCTTCCCAGCATTCTGTTCTGTCTACTCTACCCACCTAAGGGCTGCCCTATCAAAAGGCCAAGGCAGTCTCTTTATTCAACCAATGAAAGCAACACACAAACAGAAGGACCTCCTAGGCCAAAGTCCAACAGAACAAGTAAAATTAGCTATGGATAATTTAAGTTCTCTGCTTTTGTACTCTCTGCTAATATACAGAAGACCACCTATAATACGAGAGAACTATGTGGGACCAGTACTGTCCACTGAAGACCAGCGTTAAAAGCTTGTGCTAAACAAAGACAGAACACGGCAAAAACAGCCAGAAGAAACAGCAAAGGCCCTTTATTGGCTATGTTCTCTTCTAGGTAGTGCAATAATTCATCCTTGCTTCATGCCTGTCCACCCCAGGATATTTTAAAATTCTTTATCCCCTGCCCTTTTTGTGCAACAGGGTTTTTCTGTGTAGCCCTGGCTGTCCTGGAACCCTCTCTGTGAACCAGACTGGCCTCCAACTCAGAGATCCTACTATCTCTGTCTCCCCAGTGCTGGGAGTAAAGGCGTGTGCTACCACACCTGGCCAAAAAGTCTTTATCCTTAACTGGCAAATGATATTAGCACATCTTTATGGGCTACCATAGGGCTTCAATAGATTTATGAATTGTGGGGTGATTAGATCAGGCTGGTTAGCATACCCATCAATCCATAAACTGTCATTCTTGTTCAAATAACATCTCCTCTCTTACCAGGCTGTGTAATAGGTCAAAGACCTTATTTTTCCTGTCTACCTCTATAACCTAAGTGTGGGAGCTACAAAGATGTCTAAGAATTATGTTTAATAATGTATGAAGTGGTAGAAACCAACAGAGACTTTGTTACAAAAAAATTTTCAGTATTATTTCAACAAATGCAAATTAGTTCATCCTGCATAACATTAGGGTTATAATATTTAAGCCCTTATAGCCAATTATTTTGAAACATAAGATCGAAATGAATATAAAATACATTTTGAGGGTGGGATGCCATGCACAGGTATGTCCTTAAGTAAGGCAGTCAAAGGTCAATCTCTAGGATCATCCTTTAGGAGTTGTCCATGTTTGTTCCAGATGGGACTTGAGGCTTGCCAATCAGGCTAGGCTGGCTAGCCACTCAACTCTTCCTACTTCTCCAACACCACCACACATCACTTTCATACGGGAGCCGGTCCTCACGTTTACACGGCAAACACTTGATTGACTGAGCCATCTTCCTCCACCACATAGAAGACCTTTCTGATTGCCCAATATGCCATCCAAATGTAAGCATAATATTTTAGGAATACTCTACCTTGATCATTTTTTATGGATAAATTTGACATGTCAGGGGGAGAAACACTTGGTTTTGGTACAAGCATGCTTGGCCTTCTCAGTGGTGTAGATATGAATTTCTGAAAGAGAATTACCAGTCAAATGCTTTAAACAGAGCTACTGCTGGATACTTTACTTCACATATTTAAATTTAACAAAGTAACTGCAAAATTGTTGTGGACTACTTCAGCATTCTCTTGTGGTCAATGAAACCAAATATATTCATCAGCGACAGCAGCAGTCAATGGCAGACAACAGCAAACCTATAAACATAAGAAGGTGAGTGGCCAACAAGCACCTACAGCTGAGAGCCATTTTCACTACTGACCATCTCATTTCCCCAAGTCACTCACCACCAAAGGCCAGGCCAGTGTCAAAGCAAGATTTTTGAAAGAAAAAAAAACCCAAGCCCTGTAACACTGTCTGGTTTTCACTGAAAAGTAAAAACCAGAGCACACTGTGCCTCCAACTGTCACAAGACACACACAATATGTTTAAGTTTTTGAGGAGAAAATTTTTAATTTTCGTTTTTCTTTTCTTTTGTTATGTGTACAGGCGTTTGCCTGTATGTGTGTCACATGTGTGCAGTACCAGTGGAGGCCAGCGGAGGGCACTGGAATCTCCTGGAGCTGGAGTTACACAGATGATAGCAAGCCACCACGTGGGTGCTGCGACTTGAACCTGTGTCCTTTGTAAGAGTAAGCCAGTGCTCCTAATCACTGAGCCATTTCCAGCCCCTTGAAGAAAAATGTTTTATAAGAAATTATGACAAGAAAGATCAAAATTCACAAGCACAGAACATCATAAATCCACCTGACTTAAGGCACTGACTTAAAAACATAAATCTACCTTATTAAAAAAAAATTCACCAAACTTTTGAGTTTCCATCCAATGCCAACAGCTCAAGAATGAAATTTCACATGTACAATAGAAAAGAACAACAGGAGGGAGAAGAGGAAAAAATGCCATTAACAACCTTGTACTTTCTGAACAGCAACAAGCTGGAAAACGATTTTTATTTAGTACTTTACTGCCCTACCGCATGGGAATTTGCTTAACTTTTTCCCCTAGAGCGTCTACAAATGTTAACCCAGGTCTTCAAGTTTTGTTATTCCAATTATTCAAAGCACAGTTAACAGGAATCAAGTAAAAATATAGTTCAATTACTTCTAAGTATATACAAGGTGTTTGAAAAGCTGTCTAACCGTTAAGGATTGAAAAGGGCTCTGGGAGGCCTTTTAGTGTAAGCCCCGAACACCGACCCCCCCCCCCATCCCCTGGGCTTTCTGCACCGTCTGGAAACTTCCCGAAGGTTTAGGGGCTCCACCTTGATGGGGAGCCCACGGGCGGGCGGGCGGGCAGGAGGGGGCTAGCCTTACCTGCTTCTCTGAAGGCCCAGAATCCTTTCCCTGGGCTGCTCTCCATTCCCGAGCCATTTCTGAGTATTTCTCCTTCTCATCCTCACTCAGGAGCTTTGGGAGAAGAGGGGGACAGAAAGGAGAGCCGTGAGGCGTCCGTTCCACGCCCCGGTTCTGAAAGGTTCTGTCGGTTGGTCCGACCCTGGGGAAGGGCCCTTCACCCCGTCCCCTCTACAGACGCCCCGCAGGCCGGGTCCCCTCTGCGCCCTCCCCGCAGCCCAACTGCCCGCAGCCTCACCGCCCAGTCGGCCGAGCAGTAGGGGATGGCGTCAGCCACGCGGGCCACAGGCAGGCCTCGCCGGCGCAGTTCGGGAATCTTCTCCTGCACGAAGAAATAGTAGGCATTGCGGCTGGCCCTGCGGTTGGGCATGGCGTCGTCGGGCCTCGACGCCCTCCAGAGGCACAGCCAGCAGCCGGCGCCCTCACCGGGCTCCCGCCCTTAGTAACCGAGCTGAGCGCCTGCGCGAGCTCCTGCCCTGCGCTTGGCCAATCAGGGCGCAGCGCGCAGCCGCATTGGCTCCCCGTTGGGGGGGGGGAGAAACAGCCTGAAACTGAAAGATTCCACCTCGTGCAGAGGCCGCGGGGGCGAGGAGGAAGGAGGAGAGAGGCGCAGGCGGGGAGCCTGGCGATTGGCTGGCTGGCACGCCTGGTGGGCGGGGATTGTCACGTGGAAGGCCTGGTGTTTTTTCTGTATATTGTTGCGTAATGTGCCCCGTTAGTGTCGGGCTGAGGGGTCGCAGGTGCTTTCCCTTCCCAGGTGATTTACAGCTAGACCTAGCGAGGGTGTGCAAAGCACCGAGGGAGAAGGCGGGGACACTGGGGGGTTTTCAAGGCAACCGCAAGAAGCCTAACATATCTGAAAACTTCTGTTACTTGTTAGCTTTTGGGGAGCTGAGGATTGAACCAGTGCCTCCAACATGCTAGGCGAGACCTCTCCCATCGAGCTATGTTTCAACCCTTCCTCTAGTTTCTGAAGTGCAATATACAATTAGTCCTAAGAAGGAAACACAAGAGGCTGAGATGTCAAAAATTGTCTTCGAATAAGTAAATAAAGTTTTATAGGCTTGTAGGTAAGGTCTGGGTAATTTTGGGGGGTCAGTTTTATTACTAGGTGGCGTTTGGGAGTTATTCTGAAAGGTTTTTCCCAGCTTGTGTACCTAGTTACTGCTGACTCAAGGTTGAGCCTGTGTTAGTAATACTGACTGAGTTCTCATACTGGTTCAAATTAGTGTTTGTCAAGTCACTTAGGTTTTCTCGTATTTCCCAACGAAATTCCTTTGCCTATTCAGTTCACTAAGTTTGTGTATAAGAAAAGTATGTTTTTTAAAAAGACAGTCGAGAATTCATTTTAAAAATTTATCTTTTCGGATAACCACATTTTATTTTTACATCCCGGCTATAGGCAGTTTCCTCTCCCTCTTCCCAGTCCCTACCTACCCCACCCCTGCCCCCAATTCACTCCTTTTCTGTTTCTATTCAGAAAAGGGCAGGCCTCTCATGGTCATCAATTAAACGTGGCATATCAAGTTGTGGTAAGACTAAGCACCTCCTCATGTCTTAAGGCCGGACAATGCAACCCAGTATGAGGAATAGGGTCACAGAGGCCAGCAAAAGCGTCAGAGGCAGCCCCTTCTCCTACTGTTAGGAGTCCCACAAGAAGAACAAGCTACACAAACAACTATAACATATATGCAGAGGGCCCAGGTCAGTCCCTTTCAGGCTCCCTGGTTGTCAGTTCAGTCTCTGTGAGCCCCTACCAGCCTAGGTTAGTTGATTCTGTGGGTTTTCTTGTGGTATCCTTGACCTATCTGGCTCCTACAATTCTTCCTCGCTCTCTTTAGCACAGCTCTCCAAGCTTCTCCTAATGTTTGGTTGTGGGGTCTCTGAATCTGTTTCCATCGTCAGAGTCTGGATTAAATCTTTCTGATGACAATTGGGCTAGGCACCAGTTATGAGTATATCAGAATATCATTAACCATCTTACATTGACTTTTCTCTCCCTTCCTTCCTTCCTTCCTCCTTCCTTTTTTTTTTTCCAGTTGTGTTTGGTTCTATCCTAGGTCTCTCGGCTATCCAGTCTCTGGTTCCTGGCTCTCCAGGTAGTGTCAGGGGTAGGCTCACTCTTGTAGCATGGGTTTCAGGCTGGACCAGTCATTGGTTGGGCACTCCCACAATTTCTGCACCACTTTTATCCCAGCACATCTTGTAGGCAGAACAGACTGTGTGTTGAAGGGTATATGGCTAGGATTGGTGTTCAAATCCTTCCACTGTAAGTCCCACTGGGTCACAGGGGATGGCCAGTTTAGGCTACATATTCCTATGGCTAGGAGTCTCAGCTGACGTCATCCTTGTAGATTTCTGGGAGTTTCCCTTTCACTAGGTTTCTACCTAACCTTGAAATGCCCCCCCTTTCTTTCCAGTTGTCTCTTTCAGTACTCTCTCCCCTCATCCTTCCCTTCTGGTCCATCATGTTCCCATCTCCCCAGCCCCCAGTCCATCCGCTAGATCCATTTTCCCTTCCCAGGGAGATCCATGCATCCCCTCCCCACCTTTGCCCCCCCTCGTTACTTCTCTGGATCTGTAGACTGTAGCATGGTTACCCTTTACTTCTTAGCTAATATCCACTTCTAAGTGAGCATATATCATGTTTATCTTTGTGGGTCTGGGTTACCTCACCCAGGATGATTTTTTAATAATTCCACCCATTTGCCTGAGAATTTTATGTGTCATTGTTTTTTAACAGCCGACTCCATTAGTTCATACCTTATTTTCTTTATCCATTCGTCAGTTTAAGAACATCTAGGTTGTTCCAGATTCTGGCTGTTATGAATAAAGCTGCTATGAACATAGTTGAGCAAGTGTTCTTGTGGTATGATTGAACATTCTTCAGTTATATGCCCAAGAGCAGTATTGCTAGGTCTTGAGGTAGATCATTTCCCAAGTTTCTGAGAAACTGCATATTGATTTCCAAAGTGGCTGTACAAGTTTGCACTCCCACCAGCAGTGGAGGAGCGTTCCCCTTGCTCCACATCCTCTCCAGCATGAGCTGTCACTTGTGTTTTTGATCCTAGCCACTCTGACTGGTTTAAGATGAAATCTCAGAGCTGTTTTGGTTTGCATTTACCTGATGACCAAGGATCAGTGTTAAACATTTCTTTAAGTGTTTCTCACCATTTAAGATTCTTCTGTTGAGAATTCTGTTTAGATCTACACATTTTTTAATTGGATCATTTGGTTTTTGATCTCTAGTTTCTTGAGTTCTTTATATATTTTTGGAAATCAGTCCTTGTCAGATGTGGAGTTGGTGAAGATGATTTCCTATTCTGTAGGCTGCCATTTTGTTCTATTGATGGTGTGTGTCCTTTACCTTACAGAATCTTTTCAGTTTTATGAGGTCTCATTTATTAACTGCCAAATTTAGTGTCTGCAATATCAGTGTTCTGTTCAGGAAGTTGTTTCCTGTGTCAATGGGGATAACTACATTCTTTATTGTTTGCTAATAATGTTGCTAGATTCCTCTGGTATTGAAGCAGCTTAACATTTATAAGTACACACTCTTCTTGATCATGAGGCATTGCTGACACTTAAAATAATGTTTTGTTTTCCTAGTAGATGTTGGATTGCTGTTTTGGTGCTTTCTGTAGGGATGTGAGGAAGATCTGAGTGAGTGGTGTCCTAAAAGACCGTGCTTTTAGGTCACATCCCAAGTTCTTCAATGGTGAGAAACCAACAAAGTTGTTATGCAGGCTCAAGAGAAATAACACAGTTTTCCTGGAGAGTATGAGAATGAGTGTTGATGAAAGGCTAGTCAGTGTGTGCAAAGATGAGCAACTGCTGTGGCCTCCTCCTCCTGATGCTTACAGTGGAGACTGTTTACCTAAAGAGACTCCTACCCCTCCTCTGTATCTAATAGACACATTGAGGTTCCAGGTTTCAGCAGGATCCCAGCTTCACTGCAAGTGTGTCTGTACTTACTTCATTCCCTCTCTGCCCCTAGTTAGGGACGGTTCCATGACCCAAGCCATGCATGATGGGGCAGCTTTCCTTACTAAGCATTGGTTTCAGGGTTATTATTGCTTCATAAAATGAACACCCTTTTTCTCTAATTATAATTGAGTAAGCGATGAGGATTACCGGATTCTTTGAAAATTTGGTAGATTTTCTTGTTTAAGCTCTGATACTGACAACTCTCAGAGGGCAGCAGGGGCTGAACCTTGCCGGTATCTGGCATGGGTTGCCTTCAGTCATTTCTCTTAGAAGCCCATGCTACATTTGTGATTGCATGTATGTTGGTATAAAATTTGGTGAGGAGAGGAGGCTACTGAAACTTTTGTAAATATTGATGAGACAACAGCTTGGCCAGATCTTCTCTGCTTAGCTGAGTGACTCAGCAAACTCACTCTTTCAGGAAGAGCAGACTTACACAAAGGTTTGTAGATGAATCTTATAACAGCTCTATTCTTCAAAAGCCCTGAGCTGAATAACTCAAAGTCATCAACAGTTGAATTGGTAAATCGTGATATATAATATGGTAGACTCCTGGGGGATAAGAGGAAATGAGCTAGTCTTGACACTCAACATGAATTCTGTAATGTTGCTGAGTAAAAGAAAAGAAATAAAAATGTATATTTTTGTGACATAATGGATACAACCCTTGAGAAAGGTAAGATCATACATAGTTACAGAAATCAGATCAGTAGTAGCCTGAGGCCTAGAGGTAGGGAAAAGAATAGAAGCTAACATAGAAAAGCTTGGAGCTGGCACACTATTTTGTGCTTTGTAGTGTTAGTGGTGACAAGCAGGGCATGTCAAAATTTATCAAATTGTATTTGGAGATGTATGCATTTTCAAAAGTTATTATTTGATGTATATGGATGTGCTGTGGGACAATGGTTTTACCCTGTGAAGATTTGTTTCTTGTACTTGTTTAATAAAATGCCAATTGGCCAGTAGCCAGGCAGGAAGTAGAGGCGGGGCAATGAGAACAGGAGAATTCTAGGAAGAGGGAAGATTCAGTCTGCAGTCACCCAGATGCAGAGGAAACAAGAAGAAAACGCCTCACTGATAAAGGTACCAAGTCTAACATGGCTAACACGGACAAGAATTATGAGCTAATTTAAGATGTAAGAATTAATTAATAAGAAGCCTGAGCTAATAGGCCAATCAGTTTATAATTAATGTAGACCTCTGTGTATTTCTTTGGGACTGAATGGCTGAGGGAACAGGTCGGGACAGAAACCTCAGTCAACATGGGTGTGTTTCCTGCACGTCTGTCTTTGTACCATGTGCATGCCAGGTGCCCTTAGAGGACATTGGATCCCCTGCCATGGGAGCTATGAACAGTTTGTAAACTGCTATGTGGGTGCTGGGAATTGAACTCCTAACTCGAGTCATCTCTCCAGCCACATATTGCGTGCATTTTATTCTGTGTAAACTACAGTTTAATAAAATTGATTTTTAAGACAAGATTGGCATAAAAATGAATGTAATACTTGTGTATAGCTTTAAAAATTACACACTGTCTCCTTCATTTTCTTCCTAATATGATTTAAGCCTTCCAAGCCTTTTCTTAATATTTGTTAAAGTGTTTTATTGATCATTTAAATAATCTGAATTTTTGTTCTATTGAGAAACTTTAATGTTTTTCTTCTCACCCCTCTCTTATTTAAATGTATCCATCCCTTCGACTTCAGCCTGTTTTGCATTTCTTTTTCTAGCTCTGGAATAAAATATTTTATTCTTTTCAATGTCTATTTTTATAGGTTTACTTCTCTCATTTCTGCTTTAGTAGGATTAATCAGTATTTCTACCTTACTTACTTTTCCTCTGACTTCAAAATTACCCATTTTGTTTTTCTTCATTCCGTAGACCGGGTGCGGAGGCCAGAGGACAACTTTCAGGACTCTGTTTGCCATGTGGGATCTGAGCTTTATCATCATCAGGTCATCAGGCCTGTAGAAACATTGCTACCCGCTGAGCCATCTCTCCAGCTCCCATTTCTGAAAGAGCCTACAGACCCCTCTCTTTTGGAGACAACTGCTAACGAAGCAGCCTCACATTTGGTGACTGGATGGACTGCTGTCCTGGTACTTCCACTGCAGAACACTTCAAAAGATGTCTTGAGGAGACTACCCTCCAGCTGCAACCATGGCTGCTGCCGAAGACGCCATTTCTCCTTCAGAAGGTCTCGCTCCGGTACAGCTGCACCAGCTTACATCAGTAGCAAGAACATCAATCAGCCACGGCAGGGCTTCTCTTCCAGCAGCTGTTCTCACTCAGGATGGGAATGTTATCAGTGATTCAGAAAAAAAAAAGTTGTTATTTGGTGCTTATGTAAGGCTTGCAATTGGTACTAAGGGAAAACTCAGGTGAGACTAGAAGCTGTGCACATGGAAGGCTGTGATTGGTAGAATCACAGTCTGTGCATAGGTGTGCTACACCTATCATTAGTGATATGAGCAGGATGTTTTGCATGCCTTGGAAATTCATTTAGGAGGATTTTCTCCATGTGCAGTCTCCAGGGCAGCAGCATTGAGCCCAATAAGGGCGTCTCTGAATGGCCTTTGGCTGAGATGTCTTCTTGACCATTGTTCTAGTGTGCTGAACAGCCTCAACAATAGCAAGAGCCAGTTAAGAGGTGCAGACAAGCCACAGTGAGCTGAGAGCCCTGGAATCCAAGCTCAGAGATATGTTATCAAGAGGCAACTGAGCATTCCAGACAACCACCAAGGGCTGAAGCTACAATAAGCTAATACTAGGAAGAATGTTATTGCAAAGTCTCTGGATGGTGAGACTGTTGTAAGCCATGGCTATTGTGACAGCAAGCCTTGGCCACTAGAAGAGTCTGAAACATCCACTGAAGGCTAAAGTCAAACTGTAACTCCAGCCTCTGAAAGTTGGTTCTCTAGCCCAGAGAAGTGCTCATTTTGAGCACATCCAGCAATAAGCCTTTGTCTTTAAAAGCTTGGAGCTCTGGCTCAAGGCGTGGAGCTCTCAGTCTCTCCATTGGCTCTGCATTAGAAACCTCATGAACTCAGGGTCAGCAACATTGATAGAGCGGTTGCCTGCTACCTGCGGTTGTATTTGGATAAAGGAAAAGAGCCCTTAGTCAACCACTTGTGACAGTTTCAGGGTTTTGTGATTTTTTTTTTAAAAAACCATTGTTGAGAAATAATCATCATACAACAAACAGCACATATCTAAAATATGAAGGTTTGGTGAGTTCTGGCATTTGTACACCTGTAAAACTATGCCTGCAAATAGATAAAGAACAATCCATCCCCAGTTCCTCATCACCCCCGCACACTGCAGGCAGTGCCTACAGATCTCTACTCGTTTCTCCTTCAGTCTTTTTCTGTCTCTCGCGGTGCAGACTTTTCTTCCATTGCTCTGTCCTCACGTTCACTTGTATTTTCTTCTATATCCGATGTTAATCCTTCCAGTATATTTTCATACCAGATTATTCCATTTCTATCAGTAGGAGTTAATTGAAACTCTTAAAAATATCTTCTATTTCTCTACTCAACATAGCTTTTCTTTCTTCCTCCACACAGAACTGAGTTATAATATATAAAAGTTACAGTAACCACTACTTGTCCTTGGCTGCTCCTTTTGTCATCTGAGTCATTTCTGGTTATGTCTCAACAGGTCGACCTTTTTTTATGGGTTAGTGTCCTATGTCTTTGCTCGGTAATATTTGATTGGTCATTTTACTTTGTTAAATGCTGTATGCTTCTATATTCTTGTGTTTGGCTTTAGGATATGGTTTGTTACTTGGGAACAGTTAAATGCTTTGCTTCTGCTCCCTTTGCTCCTTTCTCTTATGCGTTGCCATTTGAGAGCGGAGCAACCCCTTAGACTAATTTTCTCCACCACTGATGTGACACCCTTCTGAGCACTCCACCTGATAGCCCATGAATTCGGAGGCTTTTCCATTTTGGCTGACAAGAACACAAACTATTTCTAGCCCTGTGTGAATTCCAGGGATTGTTCCTTCTTTCAATCCTTCCAAGTTGTTCTTTCCCTGGCACCGTGGAGCTTCCTCCCACACGTGCACGCTGATCAGTATTCAGCTAAGGCTCAAAGGGAGATCCTCCCCAGAGCTCCACGGTGCTTTGGGCTTTTTGTTCTTCATGCTGCTTCCTCTTCCTGGTACTCTGCCTGCAGGGTTTTCTCACTCTGGCCAACCTGGGCACTTGGTTCTGTTTGCTCAATACAAGGAGACTCTAGGGCTTCCAGTGCTTATCCTTCTTGATGCTGAATTCTGAATCCCCTGCCCTGCAGCCTTTGGTATAGTAACAGAGCTTGCATTGTTTCTGTGCTTTCAGGGCTAATTAGTTACCTTGACTCCCTGATGTCCAGTGTCTGAAATCATTCCATGTATTTGGCCAGGTATTTAGTTGCTTCAGGTTGTTGGATGAATCTGGGTTCCCTGTTACTCCACCTTGATTCAAATGACTTTTTCTTATTTTAACACTTAAAAGAAATACTCAATTACTCAATTTCTAGGTAAGTGGTCCGGATAGATCATCCTGAAGAGTTGGTTACTTTTAAAATGTGAAAAAAAAAATAGAAAGGAACAGAGAGATAAGAGTTCCAGACAAAGAGAATGGGCTCCACAAAGGACTCAGATAATAAAGTTCTAGGCATGTCCTCAGAACAGGTGAGAGCCTGCTTGGTAGTGGTAGCATGATTCTGTTCAGATACAGAATGGTGTATGTTGAGGCTGGAACAATGAAGAGGGACTTGGGTGTGGTCATTATGAAGAATTCAAATTGTAATCTCAACAAAATGGCCATTTAAGGGTTTTATGTTATAGTATTTTAATTGACAGAATGCATACTTTTATTGTATACACATGATATTTTTATATATGCACACACCATGAAATGGCTAAATTGAGATTATTAATATATGTATTACTTTTTGCACTTTTTTGTGTTGAGAACACCTTTAATGTCTTTTTACAATTGCATTTATTTGTTTGGGGAGGCGTGCATGTGCTGTGGCAAGTAAGGGAAATCAGAGGGCAACTTGTGGGAATCCATTCTCTCCTTTTACCGCATGGGTTCTGAGACCAAATGCAGGCCTTCAGGTTTAGTGGCCAACACATTTACCTGCTGAGTCTTCTCTCTGGACTATTATTATTTAAATGCTTTTAGAAACATGTCATGATATGATTTATAGTTTAAGGTCAGTGTTTCTTCAGTTATAGTTAAGGTCAGTACTGTTTGGAGAATGACTCAAGGCGAGATGGCTCCTTGGTTAAAGATGTTGAGAAGCTGGGCAACCAGAGTTCAACTCTCAGAGCCCAGGTGGTAGTAGAAGAGAGTTGAGTCTTGCAGGTTGTCCTCACACCTCCACCATGCTGCCCTCCCATAATTTTTTTTAAAGTAGTAAGAATTGGCAGGGTAAGATCTGTTAGGAGGTTCCTTCAAGAGTTCAGGTGACAAGAGCTATGGGTGAGTCTGAGTGATAGAGTGCTTGCCAGCATCCCTGGGGTCACTAGCATCACAAGATGAGGAAAGAGAGTCCAGGGGAACGCTGCATGTGAGAGCATCACAAGCAACTTATTGAGACCTAGCCTCAAAATGCAAAGATTGAAAATGACTGGGGATGTAGCTTAATGGTTCTTAAATGTAACTTCAAAGTTCTTGCCTAGCATGCACGAGGTCTTAGGACCTTTAGGATTCAATCCCTCGGACCTGGGGGACTTAGAAAAGTCTAGGTGTAAGTGAACCTAGATGGAGGCCTAGAACAGAAATGCACGGGCAGACATGGAAAGCAAGGAAGGGCTAGAATTGTATTTCAGGGAAAAGCAGAGCTTATAGATTGCATGTAAAAATGAGAGAATTGGAGTAACCTAAAGGTCTGTGCTTGAGGAATGAAGTGGCGAGTGGCGCTTTTGCTGTGTTGGGAAGGATCTAGGATAGAGGGAGACAGTGTTAGTGCTAAGGAGGTCCAAAGCACTGCGAAACCTTCATTATCTGTTCATCTCATTCATGTCTCCATTATTAAGCCATAAATAAACAAACAACTTTATCTATTTTTCAACCAGACCAATTGTGTTATTCAGAAATTTTAGAGGATGGCAGACTTTGGTTGGGGTAGTCTGGGATTAATGGCTCCATTACAGACATGTTAATTTCTAGATGCCTATTATATATTCGAGTGAGGATATAAAGTGGGCAAGAGGCCATATAAATTTGGAGGTCTGGCCCTGAGATAGAATTTGGAAGTAAGCCACATAAAGATGGTATTTAAATTTGTGGAAATGGATGAGATAACCTAAGGAGAGAGTGGAGAAGCAAAAAGAGAGAAAAAGGGACCCAAGATGGAGTGCCAAGGAACACAAGCACTTAGAAAGAAGATCAAGTAAAGGTGACTAAGAAGAAATATAGGAAGAATTAGAAAGAAAATGAGAAAAAACAAAGGATGAGAGACCCTACCAGACAGCAGTACACATTAAATAAGAGCCTCCTGAGCACCTGTTCTGTTATAGTTAAAAGAATAGGGTGGATAAAACAAAGGTTATAATGAGGAAAATGAATAATAAAGAAATAAATAATTATATGTCTACTTAGACATCAGAACATTGTGTGGCAGAAGTTCATGAAGAAAAGCGGAATAAGGGGAGAGTAATGGACAAAGCCTGAAAGTAAGAGTGGTCAGAAAAGTACTCACTGCGGCAGCACATATACTAAAAATAGGATGGTCAGAAAAGCCCCTGGGTGAGACAGCAAAATGTGAACAGACTAGAAGCAATTGGAAAGCCAAACCATGATAGTCCTAGATATCATTCCAGGCAGGAAGAATAGCAAACACGCAGGCGACATGGGAGTGTGTCAGCTGTGTTTGAATAGCAGCAAAGCCGCTCCTATAAGTAGAATAAGGTGGAAAGTAAGGTTGTAGATGGTGAGTGAGGGCCAAGCCACATAGGACTCACAAGGCCACCATAAAGACTTAGATTTTAGTCTAAATGAAGGAAAGGCACTAGGGATTTGGGTGGATTCTCTCTCTTTCTTTCTCTCTCTCTCAAATATGAACATAGAATGTGCAATCTTCCTCTGCGTGTGTTTGAAAGCACTCAAGAACAACATAGTGGATTCTTGAAAATGTGGCTGAGTTTTTCCCAGTGCTGGTTTGTGTTAATTGCCTGATGTTGTTTGTTTGTGTATCGACCCCACCCTATTCTGATAAAGTAATGGCAGTTAATGTTAATGTTCTCTGAACGGTACTATATTGGCCTCTTCTAAAACCTCCATGAGAGGTATTTCATATCCCCCTCACAGCTGTAAGAAACAGATTCTTTAATTAGCTCTGTTTGTAGACCAGGAAATTGGAACCTAGAGTAGAAAACTGACTACCCCAGCTGACACTGCCCATGCCTCTAAGATCCATGACACTTTTACACTCTCATACCAACATGGTTATGATAGATTCGCTAAGATTTTTATGATCTGAAAATATACCAAAGCCAAACTAGGAATTTCTGAGTTCCTTTTAGACATTGCCTAAATGTGTTCCTGCATTTTGAGTAAATCATCCCCAACTGTTTATTTCCTCCTGCCTGCTGAGTCTGTATCCCTACACTCTTTCATTGGGTCACATGATCTTGCTTCTTGTATTGTCCTGTAATATTTCTCTCAATTCCTGTGCATGGTGTGCCGTGGCCTACTTGTGTGGTTTGTCTCTTCCTGGTCTCCTAAAATATCCACCCCCACATGGAAAATGCCTCTGTCTGTTCTCGCTCTCCTCAACTCATCCTATGTTCTGTGGCCAGAAACGCTGTTTGCTGAAACACAAGCCTGATGTCTTCTGCTTAGAAGTTGTCATGAGTCCCTCTGAAACCCAGACCTGGTGACCTGATTTGCTGTGTGTGACCGTATCATGATTGCTCCTCTAGTCATGTGAGCGCGTGCTCTGGGAAGCAAGCCCTGCTCTCACTTCTGCCTGCTGCTGATATCTCTGGACCTCTAGCTTCTTTTCTGCCCTCAGAGATTCTGTCCAAGTGATGCTTAAGATTTAGATCGGGGGTTACCTTTCAGCAAAAATACTTCTGAGCAGAGAAAATGGCCATTCCCTCTGTTTTCATTCCCATAGCATACCTGATACATTCCCTAACACAGTCCCTGTCACAATTTTGGATTTGCCTCTCTCCCCATACTCATGGCTTCATGCAGCTGTACGTTCTTTGGTGGGCTATGACTCATCATTCATCTTTGAATTCCTATTCATCTTGAATTTCTAGATATTGTAGGCACTCGATAAGTGAATGACTTCGCGGAAGAGAGAAGAATGAGGTAAAGGGAAGGTGAATACCCTGGCGTGGGTGGGAATACATATTGCCTCTCTGTGTGTGAAAGGCATCTAGAATTGCAGAAGAGGGGTACAGTGCATTAACACTTGTATGAGACACCTTCTCCCAACAATTCCAACATGAAAGTCGAGGTTAATGCTCTCTGATGCTGCTGTTGACAGTTCACCTGCTCATTTGAGCCGCTTCCTTTCAGGATGCTCAGTGTTCTGCCTTTGTTCCATCTCACCGATTCCTGTGTGTGGGGAACAGTTCCTGAGTGACCGTGTGCTGTTGACATTGGCATGGCCATGTCAAGGATCATAGCCTCAGACCCACTGGAAAATGGCAAAGTCTTTCCCTCACACCCTAAGCTGAAGCTTAGCGAGATGGCAGGGCCTTCTTCTTCTAGTCCTTTTTAACAGTGTGTACGGACAATGTCACTGATATCTTTCTTTCTGTGGACATTTACGGCCTAAAGACTGCTC
Source organism: Ondatra zibethicus (assembly GCA_004026605.1). NCBI lineage: Eukaryota > Metazoa > Chordata > Mammalia > Rodentia > Cricetidae > Ondatra > Ondatra zibethicus. The sequence goes on from PVIU01000227.1 coordinate 21,909, forward strand.
CCCTACAGAGACTACTCCTACCAAGTCCAGACCTTGTAGCTCAACTTCCCTCTCTACTTCCAGCTTACCTTTGGCACTATTGCTCCTCTGCCCATTGAACACATGCTCTGGGAAGCAAGCCCCATGCTCACTTGTTTGAGCTAAACCTGTCTTCTTGGTCCAGCAGTAAACCATACACCCTGCCTTCTGTTTATCTATAGTTAAGAACCCAGCCTCTGTGTTCAACTGTATATAACAAACACACTGAGCTTCCAGTGTGCTGAGGTTTCTCCATCAGAGAGCCCAATCCAGCCCATCCAAGATATCTATCGGTCCCTGGGTCTCTTTGTGTCTATCTTTGTTTCCATTCCCTTACTGACCCAGGCAGTCTGACCTTGGAGCTCTGCTGAATGACCTCACTCCCAGAATGTGATGGTTTTTGTTTTGTTTTGTTTGTAGCTCACTTCTATCCCTTGGGTTTTTTTCTGTCTGTGACTCGGGTCAGGGAAAGCCTCTGAAAAAGTGCTTAGTTCTCTGAGCAAAAACCTTTCAGCTTAACTGTCAAGACCTAGTGTTCAAGGCATTTTGGCCTCGTGAAATCTAACTGGCCAGACCCCTTCTCTTTTTTCTTTTGGGCTTTCAGACACTGCTCTGTCACTGGGATTAGAATTGATCTGTTCACCATTCTGGGAGTTGCCAGTGTTACTCAGGTTTCCAAAAGATGCTAATATTGGAACAGAAACAAAAGCACAAGGCAAAATCAGAATTGGGACTCATGACAGAGAAAATAGCCTTACTTTATCTCTAGTCTTGTAAATTACAAACAATTTACAGATTGAAGTATCAGTCGGTAAGAGTTCCCAGGGCTTCAAATCCTCATAATTAACTTGATTAGTGGATCACAATTGAGACATAATGAGAGCAGGTGTACATTTGGGAGCTTTGTATCTGGCTAAAAATATAGGCTTGACAAAACACCTGCCACTCCTCTCTTCCTCCTTTCTCCTTCCTCCAGGGAAGTCTTAGACACTGAATAAATTTTGGGAGGATCATATCTTTAGTCAGAAAGTTTTCTACATTGTAGATATAACAGTGTATAGAAAATTATAAAGAAAGTATAAATGAATAAAAATCTTGCCTAGAGATTTTTTTTGTTTCTTCTGTCTTTTTAAAGGGTATTTTTTTTCCATATTTGAGGTCATGCTGCTCTGTCCTTTTGTTCTGCACATTATCCTTGGATGGACCCTTTTCGGGAAAGTATCCAGAAAGCTAAGTCAAGCAGAGGAGGTTCTGACCCCAGGCAGAGCACAAAAGCATCACTTAATTCAGCATCCTGCATCACCCAAATTTGGAGCCTAAGACAGGAAGCTCTGAGATGAAACACAAATGCATGAACTATAGCACATTCTCCCAGTCTTTGCTTATGATATAATTACCACTGTTCTTGGCAGTTGACATGGAGGGCGTTATGAACTTTATATTTACATTGTTAGTCTTTAAAGCTTTAAAAAATGAAACAATGTAGCTCTCGTTTACCAGCGAGCTTCCAGATTGAAAATGCTTCCATTTCCAGTAGAGTCCTTGGTTTAGTTGTTTTTTGTTTGTTTGTTTTTAACTCAGAATCACTGAGGGTGATTTTTGCTGTGTGAGGTTGGGGAGGATAACAAACCCAATAGGTAGCACCAAGAAAAGAAGCATGAACCAAACTCAGGTTTTTAAAAATATGTGGTACTTGCTTTAAAGTCCTACCTCATCTCTTTCTCCTGGAACAAAGAGCAGAAAGAGGCAGAAATCTGATTTTTATCTGTGTGCTTTAAAAAGACCCACGTTAAGCAGGATTCATGTGCATGCATGCCTGTGTGTCTGCAGTGAAATCATGTTTTAAAGAGGACTCAGCTGCATTATATTTATAACTGTGTTGCTCCCAGCTCCCAGCTCCCAGCATGTCTCCTGGTGGTGGCTCATGCCTCTATTCTCTGTGTCCTGATTTCTGTTCTGAAGTATGCTGCTTTGAAGAAAGTAGACATTTGTCCATTTCCTCTCCTCACCAAACCCCCTCCTAGTCGTGACTTTCCCAGACTCCTACTCTGGTCCAACGAAGGATCTTGTTCAGACATGCTGGGCTCATTGCAGGAGAAGGTGTGACCTATTGGGGATCAAGGCCGGTCTCTACCTAGAGTCCTACTCTGCTTGGCTAGTATAAATGGACAATGAAAACTTAGTCACATCGCGGGCTCATTTGTAAATACTAACTGGACAGCTTCCTTAGAAAAGAAAAAGTATTACTTTTTAAAAACTAAAGTTTATTGAAAGTACTTGGGGAAGGGAGTTAAAATGCAGATTTCCAGGCTCTATTTTAATTTTGATTTCATTATTTTTAATTGAGATTCCGGGTGTTCCATATTTTATTATCCACCACCAATATGATAAAAAATAATGCCATCGTCACAGCATCCTTCCAGCCCTATCCTTTAGGTTGCAAGCTTTGGATCAGTAGGGGTAGCCTAGTGTTTTCATATTGACCATTTATCACCTTGATAACGATGCGCATTGGGGAGGGGCACATAGTCCAGTTTAGAGTGTAGCTTAGGGTCCCACCCCCTCAGGTTATTTGGGATAGACCACTGTATCTCTCTAGTTGTGAAGTTAACGTGCAGTATGAAACACTGCAAATAGTTCCGAGGATGAAAGGCAGGGCACCTGCATTCTATGATTCACTATGACATAGCTCTTCTGCAAGACTCCTGATTCCTGTTGACATAAGGACAGACTCCGAGCACACATTCCAAGTTCATGTCTGTGAGCATTCACTTTTCAATTCAGCCCACCTCCCATATTTCCCCCTCTGTATAAACTTCTCATATGTCTAAGTTTTTCACAAAATGCTCAGCCAGATATTGTATATACATACATAGACTTGCAGAAAATAGCAGAGCATACATAATACAAATACATTGCTAGTTCAACCCTTTGATATAGACATACTTTTTGTAGTGGGAAGCATACATGTTGGAATCAGAAAGAAGAGGTCAAATTCTAGCTCTACCATTTACTGGCTACTTGATCATAAAGGTGTTAGTTAAAATCTTTATGTCCAAGTCTCATAATCAGGATTAAATGAGGAATCTTGGAAAACATCCATAACCATGCTTAGGCTCTAATAAGAAGCCTGCAGATGTTAAGGTCCTACTTTATTTTTAATTTTCTGGGCACTAAAGGGAATAACTCTTGAATTTCTCTCAGAAGGCTGCTTATTCAGGGTTCTTAATAGCATACATTAGAAATAATCCAGGCCAAACGAAGTAAAAAGACCATTTGTGAAAATGTAGTAAGTGTATGAAAGTGTAGTGAGTCCCATTCTTCCTAAGAATGCTGAGGATCCAGATGCAGGAGACGGGTTGGAACCCAGAGAGGCCACCCCAGGACTGCAGCTCGGATCACATCCCGGAGCAGTGTAGCCCCCTGACTTCACCCAGCGCTGGCCCTGGCCCCCCAGATGCCTTTGTTGCCTCATGACAAAATCAACTCCCCAGTGTCCCTGCTTGCACTACTTGGTCCACATTCAGAAACCTGAGTTCGAGGTCACCCTAACGTGCTGGGGGGCAGGGCCTAGACTTCCAACTTTGGCGGTTAGGGGGTGACTAAAGTTTCTGACTTCTGTATTTGGAACCGTTCACATATGTGGGAAGAACTCAGAAGGTTCGTTGTGGCAAAAGACCGCCATCCAGGACCTCCTCCTTATCCACATGCATCCTGGCGTACATCGCTGCTGCTCTCACATCCATTCTTAGGGAGGGGATTTTTCTGTTGCAGGAATTCAAGGGCTGTTTTAGGTCCTTGAGCGCTCTTTCTCCCTTCCTCTAGATAGAATATGGTTGTCTGCTTCTTGACCACCACCAACCCTGAACAGCCCATATCTTGCCCCATCTTTCAAGTGTTAACACAAATGTCTCGTATATAGTGGTCCTCAGCCCCAACCCACGACTAACTTGCTCTTCCCTCTGTCCACCAGGCCCTTTCCCTATGTCTCCCAAGATGACATTGGCCCAATTTTTACAATGAATATGCATTATGCCTCTAATAGTCCGGCCTTTTTTGTCTCCTGGACCCAAGATGTGGCTCCTCAAGGACAGAATGACCATACTAATACTCATACCCTGTAGCCTTAGTTCTTAGCACCCAGTAGGGCCTTAGTGTATATTTGCTGATCCAAGCATGCATTTCTCAACATATTGTGACTCCTTTCCAATAAACAGGAGATATCTCCATTGTAGGCATAACCTATATAAATGTGCTCTGCAATTGGCGAACGTATAGGTATAGTCCATTTCGGTCACTTTTTTTTTAAACTTATTTTTCTATTTAAAAAGACCTTAAACCATACCATGTTTTAGAAATATGTTGCATAATGGTTTTGTCCCCTGTGGATGCCAATTTGACTGAGGCCTTTTCTCTTGTCTTTGAACCAGATCCACCAGCCAGAGCATAGCAAAAACAACCACATTGTTCTGCCTTCAGGAGCTGCTAGTCTAAGCCTCATGAGAAGTTCTGTCAAGTCCTTTCAGCCTCTCTGTCCCTGTCACCCAGTTCAGGTGCAAACTGTCACTGGCATCCGGGGGCATAGATTCCCAGCCTGCGTAGTGGCCTGGGCAGAGCACCGAGGCAGCCCCTGCCACATGGTCCGCCCTACGGGGTGGACTTTGCTGCTGGGCTCTGACCTCCCGCCCCCCAACCCCAGAGGCGGCACGTGACCGAGAAACTTTGGCGGGCGGCAGCGCGGGCGGCGGCGCGGCGGCCGAGCTCCCCCGCGCGGCGAGCTCTGCTGCGGGGAGGCGCTCGGCCCGCGCCGCGCTGCTTGTGCGTGCGGGAACGGCCCCCGCAGCCCAAGCCGACTCTGGAGCAGGCGGCAGCGCGCGTCTGGCAGGCGGCGGCGTCCAGCGCCCGGGCCCGGGCTGCGCGGCCAGCCCCGAGGGCTGCGGCGCCAGGGACGCGCGCCGCCCGCGCTCCGCCGCCGCCTGCAGCCGCGAGGTCATCCGGATCCTCGCGTGCTAGCCGCTGCCCACTTTCCCCGCTCCGGATCTGGATGGGAAGTTGGGGAAGATGGACAGGGTCGTGTTGGGGTGGACCGCTGTCTTCTGGTTAACAGGTAATAGTCGTTTGCCATGGCGACGGATAACTTTATATGGATTCCCACAGTGGTGGTGTTCCACTCCACCCTCATTTTCCTCCTTTTTGACCGCGTTAAAGCTGCTGCTGCAGCTGGTGTGTGTGTGTGTGTGTGTGTGTGTGTGTGTGTGTGTGTGTGTGTGTGTGTGTGTGTGGTTGGTGGGGGAGGCAGGGAGAAGCCGATTGCAAAGGAGCTGGATGGAGATGCAGGTGTTAGACTCACTAGCGCTATGAGGTTGTTCTTAGGATGCACATTTCCCCTCCAGACAATGGTTCTTCCTCCTTCTTTCCCTGAGTTTGATAAGCTGGGAGTCCTGGGCAGTGCCTGGGGAAAGCTCTGAAGGGGTTGATTCACGAAGAGGACTCATTTTTCCAGAGGGTGGGGGATGCAGGGGAGTGTCTCCCCAGCTACTTCTCTAGATAGAGGAGGGAGACCCAGGGGCTTTCTCTGTGGCTCTCCGGCTACAGGGGAAGGGGTTTGGGAAGATGAAAACAGGCTATTGTGATTGGTCCTGGAACTTAAGGCCTGATTAGTCTCACTGGACCCATTTGGAGAAGATAATAGATCAACTCCCCTTCCCCCAATAAGGTTAATTTCTATGGCAGTTCAGAGGCAGGGAACTTTGCCGGTGCCTTGGGTATACCCCTGCCCCCCTTCGTGAACTTTCTTCCCATCTTCTGGTCCTAGCAGAGGCCCTTGTTTGTAACACTTTGTCCAATGCGGCAATTCTGGGTTAAGGAACAAGGTGGTCCTGGGGTGGCCACCTCAGAATTATTCACAGAGCAGCCCTGCTGAAGGCCAGATGGGGCAGAGTGAGAAGGGTTTGGATGGCTCCGGGTGGGTCAGAAGTCACCAAAGAGACAGAGTAAAGGAAACAGAATAAGGTGTCAAAAGGTTATTTGGACGGGATGGGGGCAATGGTGGGCAGAAGAGAAAAGAGCAAATAGCAACAAGGAGAAAAAAAGTTTGTGTCCTCTAGGGCATCCACTAGGTTGTGGGGGTGAGGGTGGTGGCGGTGGCACAGGAATCAAGACACTAGAAAAAATGGGAACCTGCTTAAAACACCCAAAGCAAATCACCGAAACAGGAGAAAATACAGTTAAGGAGGAAGAATGGCAAATGCCCCTATCTTCTTCAGCTTCAAAATGAAATTGTCAATCGCCTGAGTTCCTTTCCTATTGCAAATGATAGGGCCTGACACTGTTCTTGCCCCAGCTGGGATGGGGGGGCACTCTCAGCAGAGTTAGCCTCTTATCTTGGCTGCTCTGGGTTCATCCCTCCCACATTATTCAGATATGAATCATCTAATTCCAGGGTTTGGCTGATCCATGCTTCCCCCTCCTCTGGCCTCCCAGTGCTTTCCACTGCCACCCTCACAGATTTCAACTCTTTGGGTTGTCTCTATGGTTCAGTTGCCTTCTTCAAGGGGGAACTTTGGCCTGCAGCCTGTGTCATCAGGCTTTTCTGAAGTCAGCCAGGCATCTTAGGAGGGGTCCATGACTCAGGGGTGCTTTCCTGGACCCTGCCCCCCCCACCTGGGTCTGCCCAAGAGAAGTACTCTGGGACTCACAGAGAGTGGGAGAAGAACATATGGTCTCTCTAGATGGCTAACAGTTTCTTATGAAATGGAATCCTATTAGTGGAGGGACCACAGGAACTTTAGTTCAGCTCCCCTGGCTTATAGAAATAGAGGCACAGAGAAACCATATACATATTTGTGGCTGGGGCTAAATGCCAGTCCTCCCGACCTTAGCCAGTTTTATTGGCACCGGCTCCACCTGCTTCGCTGGGTTTCTCGTGGGAGGCTCTGTTGCTTTATTTTTGTTTGGAGGGAGGTGCTGCATTGTTTCTGCCTTCTGCCGTCTGCACCTGGAGAGCTGTTTCTGCCTGGAAACCGGCAACAGGTTACTGAGCAGGGTATCTCTGCTGGCAGATGGCAGGGGTGATCTGCATGTGAGGCTGATTGACTACCTGGGTGATGCCATTGACTACCTGCCCCTGACATCCCCCGACACCCCTGACATCCCCCGACACCCCCATTCCCTGTTGTCGGAGGTGCTGATGGTCAAGCCCCCCCCCAAAGCAAATTGTGAGAAGCTAACAATGGCTGCCAGAGACGGGGGGGGGGGGCCTGAGGGGAGAGAGAGAGAGAAAGAGAAAGAGAGAGAGAGAGCAGTCAAGGCTGAGAGGGATTTAGACTCATTCCTCACACAGAAACCGTAGGAGATAAGGTAAGAAATTCTGGTCTAGCCCAATCAATGAATTCTCTCTTGAGACATGGTAAAGATGGAGAGAGAGAAAGGGGAAAAAAGCAGATTAAAAATGAGACAGAGAGCCAAGAACAAACCACATTCATTCTCTCCCGCCCTCCCCTCCCCCATGCTCGCTCTCTCTCTCTCTCTCTCTCTCTCTCTCTCTCTCTCCACCATTCTACTCCCCTGCATTGCTTTAAGGCAGGCTGAGCAATTTCTAATCAACACTTGGGTTCTTTTCCTCAGGCTGCAACAGCTCCTTCCTTGTCTTTCATTGCTAAAATCCCCTACTTCTTCCTGCTATATATTTAGCCTCATGATTTCTCATTGTCATTGCAGGGCTGCTTCCTGCAGTAGATTGGTTGTTGTTGTTGTTGTTGTTTTGAACAAAACAAAATGCTTACCAGCTGCTATTTTAGCAACAGGTGCCATCTAGCAACCAGACTTGAAGAAGGGCTCATTCAGTCTTTGTTCCCCAGTATGGGTGACAGACATTCGGTTTGTCTTCTCTGGTGGCAGAGGCTGTGAGAAAGGCCGTGATTCTACTCCGAGAGAGTCCACTCTGTGAGCTAGATATAGGTTTTTCCTGGAGACTCTCGAGTGTCTCTGTGATGGAGACTATAGCTCCCTCAGCGTTTCTGTTGCCACTCTTTCATCCGCTTAACCCACTCTGAAGGCGCGTGCTCAATTCCTGTGGTGTCTAAGTGTGATGAGAGGTGCCGAGAATAAAGCTCCCAAAGAGACAGATCTTACCCTCAGAGAAGGGTCAGTCTAGTTGGTGACTAGGTACACTCAGGTAATTTGTATGGTTGGTGGTTCTGTAAGAGCTACCTTGGTGCTGTGGCACATGGAATAGGCATATTCAATCCAAATCAGGGGATTCCAGTCCAAACTGACTGTGAACTGAAGTTCCTGAAGAGGCGATGGTTGAATTGAGACTTTTTTTTTTTCATGCCATGATCTGGCATTGTGCTGGGATTAACAAGATGAGTAAACTATGGTCTCTGCCTTCTAAGAGTTCAGTTTGGAGGCAGAGACACTGGCTGAGCAACTGTGGAGAGCAGGATTAACACTGTGTAAGAGCAATAAGAAATCTTCCCTAAAAGTATTGTGAGATGCCTCAGAAAACCCTCCTAACCCAGTCTGGATGAGACAGGGAGGCACTGAGGAGTGGCTGTTCCCCAGGCCACTTTGCTATCTGATGGCCATGGAAGGATAGTGGGTATGGAGACTTAGAGTGTTATTAGTCTTAGGAAAGGAAGACTCTCTTTTAGAGGTTGCTGGTACATCAACTTCCATTGTCCCCTTTTATATCCTGTATGCTCGTTCTCTTCTATTTCCTGCATCTTCCGCAGAAGTGGCATTGTTTATGCCAAACTTTTTTCATTACTCTGTCATAGCCATCCCCATGCTCACCATCCCCCAGCCTGGATGCTTCTCACTGGGTTAGAAGAAGATGGCATGAATCTGCTGAGTGGCTGCTTTGCCAAGATTCGAGTACTGGTATTGCTTGTATTATTGTAAGCTCCGTGCTATTGTGTGCTAGGAGCTAGGAGCTTTACTCCAAGTACTTAATCCTTGGTCTAATGTTAGCTGCCTTAATACTGGAATTTGATGGATGGAAGACTCCCTGACTTGGGACTTGAAGGTTGAGTTCAAAGACTAGCGCTTCCATAAATAGCTGTAGAGCCCTGGGCAGGTTTATATCTTGATCTTATAGTCTGTTAAACTATGGGGTGATTTCTAGGGTTCCTTTTGGCTATGTGATTCTGAGCCTGAACTTTTTCTCCATATAATTTTGATGACTTGGATATCAAAGCTCAGAGTGACCAGTTTGTTCATTCTTTTATAATTCACCCCATGAAGGAAACTGAGGTAATCTCAGCTTTCTTTAGTGATTAGAATGAAAAACACCAGCTAGGAAGGGGGATCTGTTGTTGAGATTTTCAGAAGAACAAATGGGTTAGCATTAAGTTTTTGTAAGACCGGATTGGGTGGTCACTGCGGGAACTGGTAGAGCGAGGTGAACACATTAGAGTAGGTGGGCTAAATCCTCCTACAGCCAGCCTGGAGTAGGCCTGGAATATCCCTTCATTTTCCAGGACTCATTATCTTTTCCCTCTTTTGGCATTTATCCTTCTTTTTCTTTGGTCAGAAATACACAGAAAAGTAATGGCTTGGGGGGATGTTCTTACTTTATGCTATGATCTATTTCTCTGTGTTGGGTAGCTTTCATATATATTGTCTCAGTGATCCTTATGCTCAAGAAGACCAAGGCTCAGGAGAAATAAGGGACTTATCTGTCTATGTGGTTTTATTTATTGAAAAATGCATAAGATACAGTGTGTCATCACTTTAGCATAAGTTGGCTGTTTCAAGTGCCAGAACCCAAGGGAATCATTCTATTTTGGTTAAGGTGGATCAAACTGTAACTCTTGACTTAAGTGAATATATATGATGACCATTGTGGCATCTTGGGTATTGAGGCTTAGAGTTTATGGAATTCAGGAAAATAGTAGAGGGGAAAGTGAGAAAGATTGGTTGGTGGTTTCCCCTAAATGAAGTCCTGAGGTGTGGGGGTGGGAGTGAGAAATACTCTGGAAAGGCAGAGGCTGTGTCCCCGGGACAGCAGACACTGCCGAGTGTTTGGGACTGGGCGTTGGTGCTGTACACTCAGGAGCCATGCAAGATGTGGCTGTGCTATAAGCAGGCTTCAAGTTGTGGCAGTTGAGATAGGTTTTTGGCTCTCTGAAAATGAAAGAGAGCGTTTTGGATGACTGGAGTTCTTTATGAGCCAAGAAACAAGGAAGAACTAAGAAGAACATGCTTTTCCTTCCGGGTCTGGAGCTTCCAGGATGCTGCACTCTGGCTTAGGAACAGGGCCCTCATGTTACTACTGGAGCTTGCCAAGGGACTGATACAGAGGTAGAAACAGGTCGGAGGCAGTTCTCTCTCTCTCTCTCTCTCTCTCTCTCTCTCTCTCTCTCTCTCTGTATTTAGGGGTAGAATTACCACTGACTTGAATTTGAATGCTAGATTAGTATTTTATCTTATTTCCATTGACTTTGACATGGAAAGCTAGCTCACCTCACAGTGCCAGTCAGCTAATTAAAATTAAACCACGTGAAAGCACTCAGAACAATGTTTGGCATATAGCAATAACTCAGTACTTCTCATGAACCCAACTAGGCATATTCATTAGCATCTTGATGCAACGTAAGAAATAAATCTCAATAGCTCACTGTAGATGATACTTATTCCGTAATGATGTCACATGGAAGCTGCACTCTTTGTGGGTAGCTGGCTGTCGCCTAGACTTGGTGAACTTAACTCAGTACTAGTTGACTTTTAATTCCAATACCCAGTATGAAGGACCAGGCACTAACTGGATATTTTGTTCTCACCATCGAGGGCAAATGCTTGGACATTAGGAAGGAGTATAGAGGCAGTATGTAGAGCCAAACCACACAAGTGCCTTCAAGACTTAGACTTAGGCATGCCTTATGCCTTATCTGCTCATAGTACACTGGGCAAAGGAAATCCTGTGGCCCAGTGCATAGTCTGTAGAGTTTGAACTGTACCCTTGCCTGTAGAGCCCAAATGCAGATTGGCGAGGGAACAGTGCAGTCAATCAGCTGGACTAAGTCATCTAAGAACAGTAATGTCATCACTACTGTGCTGCAGACTCTTTAGAAATCTGCAGAATGGAACTGTTGTTAACAAAAGCTCCAGATGACTGAAAAGGAAATTCTCAGGCAATGAAATGTGATTCTGTGGGGTACAGTGATTGTTGTAAGAGCAGGAAGCAGCTTTTAGAGACAGTGATTCGAGGAAGTCCTGGAGAATAAGTAGGAGTTAGAAGGGTAGGGGTGCTATGGGGAGAAAGGAATGTGCAGACAGAACAGGCTGCGTAAAGGCTGAGAATCAAGGGAGGACATGATATTTTCTGAAAACTACAAATATTTATCTATGGTTGAAGCATTTAGTGCTGCAGGAGCAAAGAAAGGAGAAGCCCCTTTGTCCTCCAGAAAGCTAGAGGGAATATTGAAAAAAAGAATCCGAGGCAGGGGAGTGCCATGATCAAATGTGCATTTTAGAAAGAACATCTGTGCTCAAGGTGGGGAATAGATTAGATGTGGGTAAGAAACCTTGTAGGAGAAGGTGTGAGGGGACCTGACCCCACATGATGCAGTGAGATGAGAGACAGACATGGACAGACAGACAGAGTGGTGGAAGTAGGTCTGGCTGGATGCAGAGGTCAAAGGGGAAGAAATGATAAAAATGGCTCCAGATTTCTGTCTTGAAATTTCTAGGAAAACCATCCTGGATATGAACTAATATAAAAGGGGAAGCCCATAAAACATGGAAATCTTTCCATCTCTTTCTCCTGATTATAGTATAGCTTAGGCTGCTATAATTAAGGTACCCTAAACCATAGCATATTAGCTACTTTATGCAATGCTGGGACAAAACACCTGATAAAAGCAACTTAGGAAGAGTTTGTTTGGCTTGTGGTTCAAGGCTACAGTCTACACTATGTAGGGGAGTCATAGTGGCAGGAACAGAGACACTGATTACATTGTATCTGCAACAGAAATGCTTGAGTTCAGCCCTTTCTCCTTTTTATGTAGTCTGGGACTCCAGCTCATGGCAGGGTACAGTCTACAATTAGGTTGGGTCTTCCCACCTTACTTAACCTTATCTCAATAATTCCTTCCAGACATGCCTAGAGTCTTGCCTCCTCAGTTATTTTAGGTTCTATAAAGTTGGTGATCTTAACTATCACACATAGTGACTAATATAAAGTACTTTATTTCTCTCTCATTATAGTTCAAATCTGTCGGGATAAGGCTGCCATTTCCAGCATCGGGCCCCTAGCTGTAGGCTTTTCTCAGCAGGAGGAACAAGGGAAGTAGAGTTGAAGGCAAGCAGCTTGTTGGCAGAAAGATGACATAGATGACACCTTACTTCTCACTTGTTAAACCTGATAGCTGCAAGAGAGTCTAGGAAGTGTGTAGTTCTTGGTGGTTTATCTGGCCAAATGAAAACCTGGAATGTTCTATTACTAAAAAGGAGGGTGTAGTGATATTTCACTTGTATTTTAATAAATAAAGCTGGCCTGATGATCAGAGAGTAAAACAGCTGCACTGATCAGCCTCACAGACCAGGCAGTGGTGACACACACCTTTAATCCCAGTAGCCACACTAGTTCACCATAGAAGCTGGGTGGTAGTGGTGCACGCCTTTAATCCCAGCACTAGAGAGGACTATAAAACGGGAGAAGACAGCTCTCAGTTCAGTCTCATTCTGAGGATTCTGATGAGGATCCTGGAGGCAGGATCGCCATTTCGGTCTGAGGTAGAGGTAAGAATCAGTGGCCGGATGTTTTGCTTTTCTGATCTTCAGGTTGAACCCCACTGTCTGTCTCTAGGTTTTTATTATTAGTGCTACAAAAATGGAGTGCTACAAGAGGGAATGGTTGTGTCTCCCTCTTTATCAGAATGGGTATGAATATGCTTATGTAATACTAAAATATAAACTAAAGCTGTGTATTTGGGTCTGAAGCTCAGGGGAGAGCTAGGTAGGAAATACAGATAAAAGTTGACAAAGGTTGATAGGAACTTTCTTATATGTTCTCTGCCCTATTTAAATGGCTGAAGTCTGACCCATCTGAAAGAACTGGGATGGTTTCTAAGGTCCCTCTGCACTGCAGGATGAAGACTGATCCGCTCAGCACTGTTTTGGTCGCATTGGAACAGCACATAAGCCAGCTAGACATCACCCATAGTTCATTTCAGATCTGTGGCTGATGAAACAAATCAGATAGAAAGGAGGCATGTGTCTGGTTTTTATCTACATGGAGGTGGCAGAATGGGAAAGCGTGGCTCAGCTGGAGACATAGGAAGTATGCTTAATGAGTGCACAGGCATCAGAGCTATTGGCAGCAAGTGATAACTAGGCCATGAGCAAAACCCACCAGGATGTCATTGCCCACAGTCCTATCTGAAATGGGTACATGGTGTTGATCTTTGAAATTCTTAAGGAAAACATACTAGAATACTAGTATAAGAAAAAAATACTTCAGCCAGGCAGTGGTGGCACATGCCCTGGAGGCAGAGGCAGGTGGATCTCTGTGAGTTCAAGGCCATCCTGGGCTACAGGGCGAGCTCCAGGACAGGCTCCAAAGCCACACAGAGAACCCTGTCTCAAAAAACAAACAAACAAAAAACTTCAAATAGTTTATCTGGGTACCCCACAACTAATGCAGATGAAGGGTTCAGGTACTGAGGTAGCAAAGAAGAGACGCTGGTTTTAGCCAGTTTAAGCAGGGAAGAAATTTTTGTAGAGAATCTGATTAACTTGGGGTGTCAGTTGGGAAACTTAGAGAACAAAGCTCAGAAAACAGGCAGTACTAAGGCACTGTCTGCTACTCTTAGTAAAGACTTTATTTTATTTTTTGACCATAGTTGATCAAGAAGATGGTTTCCACTTCTAGAAGAAAACTATCAAGCTGTACTTTGTCTTTAAGCTTTGAACCTGCAGGTGAACGCTAGGCAAACGCTCCCATCGTGAACACTCAGGGATGCGCAGGCTGTCTTTACTCAGCTGGACGATGGGCTAACCCCACTGGAGATATGTGAGTGCCGTCTATTCAATGCCTACGTTTAGAAAGCCTTCCCGTTCAGGAGAAGGAAGATTTGAAATGTCAAACAGAAGACAGACATGCCTTAGGAATCTATGAGATAATCTGGGGAATGAGAATTTGTCAAGTCTGCTCTCGAGACTAGACACTAAGTGGTGGTAAGCTTTATACAAAACTGCTAAAGATGCTTGTCTCCAAGGATACTTCTCTGTGACCATTAGCAGCAATTTTGCTTCTCTAAAATGGGGGTGCTTATAGAACTGCCTCTCAAAGATGCTAGAGGAATAGCTAACAAGTGGGGGAAAGGAGCTTGAAAAAAACTGAGGGTGCTAAAATAAGAACAGCTTTGCTTTAGAATTTGCTTTTGTTATTTCCATAAGAACACTGTTTGTCATATATAGAACCCTTTTCTTCAGACGAGAATTGGGGTAGGACCCTATTTTGCAGGCACTTTCTGTACTTGGAGCAGACTTTCCCTACTCTGAAACTAAGCCAAGAGGGCAGCTACTGTTCTGAGCTGTTGCCACTCACTTCTACTTCCAGGCAGCTTCGTAGGTATTGGCCTGAGTCCATGCTCTGCCCTGAGGCCCTCTGCTAGGAAAGCCATTCGGACCCACGGTTCATGTGTGCATCCATTTCTTCATGCACTCCATGGTTTTAGACCTCAGTGTGTTCTACGGCTTTGCTATATGTTGGGGATGCAGACTCAACTAAATTCTGGCAACTAACCTTGGGGACCTTAGAGTAATAAAATAAACAAGGTTAGATTAAATGTACCAAGATCTGGAATTTTTTTCTTGTTGTTGCCAAAACCTAAAGAAGAATTTTAAATACATTTGAAAGAATTAAAATACTCATGGTCAATGGGCTTTGATAGCCATCTAGCGCTTCCTTCAGCCAGTGTTTAACTTTTTTAGAGGCTCTCTAAATTCTCCAGGTGTACTCCACCACACCCCTCTCTCCTGCTCCTCTCACTTATTTTGTTCCTTTTCCTCACTGTCCTTTGCTTCTCTTCAGCTTTCTGGAATACCTACCTTAGTTTGGAGGGTGGAACAGATTCTTTCTGTACCTCTAAAATGATTAAGAAAAATTCAAAACTCAAGATCCCTAAGTTGATACAAGTATCTGAGCTTTCCTACTGCTAGTGCCCAAGCTCAGGACATCAGCCTTCCCACTGTGTGCTAGTGCCCAAGCTCAGGACATCAGCCTTCCCACTGTGTGCTAGTGCCCAAGCTCAGAATGCCTGTCTTCCCACTGTGTGCTAGTGCCCAAGCTCAGAATGCCTGTCTTCCCACTGTGTGCTAGTGCCCAAGCTCAGAATGCCTGTCTTCCCACTGTGTGCTAGTGCCCAAGCTCAGAATGCCTGTCTTCCCACTGTGTGCTAGTGCCCAAGCTCAGAATGCCTGTCTTCCCACTGTGTTCCAGTGCTTGTTCCTGTGTTTGCCACACCTCCCCTCAGTTCTTCTCTCTGGCTCTAGGAACACTCTTTAGCTATCTGTTTTTTATTATAGACAAAGGATGAAAAGTGTATAGCTCAAGATTATATAGGGCCAATGATGGATAAGATCTGTCTTTAAATTGTAGTTTATGTGTGTTTGTGTCTGCCATGTGGATGTGGATGCCCCTAGAGGCCAGAAAAGGGCATTGGATCCTCTGGAGCTGGAGTTTTAGGTGGTTGTGAGCTGCCCAATAAGTTTTGGGAACCAAACTCAAGTCCTTTGGAAGAGCACCAAGTGCTCTTAACTGTTGAGCATCTCTTGAGACCCATGAATAAGATGTTATATCATACCAAGGCATTGGGATTTGGGGATTTTATCCTGGAAAGAATGTTGAATGAGTATTCTTTAAAGCAAGAAACAGAAATGTTTGAAAATGAAACTGATGTGGATAATAATGCGTTTAAAAAAAGAATGCTCTAGGAAAAAAATGTGGATTGTAGATTGGGCTAGAAGTAGGGAGGCTACACAGGACACTGTTCTCATACCCATGGTAATGCTACCTACATAAAATGATGCTTAAGAACTTTGGAGCCAGTCAGCCTGGGCCTCAGCCTGGCTGTCACCTGCTACCCTGGTATATTAAACAGGATATACACTTTTGAGCATCAGTTTTTAATATGCAAAATGGGTGTGATAATTACCTGTATTGTATAGGCCTTTGTAAGAATTCATTCAAATGCTATAGGAGAGGGACTTAGCACATAGTGCCATACAGATATTACCTGGTAGGAGAAACTAGAAGCCTGGTTATAGTGAGCACAGAGGAAATTCAGATTTGGGAGGTATTTAGTCTTAGTGACTAACAGAATAGGGTCAAAGGCAGAGAACAAATAATCAACACTGAAGTTTTTACCTGGAGTCCATTATTACTTGTGCCTCACTGTGACTGCAGTTACCAACAACTCACAGTGTTGTAGGTTTCAATCCCTCATGGAAGGGAAGGCATGGTGGTTTCAGATGCATGATGGGATACAGGAAAAATACCCAGCCCTTCAGAGAAGGGGCTGCTATCTGTGTCTGAGAAAAGCAAATTGAAGGTTTGGTCAGGACAATTGGGGTACAAATTAGCACAGCAAAGAGGGAGCAGTGTCTGTAGGAGGCGAACAGGATGAGAACAAGAGATGCTGTCCAGTGGGCACGAGGAATCCCATCTCTCACCCTAGACATTAGGATTGGGGCCAGAAGAGCAGTTCTAGACCCTCATCTTCTTGTGAGGATGGGTTCCTGATGAATGGGGTCAGAGCAACCTTTAGAGTTGAATGGTACTCACCTTACCATTGGAAACCTACAAAGTAGAGACAGGGATTGTCATTTTTAGTTTTAAATCTTAATACTTATGGTCCTCAAAAGTCCAGTAAACTGACACTCAGAACTCTTGGTCCTGTTCTCTCAAAGAACCCAGCTCTGTCCTCAGTACAGGGCCCCACTGCACCAGAATGCCCATACAGTGTGCATGTACACACACACTGCTCTCCCTTCCAACTTCAAGGGCCTGTACTAGTACTAGATGAGCATAGCCAGACACTGTCACTGTGGAATTCCTGATGTTATATTCCAGCATGCTTGTGCATTTTCTGCCCATTCTGCCCCCTTCACACTCAACATCTCATACCTGGCTCTCTGCACTTGCCTAGCTTGGGGACCACAGCTCCCCAGAGGCCAACTGATACTCCTTGCTAGTCGCAGCAACACCAGCAGCAGTTGCTTATCTTCAGTGCTTAATACGTATCATCTGTTACCATCAGTATTTAGGATAAAATGCGTTTCACCTTTAAACAACCCCATAAAACTGTTACCGTTATTATGGTTTTACTCATGCGTTGAGTAACTTGCCTAAGGCTGCGTAGCTGGATTTCTAATTTAGGATTGATTCCCAAATTCAGGCCTTTAACCGCCCTGCTGTGAAAAGGCAAGCGGTTTCTGAGAACATGTTTCTTATTCTTCATAGCAGGAGTTTGCATGTCTATCATGGAAGAAGCTGAGAATTGACTGACTAACCTCTATTAATAATTGATTAAGAGGGTTCAGTGGCTTGGCTTGCTCAAATGACTAATCTCATTAACAGAGAACAGAGCTGCTGAAGATGTTATTCTCAGCAATCATCTAATGAATAAAATCAAACTTGACTCTTTAAAAAAAAAGAATAACTAACATTTAAAACCTCACCAATGCTTTTATGTTGCACTCTTCCCCCTTGCTGATGGTATTTTACCCTAGAGAGGCTAGGAGCTGTGATTTTCCCAAGCAGAGTCTCAGCAGGGCACAGAGCAGAGAACTGGCGTGGTCAAGTGCACAGTGTGCCCTGGCAGTAGTGCCTTTGTCTTCTCCAAACACAGCTGCTATTAATTGAGTCCATGTCACTTCTCTGTTCCATTTATGTCTCCTGGAAAACTGGGATATACATAAAGGTTCCAGGTATTACATGGTCAAAACTTGATGCTGTATAACTTAAGGAGTAACCGTAAAGTAATGCATGTCACAGTTGCAGCGATGTGACTCAGGGAGAGTGGAATTAGCTACAGCATTTGGGGTGGGAGATTGCAACTGAGCTTCCAGATGGAATTGTTATTTACCCCTTGATGGGGCTGGTCTACATAATATGGGTATGTTTAAACCTGGTGGCAGGAGATGGTCCTTGAGATCCAGGAAGTAAGGAAAATGGTGAGGGGGGATTGTCATGTGAGATCTACCTCTAAGTGAACCTCTGTTAAGTCTGCTCCTTGAAGGAGCCCAGTGAGACGTCATGTTGTGACCCTGGGAGAAAGCAGTACAATACTTACTGGGTAGGTGAGGAGAATGAGTCTCAGATTGCTACGCAGATTTTAAGGCCTTGCCACTCGTATGTTGTCAGATGATATTCTAAGCCCTCCTGTTGGATGCCAACACTATTTTAATATACTATGCAATCTATGACTCACTTACTACTTTCCTATGCAAAGCCCTCAAAATTCTCATACTAATAGTCACATATTTGCTCATCCATTCCTTTATTTATTCATGGGTAGCCTCCAAGCACATAGCTGGTCCAAACACTCTCTTGTGTTCACTACCAAATTCCATGGAATGAAGAAATCGGTTTTTTCATAACAAGAATTAGGGCCCATGTTTCCCCTGTGCTTTTCATGGAGGAGCAGGGATAAGGGTCTGGAAATTAGGAGACATGAGTACATCTTATCCTTGTCAAGGCTGCTTTGGTAAAGAGACATGTTCCTAAGAAGAGCGTCTGAGCTGTGAGAGTGAGTGCTTTGTACTGTAGACACAGAGAAGAAAGTTCTCAAAGGAAAGGTACCCTTCCCATCTGTCTCAAGTCTGTGCTGCAGTTCTAAGGCAATACCTTCTGCCCCATGTTGGGCGTGGTGGTTTTAATCATGCTTTTAATCATGACACCCAAGAGGCAGAGGTAGGCAAAGCTCTGAGTATGAGGCCAGCCTAGTCTACAGAGCAAGTTCCAGGGTAGCCAGGGCTACACAGAGAAACTCTGTCTCAAAAAACCAAAACCAAGAGGGAAAAAAGAAACCTGCTCCAAGGCACCAAAAGTCAACTTGGCAATTCTTGTATTCAGCTCGGAACCTCTTCTATATATCTCTATCTCTACCATCTATCTATCTATCTATCTATCTATCTATCTATCTATCTATCTATCTATCTATCTATCTATCTATCTATCTATCATCTATCTCTATCTATCTATCATCTATCTATATCTATACTCCTTTTCTCTGCTTCTCATCACAGTTCTTTTTTCTTTTCTTTCTTTTTCCTTTTTTTCTTCTGACAGAAGTTTCTAGGCTCGAATCTCTAACTCTTCCATTCACTTAAGTTGTGTTCTCATTGCTTAGAATGTCTAGATTTTATTAATGAGTTTACGCAGCTCTTTGTCTCTCAGACTCACTTGGTCTCTCATTCACTGTAATTACCTGGCTCTCTTGGCATTTCTTCTCACCTGATTTTTGTGTTTTTCCTTCTTTTGATTGCTCTTTAGAGCTGTTCAACCTAGTCTACTGCTTTGGTTCTGAGATCTCTCTGTCATGAAGAGATTTCTTTTCTCCCTTACTTCTTCCCTTTGCTTGGGTCACCATCAGGAAGGGAAGTCAACTTTTCTTGAAGCCATACTTCCTGATTTCAATGTTATTCATCAAGTATTTGTTCAGCACCTCTGGGCTTCATAATTCAGGATGGCAAGACGATATATTATCCTTTCCTGGAAGGGCAGGAAAAGAAATACTCACAGAATTGTTACAATGACTGTGTACACAAGAACGCTGTATGTGGCTGACACCAAGGAGGAAGGGACAAACTGGTCAAAGAATGCATCCTAAGAGGCCTTTGAACTGCGTTTTGAATGATGAAAAACAAATTCCAAGGGAAGTGAGGCAAAGCGTTCCAGAAACAAGGGTCATCATGTGCAGAGATGTGGAATAACACGGCTCCTGTTAGGTTTGCTATTTGTGAAGCTTGGTGCTCAGGTAGAGTTCCATCAAAGAGGTGATGCTGAAGGCAGGAAGCTAGCTGATGGATTTTTAGAATGTCTTGCCAAATGTGGTGGTTAGTTTCAATTATGAACTTGATGAGATCTAGAATGACCTGGGATACATCCTCTGGGCATGCCTGTGCCTGTGGGGGTTTATCTGGATTGGGTTGAGGTGGGAAGATCCACTCATTGTGGGTGGCAACATTCCCTGGGCTAAGAACCCGGACAGTATAAGAAGAAGGTGAGTTAAGAGCACACGTTTATAACTCTGTTTCTTGACAGTGGGTGCAGCGTGACTAGCTGCCCCAAGCTCTTGTTGCTCTGCCTTCCTTACTGCAATAGACTGTTACCCGGTACTGTGAGCCTAAATAAATGCAGAATAAGGATGTGAGCAGGGATGCTGTCACGTAGTGAGAGGTGAGGCCCGTGATATGGATCCGGCTTGGACACGTTCGTTCTGTTTTGCAGCCATGGTTGAAGGCCTTCAAGTCTCAGTGCCTGACAAGAAGAAGGTGGCCATGCTCTTCCAGCCCACCGTGCTACGCTGCCACTTCTCCACATCCTCCCACCAGCCCGCAGTGGTGCAGTGGAAGTTCAAATCCTACTGCCAGGATCGCATGGGAGAATCCTTGGGCATGTCCTCTCCCAGGGCCCAAGCTCTCAGCAAGAGAAACCTGGAATGGGACCCCTACTTGGATTGTTTAGACAGCAGAAGGACCGTTCGAGTGGTGGCTTCAAAACAGGGCTCCACCGTTACTCTGGGAGATTTCTACAGGGGCAGAGAGATCACGATAGTTCACGGTACCAACGCCTTTGTTCTGAACCCAGGGAGTGGGAGGGAGGTCTGTTTTTTTGCCCCAGACTGAAGGAGAAGTCCTCTTTCGGTTCCTCAAGGATCTGATTTTTTGTGGGGGACGGGAACATCAAGAGCCCTGGCATATTGCTTTGAATGGCAGGGGAGGGAGTGTAGACAATGTATTATGTAGGGAGCACAGACATAAGCTCTGGAGTAGCCTTTTAGAGCCTGACCGCCAATCTCAGAGATTGCTTTCAGAACTGTTTGAAATGAGTTTCAGTGGAAGGACTCGAGGAAGACACTCTGTACCTGGACATGCCCTTTCTGTCCTTACTGACCCTGAAAAGTGGACTTTCCTAAAAATTCCTTTTCCTGGAGAAGGAATGTATGCATACAAGCAACAGAGCCAGGTAGATGAATAGATCCCACCCTCTCTTCAGTTCCCTAAAGCTTTAGATCAGAAAAGTTTCATGACCTATTCTATCATTAAATGATTTGAAGAAATCAATTTATTTCTAGGAGCCTAAAATTATTTGGGAAGTTACCCAGTTCTTAGGCTCCATTGTAGGCCTGGCTCAAAGCTGTCAGCTACTCCCGAAAGTGGGCTAGAACCAGATATTGGTTCTAGAACAAATATTGTGGCTGCACTCTAATTCTCTTGCCTTACGGATGCTAGTTTGTATTATTTTGATTGAAATAAAGCGAGCATTTTCCAGCCACTATGCAGGCAAAGAAACAGAACTGTGTAGATGTCCTAGCAGAGCGCTCCTGTCCCAGGCCCCATGGTTCAGTGCATTTCTTCTGGGGGACGGGGGTTCAGGAGCGGGTCCTCCTTTCTGTGATCACAGATGCAGATCTGCAGATCGGAAAGCTCATGTGGGGAGACAGCGGACTCTATTACTGTATCATCACCACCCCGGACGACCTGGAAGGCAAAAATGAGGACTCCGTGGAGCTGCTGGTGTTGGGTAAGTGAGAATCAGGGGCAGCCTTTCCACCTTAGGCTGCTTGCATTGTGTTTCTTTTCTCCCAGCATGTGTTAGCGGACTGCACACGTGGTCTTGATCTTTTCTGCACAGACAGCCCTGTTGCAGGGTAGTCTGTTTCTGAGTAGTGGCTGTATCTATCGTGTCTTGCTTCTGGAAGGCTCTGACTCTTTGGAGCACTGTCAGAAATGTTTCGGTCTCCTCAGTGCCCCTTGCTTTCTACTTTCACCTTTAACCTTCTTAACCTTCCTTACCTTCTTCTTTTCCTTTTATGTGGTAATTAGTTGTTAAAGAAAATGTCAGAGACTTTCAAAGTATGGTCGAGATGGAAGAGAGATAAGAACCCATTGGTGTGCAAGCACTTCTGGAGACGCCAGGAGTCTCGTCCCACTCAATTGTCTCTACTTAAGATACTCAGGAGGCAAGATGGCTGCACAATGGAGAGTCTAGAGATAAAATGCATCCCATGAGAAGAGCTATTTCGAAGTGTGCTGGTTTAACTGGAGGGGGAAGCATCTGAGTTATTTTCAAGCAAACACATCTAATCCTTATTAATATTCACTGCTTCATAACCGGGAACTCCTTACTTTGGCTACCTTTCCTCTTGTGGACTAGAAGGATGTTAGTGCAAAATGAGCTTGAAACTGAAGGCCTATTTTGTGTTTTATAAATGTTGGTTAGATAAAACAAACAAACTAACTAAAAAACTTAGATTAAACCAACACAGAAAACACGAAAAAACCAAAACCTTGTCTAAATTGTAGCAGGAAAAATCATTGATGAAATATCCTTTAAGCTATGATTCAGAAGACATTGCATTTCTCTTGTTGTAGCCTCTAAAAGTTAGCTGACACTAATTTGTGAGAACATGCAAGAATTCCTTGTTAAGGGAAAATGAAGTTTATAAGACTGATTTTTTTACCCACTGTGAGAAACTCAATACCCCAGGATAAAGTAGCATTTTCTATTTAGAATTTTTAGTGTTTTTTGTTTGTTTGTTTGTTTGTCATGACTTTGACAAAGCAATTGCTCTCATGTCTTAGTCTTACAAACGGAACCGAGGTGGTATTGGCTTTCCTTGTTAGAAGGTTGGCGTAAACATAATCCTCAGGGCCAGCGTGTAAACTGTAACTGCTGTGGCTTCCAGGGAAATGGAAGTTAAAGGAGCGAAAGGCTTATTGGCAATGCCAAAAACACGGCAAGGTAAAACTTGAGATATCTAAGAGATAAATTTTTGCCTAATCTCAGGACTCTAATAGTCAAATTTTCAGGAACAAGAAGTTTGTTTAAGCCTGCAGTTAGATAACCGTGAGCAGGGTGGTTTGACTGAGGCAGCCATCTGCAGGGAAGTAACTGCGTGTGCAGGAAGAGGGGCCAGCTTTAAAAAGAAAAAGAAAAACCACTCTAGATAATTTAGTCCCACCTGAGAAGATGTAGGGGAAATGAATGAAGGGCAAGTTTTGCCCTCTGAGGACGTGCTAAAATACATCGTGGACATACCTCTGGATCAAATCCAAGTTAACTGTGGGGTGAGGATGCCTTCCTTGGGGCCCAAAGTGTTCAGCAGATGGTGAGTGAAAGGAAGGCTTGGGTGAAAATGGTCACCAGTGATGGCAGAAGAGATGAGGAGCAGAAACTAGCATTGCCCTGAAAAGATCCGAGACTGACAACGAAGAACACTGCCACCAGAGCTCTGCATGAAGTCAGGGCCTCAACACCCATGCACCCGAGCGACACCTGTTCTGCGCCATCCTGATTAGAAATGTCCAAAATGTGATAGTTTTGCCATGGCAATACTACTTGTGTTAACTAAAGGAACTGGTTTCCATCGATGACATTTTTGAATGCTTTAAAGGACTAAATGCAAATTTCTGAGTCTTTATCTTTGACACCCCTTTATAAAATTTTCTAAAATACTGTCACATTAAAAAAAAAAATTAGAGTAGTTTGGTTGTTATATTCTGCAGGGCACTTTGTTTGACAGTCTTTTCTTCTGTGAGACCAGGAAAGCAACCTGATTTCTGGGTTCTCTGTCAAAGAGTGGAGTCACCTGGGAAGATTTCTGGGGTTCACAGTTTGCTAATTACAACACCATGAACTAATGCTTATTGAATTTTCTGTGAACAATGGCTAGAGGATGCATTCTAGTAAAAAGGGACTTAAAGGCCAAGGGACTTGTTTTCAAATATTTGGAGTGAAGTTTTTGTACAAGAGGCATTGGAAACAGAGTATGTATGCCTGGCAGGTAGTTCACTGGAGGAAGGGGAGCAGAGCAGGGTTCGATATGGAGACTGTTGAAGCACAGACGAAAGGTATGAGACTCTGAACCAGAACAGGAAATGAAGACGCCCTAACAGCTGTTCTGAGATCAAAGCCATCGACCTTGGGGATGTGTCGAAGGCCGCCGTGAGAGAGCTGAGCCAAACAGGATTTCTAACTAAGTGGGTAACCAGTCACCCATTAACTAAGAAAGAGGACACGGGTGGAAATGCAAGTATAGAAGCAGAGGGATGAGTTTAGTTTTAGACATGCAGAATTTAAGATGCGTGTGGGACACCAGTGGAGCTCCAGGGGCTCTGTTTCATTGGGACATTTTTCATAGATTGAAACCAATTCCTTTACGTAAGCAATGTAAATAGCATTACCCAAAACTGTCCGTGGCAAATTGTTTGCTGACAATTGTAAACGTCAGTCTGGAAGTCAGAGGAAAGTGAAGACAGGAGACGGTGGGTTTAAGCATCATGACCAACAGACGGGCAGAACCATGTGAGAGTAGATGAATCACCCCAGCTAGTGCTATAAAATGAACAAGGCCAAGAATAGAACCCTTTGGCGGGGTGTTTTAGTTTCACCTCATGAAAGTGGTAACACTGATACTATATGTGTATTTTTCTTCGGTTCCTCACAAAACTGAGAGTTCCTTAGTAGCGCCGAACGATGGGCTGTGCAGAGCCAAGGACCAATACCTCTCCATGTCTGTATCTGCCCTGCCAAGGAGGGCTCTACCATAAAGAGGCTCTAAACTGACAAAGGGCAGCATCTATAGCTAGTTCTTAAGTGTTACTGAATACTGCATATATCTTTGTTGACTTGACATAGATATCTACAGTCTTGAGTGAGTTAATATGGTTTGATTTTGGCTGATGATGAAGATTTGGTCACAGACTTCATCTAGGTATTTCATCAGTTATTAGTGATAGATCCATCAGAGACTATAGTTGAAAACACTGGTTCTGGTGAACTTAAGCAAAAAAAGAAAAAATATTGCAAGATTTCAAAATTAAAAGGAGAGCTAAAGAGTATACCTTTTTAGGAAAGAATTTATTAGCTTCTACACAAACATCCCCCTAAACACAGCGACTTTTCCACCCAAAAGTTTATTTCTACATTTGTTGCAATGAGTTGAACAGTTCCCTCCAAGTAGTGGCCTGTGGCTCTAGGCTTCTCTTTTATTTGGCTCTGCTGTGTTGGAGATTTTGCTCCCAGTTAAAGGGAGAGTAGGGATAGTGGATGAAAATGAGAAGGGATAAAAGAATGAATAGTCATCGGGGGCTCTTTAGGATCTAGATCTGTGCAGTGACACGGAGCACATCTCGAGTCATTTGTAAATGCCCTGGAGGAAAATAACAGTGGCTACCATGGCAGTTATTCTTGGCACTGACAGAGATGCTCAAGGGCTTCTGAGTTTATATTGCAGAAACTGTTGAAAAGTATCTTTAGGGCTCCCTTGGTAGAAAAAAACAAGCAAACAGACTTAAATGTTATTTTCCATTCTTATATTTTCCCAACAAAAAATTAGCCTTAAGAGAGTAAGCCCTATTGGCCCAATTAGATCAGTTGTGCACTGCTTAGCACAGGGAGATCAGCGCTTCTTGGGGATAGTCCACCAATATGCATAGAATGAACACATGAATACCTCC
Source organism: Ondatra zibethicus (assembly GCA_004026605.1). NCBI lineage: Eukaryota > Metazoa > Chordata > Mammalia > Rodentia > Cricetidae > Ondatra > Ondatra zibethicus. The sequence goes on from PVIU01000227.1 coordinate 47,622, forward strand.
TCCCAACTCACCTCCCCTGGCCAAGTAGATATCAGCTGAAGTGATGGTGGCACTGTGTCCACACTAATGTATCTATACACTGAAGCTAACTCACACTGCTTGCCTGGAATACTTTTATGGGTAGGAGTAGGAATTAGTCCCCTCATTTTCCAAATTAAAGAAAAATCAATGTCATGCTTTTATGACTGCACACTGGTTCTTAGAAAGTGTCAAGGATTAAACCCCATTGTTGTGATCCCTAACTTTATCTGCTTTCACAATACCACAAATCCTATGTGTACTGAGACACTGTAGATTAAGCTATCTACTAAGAAGTGTGGTTGCTGCTCGGGGCTGTAGGTTGTGACTTCTACTTGCCCTGGGCTTGCCTCCTTCATTCTCTACATTTCTTCCTTAAACTCTCTGTAACCATTGACCTAGGCCCCTTCTTCAAAGGCACAGTTGCTCTGACCTAGATCTAATACCTCCCCACTGAGCATGACTCACCCCTCTCTCCATCCCATACATCTGAACCTCCATCAGTGGCTATGGATGCTTCGTTCAGAGGTTTCAGAAATATCCAAAGATGTGTGATTCATGGCAACGGAGGACAACCACTGCTTCGACATTAAACAGGAAAACTATCCCAAACACCCTTTGCTGTCTTTTTGATGATTCAGAAGGTAAAGTCATTCTGAAGTTGGAAAAGCACACACTGTTTTGGTGCTTTGAGATGACAGTGACAGATACCTTAGAAATATTTAGACAGGGTGGGTGACGGTAGGGCTGTACCAGCAGACAGTCACAGAAGATGGGGGTGTCCAGAAATAAGCCACCTGAGGTTAGACATTGGTCTGGGATCGGTGGCAAGGATTGGCTGTTTATAACCTGGAACCATGCCACTGTTTGGCTAGGAATAAAGTTCCCTGGGGCATCTCCAGCTGGCAGGAAAAGGACTTCACCATTTCAGAAAGGCTCATGCAGGGAAGTTATTATTTTAAAATCTAAAAGCAGCTTGCCTTGTTCTTACTTCTTTCTATGTACAGTATAAGGGCCTGACCTTTTCTTTCTGATGTCCCTTGTGGTAGCTTGTTGTTTAAAGTGCTTTAATTTTAAAAGGGGGACAGAGCCTCAGAGGAAATGAGGCTGAGTGAACCCTCCTGCCTCCAACCAGGGGTTAGAATAAGAGGACATGACCAAAGGGTGCTTAGGTTCAAGCTAAGGGAGATGTTCCTAATGGTAAATAACAGGTTTTTTTTTTAAATTATCAAAATGAAATTATGGGCGGTTTGGAGAAATCACAGAAACTCCTTCTCTGATAAGCTTTAACACACAGAACAAGTTCAGTCCAGGTTGCCTAGAAACAAGGATAAACAAGATGGCATTCCAGAGGCTTTCAATGACTTTTTTCACTCCTTTTCAAAGACCCTGGATTTCAAAATTAATTCTCCATAGAAGACAATTCCTCAAATACCATTTGTTTTGCTTTAATACTGTTTCTGTCTCAGAAAAAATAATTATTCTTATTGATCATACTTCAAACCAAACAGTAAAGTACACAAGAAGAAACTATCCCTGAAAAGCCCATTCTTTTGAGCCATCGTGTTTTCCACAATTATTTTGATTGCGAGGGATGGAGGCTCCAACTATCTTAGCTCTATCTTTTGGTTTAGGTAACAAGTAAACCCAGGCGGGGCGGGGGGGGGGTAGTATTCCCAGCTTCAGTCAGTGAGATCTGGTGATAGATCAGTGTGTCAACAAACTGGTCTTTCCTTGGCTCCTCCTGCTCTGCTCAGCTTCATTTTTAGGCAGGCTCCCTTCCCATGAAGCAAAGAGGACCTGGACAGGCCCTGCTTCCGTCTACCTCAGGAGGGCAGAGCTCTCTGCAGAGTTCCTGCAAAAGCCCCGTTGTTGAAGGGACGGACCCCCATTGGGGGCTGCAGAGGGAGAGAGAAGCAGTTTCCTAAAGGAAGCTAGGCAGTTGTTTCCAAATGAAGATGAAAGGGATGCCAGGCAGGCAAAAACACACACTGCTAACATTTTGTGGAATTCATCATCAGTTTCTGCTTCTTTACGGGCCAAATGCAGTGCTAACTGCGGAGGCCAGAAATAGGTGCGCTCTCAGCAGGTCCTTCTGAGTAGGCACTAATTTGGGACTGATTCTTTCCCGTAAATACAATGCTGCAGAATTACCTTTGTTTTCCTGTCATGTTCCTATTTTTTTTCTTCCATCTCCTCTTGTGACTTACCCAAGAGTACAGCATATATTACCTAGACATGGAGGAATGATATATTACCTAGAATGAAGGAATAGATTTATTTTTTTTAATGCAAGCTATTCATATGTCTGGTATAAATAAACGGCTCTGTTCACTGGTATTTTAAAAAGCCATTAAGAACTGAATAAGTAATCAATGAAATTTTGGGAGGGGAGCATCTCCTACCAGGTGATTCCAGGGATATTTAATGGGAGTATTTCCTGAGACTGTGCAGGAATGTCCTGGCTCCCACCCCTGCTAGCACCCACCCCTGCATTCCTGCAGTTCCAGTCTGAATCCTGTCCCACATCCCAGTGATTTTAGTTCAGGCTGTTCAGAAAGGCTACTTGTTGCCAAGACTCCCCATCCCCCTTCTCTCCCTCTTTGCCAGCCACAGCCTGGTGCTGCGAACCAGGGAGATTTGCCTATTAGAAGGGCCTCAGCTCCCAGAGTTCCCATAGCAACAGCCTCCTTGGAGGTCTTTGTTGCCTGCTAAAACTTTGATCTCAGAGAGTGGCTGCTGCTGTTTCTCTCTGGAAGATTTACAAACAGAGGAAGAAGGGCAAAAGAATTGGGGAAGAAAAAAGTTTACTCCTGGCAGAGGGGAGAGAAAAAAAATTACAAAGCCACACTCTGGCCATGCGTCTGAAGAGAACCTTTGGAACATCTTAGGGTCTGGGCTGTGCCCACATTTCATTTGCAGACTTGGCCTTGTTTCAGTGTGTTGGATTCACCCCTAGCAAGGGTGGGAACATTCTACTTCAGCACACACATGCACCTTCAGAATTCTAGAGGGGCTGAGACAACCCCCGAACTCCCAAGAACAGAGGGACAGAAGACAAGGAGTGGGTTTTTGTAGGCATTGCCCTGATGTCTCTCCTCCAACCTCCTGCCAACCCTACCTTAAGATTACTTAGATGTCTCTGTTGTCCTTGTTTTTATAAAGAATGAGAAAATGTATTGAAAGGATAGAGGAGAGAGAAGAGGCAGAAGAGTTACTCAGGCACCAAGCAGAGTCTAACTCTCCTTAGCGACTGTAGCTAAGAGAAGACGTATGATTCCTTCAAAGATACGGGGCCAAGCCTTTCATGCCCTGCAAGAGCTTCTCTCAGCTTCAAGAATTTATTGCATAGTCCCAGTCTTGTTCATTGATAAGCACCACAGAGTGGATAAGTATTGCTTCAATTATGATTTCTGTTTAAATTATGATAAAAAAATGTAATGAGTGTTTTTAGCTGTATTGGGATCCCACACAACGAAGATACAAAATACGTGAATAGCCATCTTGTCCCTGTTAAAAGTTTGTGTCTTTTGTGAAGATAAAAGTCACAGTTTGGCAGTGATGAAAGAACAGTATAAGAAAGGATTAAAGCTGTGTTTAGATAGTAAATATCTAGGCCATTATTGTTCAGCAGAAGGGTGCTTTGCCCTCCAGGAGACATTTGGGTGTGTGGCAAGCAGAGTGAGTAGAGGCTGGGGAAGCTTTGGAACCTTCTATAACTCAGACCAAGTCACTGACACCCACAGTCTCATCTGTACTGTAAGTGCAGTGGTGGTTCATTGTCATTGTTCATTGATAAGCACCACAGAGTGGATAAGTATTGCTTCAATTATGATTTCTGTTTAAATTATGATAAAAAATGTAATGAGTGTTTTTAGCTGTATTGGGTGGTGGTGGGGTCAATGTCTCTTTGGGTACAGGGCATGGTCCCATGTGAACAGCAGAGGCTTTGGGGTCAGACAGCCCTTGGTGTGCTAACATGAACTCAGTTTCCCAATCTGTAGAAGGGGGGGGTCATAAAAGTTACTCTGAAGTGTAGTGGCATTTCATTTGTATTTTAATAAATAAATCTTGCCTGAAGATCAGAGAACCTTACAGACGGGGCAGTGGTGACACACACCTTTAATCCCAGTAGCCACACTGGTTGACATAGAAACTGGGCGGTAAATGCCTTTAATCACAGTGGTGCCCACCTTTAATCCCAGTCCTAGAGAGGATTATACAATGGGAGGAGACAGCTCTCACACACCGTCTCATTCTGAGGTTCCTGGAGGCAGGGTCGCCATTTTCAGACTTGAGGTCGAGGTAAGGGCTGGTGGCTGCCTGCTTTGCTTTTCGGATCTTCGGGTTGAACCCCAATTTCTCTCTTGAGTTTTAATTAATCGTTTTTCACTGAAGACCTACTGTTAAGATTAAGAACGTAGCAGATCTTAGTTTCTTCTTCAATCCTTGCCGTTCTCCACAGGTTCCCCTATCCCTAATCTGAGAAATATCCCTAATCTTTAGAGAAATCTATGTTGAGAACTCCTGCTAAACAGTTGGTTTTCCTTAAGCACAGTCCATTAGAGATTTAATGGACCCCTTGTGAAATGACCCATGAAGAACAGACTCACATTTTCTCAGTAACATCTGAGTCCCATTGAAATTGTCATGATGGTAGACTTGGGGCAATCTGACCCAGGACTCTTCTTGTCTTTGGGCTGCCTCATTTTGGTTACTATTTGGAAAGCCTTTTTGTCTGAGAGGATGGCTTTTAGCTAACTGTAAAGATTCGATTGTAGGGCTTATTCAGTGTATGTTCAGTGGCATGTGGAGAAGACCTATGACTTGGATTAGGATCTATCTGGGTGGGCCTAGGACAACAGTGGCAAAATTTACAATCTAAACTAGGATAGGCTTAAGAGTGAAGGGAGAGAGGAATGTCAAAGTAACTTATGGCAAGTCCAGGCACAAACACTGGTGTTCTCCAGGAGAGCTGGTAATGGTGGTCACCCATCTCAAGAGTCTTCTGTGGTGTGAACAAAACAGAATCCTGTCTGCTCGCTTTAGCCAGCCCAGGTCTTACTGCTGGCTGGCATTTCATTTATGAGGACTTAGGGATGTTTGTCTCCCTTCATCTATATGAATCAAGCATTGCGGCCCAGCGAAAGCATGGTGCTTTCACGGAACGGTAGCTGGTTGGAAAATATATCCTAAGATTTCTGACCTGTCACAGCTTTTCACCGCCCCGCGTCGTTTAAGAAAACAAATGAGGCCTGGCAGGCGCTCTTCACGGGTCCCCAGTCCCTCAGCCACCAGGGACAAGGCTGGAGCTGAGCCCCACCTCCCCTCCCTCCTCATAGGCAGCCCAGCTCACTATTTTTGCCTCACTTGTTGCTCATCCCTGTGGGAGGACCGGGCCCTTCAATTAGCGTGCATTCCTGACCACCGCGGTTGCCGTGGTTACCCAGGGTGGCTCTGGAGCAGCTGGGTCAACCTGTGCGCTCCCTTTGTGGTCTGCAGAGCCCGAAGCCCAGAGCTCGCCAGCGTGGGGGCGGAGATGCGGGGGCCGCGCTGGAGTGGGTGGTACTGGGAAATCGGCTCAGCCCGGGGAGGAAAGAATGGCAGTCCCTCAAAACCGGTCAGGAGGCAGTTCCATTTTCTTCAAAGCCAGCTGCCGCTATTCAAGCCTGCAGGTTTGGTTCAGAGGAGGACTGCTGATTTTGTTGAATTGGCTTCCCAGAGAGGTCTTTGGGAAAGGGTCCTGATGGAAGCCCCTTATACTAAGAGAGGGCTGGCCACCAAGGAAAGGGCAGGAACTCTGGCCTTGCATAACCTCTTAAACTGCGTACCTTCTGAGCCTGTCTGTGACCTCGGGGTCACCCCCACCCCTCTATTCCCCCATCCACCCACCCCCACCAAGGAAAGTATTGGTCCCTGAATATGTCTTTGTGCTCGTCTGTTTCCAGCACAAGTAAGTGTAAAAAAAAAAATCACACTAGTTCCCCTCCAACTCAATTTCCTCCTTCAGTGGCATTGCACCCTCCCCATCAATTTTAAGTCACCCCAGTTCTCTTTTGCGTGTCACCTCAGACCAAGTCAAGCATGTTCTATTACTAATGTTATTTTCCATCCATTCACTCTCGTGGGAGGTTGGATTACAACAGCACTTTGCACAGGCTAAGTACCTTTCCAATCATATTTATTTGTTTATTAGTTTGCAGCAGCGGTGAATGCCTTTTAATTAGATCACACTGTGTTATGATGTATCCAGTGATCATTTTCTAGTTGCCACTGTAAGAGGTTGCTGTGATTTTTCAACAATCTCCAACATTTTCTATATCCAAAAATCATACTTTCATTATGTAAGTAGAGGAATTCCAGAAGCACAAGGGCTTTGCAGACTTCGGTTCAAATGCTGGGAGACTAAGAAGCACTTAGTATATACTTTTACAATAAGGATAAGCCAAAACTGATACTCAGTGACATCATGGGAGGTGAGGGACACAGGTGGAGTTAAGTATTCTATTCCTAGCTTGGTTTTCAGGCAGATGCATGACTTTCTTCCAGATTCTTAACCCCTCTGGTTTTTTTGAAAACACCAGGCAGGGGATGTGGTCTGGACTAACTTCTGTGGTTCATTTTTAGCAATAAAATATGACTTAAAATGTGTAAATAGAAGAAGTCAATGTCTTTCGCCAAGCTTGGAGTACACTGCCCAAAATCTGGAAGCATTTATTACCAGTTAATTGCAAATGATCCAATAGTAGTCATTTTATAGAGAGAATTTGCTGTCCGAATTATTCTTCTCTAAGTCTGTAATTTAAAGTAAACTAAAATATAAAAGACACAAAAGAAAAAATAAACACATGAAATGCTTAAATACATAGTTTATAAATATATGTAAAGGAAAGGGAGGCTCTATCCGCACTTGTGACAGATAGTCATAAACTATATTTATTGGAAGCATGGTTGCCATGGGAATATAGAATAAAATCAGGCATGTGTGTGCCCCTGGGAAATTTCCAATATATTTGGTATTTTAAATAGCCATAGAAGCAACCCTTAAAGCATAGCCATAGAAACATCTTTACACATTCATACAGGGACCAGAGAAAGGCATCTGCCGTCCTTGGAGATGTAAGAAAGCAGCATTTTGGAGGATTTGGAGCAGAGAGCACAGAGGGCGGATACAGTACAACCCTGAAGATGGATCCAGAGCATCTAAGGAAAGCTTGGAAGCAGATGAAGCCGAGATGTGCATTAAACAGAAGGGGGAAGCAGGGAGTTGCAAGGAACTGGGAAGGCATTTGCTGTCATCCTAAAGAGAAAGTTCACCCACACAGTATATTGACACACCTGCAAGTGTCTCTAGTTATTTTACTCAAAGAAATGAATAGAGATCACTGTGTTCTGGGCATCGTAAGGATGAGAAAAGTGCTGTTATCCCACCCTTATGTGAGTTTCTCAACACCCTGTCTTTGCCCATTATTGTCAAGGAGCCCAGTTTAGTTTCTGAAAAAAAGGTTGTATGAAATCTAGGACTTTGCCTTCCTTTACACTTTGAAGGCTTGAACTATCAGAACTTGAATGGAAGTATAAAGGACATAGACAAAAGCAATCTCTTGGGGGTAAAATTTATATTCAGATTACATCTCCATAATGAATTCTTTGAAAACACTCTAGCTTGATTTATTTTCATTGGTGTGGAGTGGGATGGTGCTTCCAGTCTCTTAGATGGCACGATATTCTATTGCCTGAAGTACATTCTTCGCATTGAACACTGACTCCAGGATGCTAAATGTTTTGCTGTACATTGAAAAGTGCAGCGTGGATGAATTGGCAACTGAACAGATCCTTCATCCTTCCTATAAGAACCTACAGGATTGGGTAGAAGGTACTGTAATGAGCAACACATCAGAAGCCTACCTAGAAGCTCAGCCTAGTAAACTGTGGGGATTTGCTATTGGAAAGTCTCAAAGAATCTGATGGGTGGATAGAGGACCTGTCTGCCGAGATGCTAAGCTTGGAGCATAGACCCTGTTCTAAAGGGGCTGCCAGCCACTTAAAGGAGGTGTGTGTAAAGGAATCACTGAGAGATAAATGTTCTGCTGAAGGTGTGTGCAGTGTTCCTGGGGAGCTTGGAGGAGGAAACAGCTTCTTGTAGCAGCCACCCAGGCCTCTGTCAGAACATATTTTGGAGTCCTGTAGACTGAGTTGTTAGTCCTTGACCAGTTCAAACACTTGTTTTGCTAAAGAAAGCAATGAACTTCTACCTTGAGGATCCCGGCTACCAAGAAAAGAAATTAGCACTTTGGGAGAAATGCCACCAGGAAGTGAACTATGACATATATGAAGACAAAGCTATGAAATGGAGACCTAGAAAATGTGGCAAGGACTGTGTCTCTGGCTAATGCCCCGTGACCAGATGGATCCTGATGTCCAAAAGGCAAAGGAGATGGCTACTAAGTTGAAACACTTGTGAGCAAGCACAGTGACCTAGAATCTCTGTAAATGCCTGCTGAACAGACTGCCTGCAATTCCAGCACATAGACGGCAGAGATAGAGGACACCAGAGGAACCTGGCTAGCTAGGTGAGTCAAATCAGTGAGCTCTTGGCTCAAGTGAGAAACCCTGCCACAAAAAAATAAGGTAGAGAGCAATTGAATAAGACACCTGATATCAACCTCTGGCCTCCATGTGCATGTGCACACATGCACAGATATCACACATGTACATGTCCAAGCACATCTGAGCATGTATATGTGCATGCACATCACACATACACACAGGCAAAGGAGGTTGAGAAAAACAGCCATAGCAGGTAGAACGTCCTTTGTTATTAGTACGTTTTGTGACAAAAAAGCAAGTGACTCAATTGGAGTCTTCTGTTGATGTTCTAGAGGCACAGGTGTGGCTAAGATGACACTCATAAGTGACAGTGTTTTGTTGCTGCTTCTGTCTCCACTGGACAAAACATACACATCTTTGTTTAAGTGAATGAATGAATGAATGAATGCGTGAGCTGAAGACATTTTGAAGTGAGCTGGTTTTCCAGGACTATGTACAAACAGTATCAACTGGGGATAACTTGAAAGTGGCAGTGTGAGGGAACAGCTGGATTTGACAATGAGGAGGTAAGATGTACAAATTGTACATTCACAGTGCATGTTTCTACTCTGAGCATTCAACCCAAGGAACACGTGTAGCTGTGGAGTGTAGACCAGCATGCTGTGAAGCTGGTGTGAGTATGTGTGCACGCACAAGCTTTTAGTGGGCTTGATGCATTTGGCTTATTCATGTGGAAATTTCCTTAAAGCAATGGATTTTGCAAGCTGTGCAAAAAACCAAGTGCTTACATGAAAACCGTATTTTCTCCTGATAGCTAGAGCTTTGATTTGAAAAGAGTAAATATGGCCTTCTATCCACAGGGTCTGCTTCCCGTCTTTCCCTCAGACAGTAAAGTGACTTGTAATTACCTCTCTTAAGCTGAATCCTGGAAGAATAACAGTGATTCGCCAGCACAGTAAAGCGTGCCTGAGACCCAGGGTGTATTTACTGCTATTGTTTCCATACGCTAAGATCAGACCTTCGCTGGGTGCAACAGAAGAGAAGAAATGATAGTGCATTTCTAACTGACAGTAGCATTTCTTAGGAATTGTTAGGGAAGGAGCTGGAAGCAAAATGGTTTTCAGAAATATAAAGATCGCAGTATAAATTCAATTTTTAAAATGCTTTTCGCTCCAATAAAATCAGAGTCATGGTGCAAAAGTCAGAGAGCTCTGTATTCCCGTGCTGTTGATATAGTGGTGTTGTCTGTTATCCCCAAACTCTTACTGTGTCTTGAATTCTAAAGACATTTAATTTTGCTCACTTTACTGCAAGACTCTCTCAGCCCCACCTCCCTGGGGCTAACTCTACTCGAGTGCATTATGGGAACTGGAAACATCAGCTACTGACTGTTGCTTCAGGGAAAATGAAAAACTTGATGTCGGTCTTCCTGTTGGAGTATCAAAGGTTGTGAATTTCTTATAATGCATATCTCTGATACATTCCCTCTTTAGTTTATGGATTTCAGGTACAAAAATAAAGAGGTCTAGAGTACAGAATATAGATCTCTTTGATTCTTTGATGTTCTCCTGTGGTGCCCATTCTGGTTCCCCAGAAGTAAGAAAGGCTAATGAAGCAGTTTGTAGCACTGTTGTTTTGAAATCTGAATTTGAACACTGATAACCAGAACTGTCATTCTGCATGTGAAAGCAATGTTAGAACACTGTCAAGGTAACTCAAACAGCCTCTGGGAAAATCTAGCTTTTTCTCTCTGCCTGTACCTTTGGAGGTTACAAACTCATGATCTGAGGATTCTGTACAGCCCACAGACATATTTTGTTTTGCTTATCCACTAGTTTAAAAATATATGAATTAATTTGCTTAATGTTTTAAAATTAGATTATTTCACTATCAAATCTGGGGTCTGGTGAACCTGCATAGAGGATCACCCGATGTATCCCATTGGGTAACAGTTGGTTAGAGCCGAACGGCAGTGGCCCCCTAAAGACGCTGCCATTTGTCTCCCCCACAATGTTCTCAGTTATCTTACACATAGCCAGCTATGCTCACTTGCATCTCCAGCTTGTTCCTATGGACAGTTGGGTTTGAATTCCATTCACTGGGTATCAGATTTGAGAACTAAATATGGTGACCATATCATTAATTGTCCAAATGACGATATTTTGCAAGCAAAAACCAGTACCTATTAATAATTACATTAAGGCCATGGGCAGAAATCCGTACTGTCTCAGAAAGAAATCAAGATATATTTACACTGTTACTTCCTAGTCCTTCCATCTACTATGAGAAAACTGAGACCAGGACAGGGGGCGATTTGCCTGAAGTAGTTACCAAGTAAATCAATAGCAAAGCATCCCTGACCACTTTGACTCCTATTCTGGTGTTTTTCCGACATAACAGGTGGGGTAAGTACGAGAACCAAATCCTTTTTAGCTATATGGATGTTCTATCGCTAATAGCTCTCATAGCCAGATGTGGTGACACACATTTGTAATCTAATCTCTCAAAAGGCAGAGGCAGGGGGATTGTGAGTTGCATGCCAGGCTGGGCTACATAGCAAGACTCTCTCAAGAAACCACAATGAATAAATATATAAATAAATAACTAAAATTATATGTGCACATATATGTAGATATATACCTATCATCTATAAATAATATAACTAATACCATAAGACAGCCTACAAATTGGTAGCTTGTATAAAGAGTAAATTTATATCATGATTCTAATTAGTTATGTGGCCCACAGCACACCTGGAGATGCTTTAAACACTGGTAGACTTGAGATCTGCAGAATAAACATAAGCATAGTTTCTCATTTAATTACATACGTGTGCCCATGCGCACATACGCACACACCAATTGTCTGGGGAGGAAAACACAACAAAATCTGATTATCACTAAGCATCTGATAACTGTTTTGTTCACCTTGTATAGTTCTCATATAATTGCCTATTATATGGTAATGAATACTAAATATGTGTGAAAGAGATGTCTAAGATTTGAATTTCTTAAATCCTTGACCATCTGTTAATTCCCTTGTTGAGTTTCCAAGGCATATTTTTAGAGAACATTCCGGATGAGACCAGTGTGTGCTTTTAATCACGTGCTCAGATTTTGGTCCCAAACTCCATCTCATCTCTTACCTAGGGGGTTGTGTACTCCTTAGAGGCACTTACTTCTTAGTGTTTTGTGAAGGCATGAGCTAAAGTCTAGCATGAGAAGTCTCTTTCAGGATACCTTTCTTAACGCCCACTTGGCTCTCCTTCTAAGAGACCTTGCAAACCTCAGAGCCATCTTCTGATGTCAGTTGTGCAAAGATGGAGGTTCAATAAAAGAACCCTCCTTGTCAAGGCTTGCTGCAGCTAAGCTGGCCTAACGCATCAGCCAGTGAAAGTATTCCTTTAGAATATACATGTAGCTTTCCAAATGTAGACTTGTCTCCCTTGCAGGAGTCTTGACCAGGAGGATGCACGTATCCTCCTGCTGTTGTGGGGAGTCAAGGGAACAGAGCAAGCAAAGACTGCTTTCTCCCTACTCACTAGTGTCTTTCCTCCCTGCTGCTGTATACTCCCCTAGTGTCCCAGAGGTACCTTTCCCCCATTGGCCTTTGTCAGAGATGCTTTTTGGTGGACTTCCTTATAGAAGAAGGAACCAATGACTTCTAGACTCAAAATGTAGACCACATATTTTGTTTTCCACTCTTGATCTTAGCCAAAAGGCCGAGAAGCAATGTAGTTGTTTCTCAATGAGCAAAATCCATGTGCACGAGTTTTGTTTTTGTATGGAAATAGGACTGTGTATGGGTGGATGGAAGGGTATAGTGTGCAGTTTTTGTGTGTGTATGAGTGTGTGTATGCTGCAGGATAATTCTCTTGTACACTGTAAAGATTTGTCACTCATATTGGTTTAATAAAATGCTGATTGACCAGTAGCCAGGCAGGGAATATAGGCAGATCAACCAGACTAAGAGAACTCTGGGAAGAGGAAAGGCAGAGACACAGTGGCCAGCAGATGCAGAGGAATCAAGATGAGAAGGCAACACTGAGAAAAGGTACCAAGCGATGGGGTTAAACATAGACAAGAATTATGGATCAATTTAACTTGTAAGAGCCAGTTAATAATAAGCCTGTGCTAAAAGGCCAAAAAAATTGTAATTAATATAAGCCTCTGTGTGTTTCTTTGGAACTGAATGGCTGCAGGACTGGGTGGAACAGAAACTTCCATCTACGTGTGTGTGTGTGTGTGTGTGTGTGTTCAATCTGGAGTAATGGTACTTCCAAATATACTTCTTGTTGCTTCTAGTTAAATGAGAAGATTCATTTGTATTTACCATTTAGAGTTCAAGGCTACCAATGTTTTAAACATCTTTAGATATGTTGTGGTCTAAGACATTAATTAGATTCATAATAGAAAGTCATCGTGGGTATAAACTACAACCCTGTGGACCCGTAGAAGTATGATGTTCAATAGCTACATGTAGTCATGAGCCCTTAAAATGACAATATGTTGTGGATACTGATGTAAGTGAAAAAAAAATAAAGATATTAGGTTAATTGTTTCTGTTTGTTTGTACATTCTTAATGTTATTGCTAGAAAAGCTAAAATCACCCATGTTGTTGGCATTAAACTGTCATTGAACAGTGCTGTTCTGGAGACGCTTGCCATGCACCAAGATGAAGAAGGATTCAATTGTATGCCTAAATGTACCCCAGTGACCTTTTATCATCACAAGTCAGAGACAAAGGAAGTTTGCTAACAAGGTGGAAACAGGCAGAGTAGCTTCTATAACGCAGGTTAGCCTCCCCCCTCACATCTTCTAGCATCTTATTTCCTGCACAGCTCTTTGCTTTCCAGAGCCCCCGAGAAGCACCTGCTCTGACACCAGCTTTGAAGCTTGTCCGTACTATCACACAGAAGGCACTAGGGTACATGCAACGCCAGCTGTGGGTGCCATATGGAAAAACCATACCATATACATATGTACAGAGTATTTCTGAAGCCAGAAGGAGTGTAGAGGAGTGTGGAGCCAGTCTAGCGTTATCTCTTCATTGCCTTTGAATATTTTAATCATTGAAATATCTTTAAGCCATAAATAGAACCACGAAGCTAGTTAATTCTAAGTTAAAACCCAATGTGTACTTTTGTTTTTATATGGACATGGGACTGTGTATGGATTGTATGAAAATGTAGATGGAATGTTTAGATACAGATGGGTTTGACTTTCCACTGAAGTGTGTGGAGAAGGCTGCGCTCATGCACGGAGATGGAGATGGAGTATGTCAGTCTGCTCATGCCTCATATGGAGGCAGAGATGTCCTCTTTCTATAAACAGTCAGAGATAAGAAAAGCTTCCTTTTCTGCTTCCACCTAGGCTATGTACACTCTTCCTTTGGATGCCTGCCAGAAATGCTCAGCATAGTCATTCCTTTTGACTGAGCGCAGCCTTGATGCAACTCTCTAACCCCACAGCACACAGAGCAATGGCCCTATGAGGTCATGGCACTGGTGGGTGCCAGGAATTGGGCTGCATTTTCTTTGGAGTAACCTCTTTCCTTCTTATTTCCCTTCTACTTCTTCTAGGCAGGACAGGGCTGCTTGCTGATCTCTTGCCCAGTTTTGCTGTGGAGATTATGCCAGGTATTCAATCATTTAACTCTTTATTTGCTGTCACTCCATCCGTCTGCTTCCGCACTAGTCACTAATTACTTGTTTGATTTTGGGAGGGTACATTTGTCTGCATAATGTCTGTTGTCTTTTTCCAGGATGAAGTAAGCCACTTGGATAAGCCTTTTGTGTGCCTTCTGTTCCTAGGCCCTAAAAGAATAATGGGAATTAAGAATAAGTGGAGATGGGGACCCAGACCCTTGATGTCAGGCATGCAGTATCATTGGTCATGTTGAGGTCCATCTCAGTATTTCACCCATACCTAGACAGTTCTGTGTCCTTGAGTATTGTTTATTTGTACTCCTTATTTCCTAAATTGTATGCTTACCCATTCACGAGTGTGCAATCACGTTACATTGAAGTGCCTTTTGTAACATTACCAAAAATCTTTTTTTGTACTTAGGAAAGACATGTCCTCTTCCTTCCTGCCAAAACATGCATTCACAGACCTGTATTGCTTATATATTTAGACACAGGAAATCCCTAGGCATCCATGGACCATATGTCAAGATCACCTTCTCCAAATACAGATCTACATTTTTTTTCTTGTAGCTTCGGGTGAAGGTACCAGCCATACAAACCAGTCTGGTGCTGCACTGTAGCTTAAAATTGAAGGGGGTTCAGGGAAAAATAAAAATGAACTATGGAAAAGTTCATACCCATAGAAGGAATAGTAATGAGTATCCTTGATTTTTGCCAGATCTTTAAAGTCTTCCAATAGCAACAGAGAGATATAAAATATCTCTGGTCATTGGGTTTGCCTTGATTGAAATTTTGAGAAATGTCCAGAGCCTCACTAATTGTTTTCTATGAACTCGTCCAATCCTTTACCTTTAGCCCGCCAACTAAACTCGACTTTTTCCTTGTTGATGTGCTCAAGGACACAGGAGACATTCTCCTTGTAACCACCCTGATCAAAAGTTCCTTCAATTTGTAATTATTTATTTACATAGATAAAAATGTCACAAGTTATGTTTCAAAATAAAACTTGTGTCTCCCAAGTCCACTAAAGAGTTTCTGTATTTTCTATCCAGTCCTGTCCACCTCAAGTTCCTTCCCTTTGACTCCAAGAACACGTTCACAAATTTAATTATTTATTTGCCTGTTTAGTTATTGAGATGTAGGCACGGCTCATCTGGTACTTGCTGTGTGTCTCAAGCTAACCTTCAGTTTGTAGTGGTCTTTTCTTCGATCTTCCAAGTTCTGGGATTACAAGCATGCTCTACCAAACCTGGCTGAGAACATTCTTTTGTTTCTCAAGTTTAACTGGCTGGTTTTTTATCCTTCTGTTCCCTATACTACTGCTTCTATGCCCTATAGTTGACCCAAACCACTCAGAGATAAACCACGACCTTCTTAAGTTATGTTACTTATAAGGCCCCATCTAAAGCCTCATGCTGTCTATTATCCTCAGCAAGAATGTTCTCCACACAGTTCAAGCCAGACACAAAGTTGAAGAGAGGTTGGCCTGGACTTGAATGTATTGCAGATGGATAAATGTGGGGTGGGGGTGGGGCGTTCAGAAAACATGAGATGTTTGTTTTCTCTCTGAGGGAGTGATGTTCCAACCAAAGGTCAAATGATTTGATTACTGTCATAAAACTCTTTACATGTAAAAGTCGCATTCTCAAGTTCCCAAATTAAAAAATAATTTGATAGAAGTCATAGTTAATAACCAAACTTTAAGAAAAACATTGTGTGCTGAAGCTCATTATAAAGGGATTTTGAATGGATGGCTTCCAATCATTTTGGTCTTACAGCTTTTAAAGAAAAGCATGGGTCACTCCAGTCTGTCCAGGGCTCCATGGGCAAGGTGGTCTCTTCCCAAGCCAAATAGCTTAACATTGAGACAAGCCACCTGAGAGTCACAGTCACCTTTATGCAAGCCAGATACAATTTGCTTCCTTTTACATCTTTTAGATGAGTAAATTAAAGAAAATTCATGGTTAGCCTCAGACAGAGCTATGAAAATTATAGAAGTTGACAAACACATTAGCTATACTCATTTCAGCCTTGCCATTCATTAGTGGCCTGAGCCACTTAATTCTTGGCAATGCTGGCTGGCATGGTCATCTTGAATGTGATCAAACCAACCCCCTGCCTTGGGCATAGGGGCTATGTCTTCTCTATCTTAAAATATGCCTCTTCCCCCCCCTCCCCACTATGTATAGATATTGAGGTTTAAGCAAGAGTTTTGGGTCTCTGTCCTGGTGCTAATGGCAGGAAAGATGTCCCAGGAACGTAGATGAATACGCACTGAGCCTAGGCCCCATAAAGATGATCTACGCAGGCCATGGAGGCACATTGCCTCCCTGTCCCCTCAAGATTTAGATTTGCAGATTTTGTTTGCTTGTTTGAAGTCTCACGTCTAGTGCAGGCTGCTTTGATCTTTCTGTCTCAGCCTTCGGAGTCCTGGAACTGTAGGCATGGACCACCACATAAGGCAAGAACTCTTAGCTTATAAACAAGATACTTCATTATGAAAGATAAGCATTTACAGACTCCACCAGTTAGGAACCCACACATAAGACCCCACCCCAGCTTTTGTCCCACCTTTATTCTTATTCTCCAGTCAGGAGCCCCAAAGTCCCCAGTCACAGAGCTGGCTACTCAGTGTACCTCAAGAGACACAGGTTACCCGGCTCTCTTCTCTCTGTGTCCTAGCATTTCTTACCCCGAGTTCTTCGTGAATCTGGGGCCTCTCCAACCTGGCTAGATATTCTTTCTTCCCCAGGTCCTTCCCACTCACCTCTTTTGCAGGGAGACGCCCATCCGTGTATGCCGTGCCCTGAAGGGGGGCTACCTCGAGTAGATTTCTTTGTGCATCCTTCCAGAGTGGGTGTTTGTCGGCCTGGTGATCCTGGGGATCTTCCTCTTCTTCGTGCTGGTGGGGATCTGCTGGTGCCAATGCTGCCCTCACAGCTGCTGCTGCTATGTCCGCTGCCCGTGCTGCCCAGATTCCTGCTGCTGCCCCCAGGCCTGTGAGTAGGGAGTTGTGGGGAGACGTGGAATGAGCAAAAGAAATGTCACCTCTCCATCGGACAGCCATGTGCCTTGAGTTCTTGCTCTACCCTTTACCTCTGGGTTCAGGGAAGACCATTCCTGCTCCTCTCCTCCCCTCCATGCACATCTGCATGCACATCTGTTGGTCCACACCTGTCATGCATTTCTAATGCTCATGACACTGTAGATTAAAGGAAGGGCAGGATCAGAATGATGACGTTGTAGAGCATTCAGGCCGAGAAAACCTGCACTGGGTCATTCTCCTAGATGCCGAGAGCATCTGTCTTTTTTTAAGTGAAAGGTAAAAACTGTGGCTTTTGGGCACCGTCCAGCAGACACCCTTATGCTTTATTTACTCATATGATGAAAATGGCCACAATAGGGACCAGTTCTCATTTGGGGATTCACAGGTTTAGCTTATTAGCCAAAGCCAACCACAAACTAAATACATCTTGAAAGAGAGAGGTACACTCCATCTTTAAAATCTTTAGGAATGAAATGGTGTTGGAAGGAACTGGATTACTGGCTTTGCTTTTGAAAACACAGACAGGAGCCGTGTGCATACACAGTGTTTGCTTTGTTCCGCCTAGAAGCATCCCTGAAGGACCCTTTGCTAGACCCCTCTGGAGGGACCATGGTAGCTTACAGTCAGGGTAGTTCCAAGTGGTGATACTGCCATGACAGCTTCAGGGTTGCTCAGTTGCCAGATTCTAAACACTGTAGTTCCTCACATTGCTGCCCTTTTCATGGAGCCGGAGGAATCCAAGGAGGAGTGGTATTGGTGATTTTAGTGAACTAGTTCAGTCTTGAAGGAATGAATACCTTTGTCTAGGTGCTCCCTTCGGAGAATGGAACCTCAGGGATTCGGGGTATGAGGGTTGTGGAGGGTGGGACTACATAATCTCTCTCGCTCTTCATCTCCCTCCGCAGTGTATGAAGCAGGGAAAGCTGCCAAGGCCGGGTACCCTCCCTCTGTCTCCGGTGTCCCAGGCCCCTACTCCATCCCCTCTGTCCCTTTGGGAGGAGCCCCCTCTTCTGGCATGCTGATGGACAAGCCGCATCCACCTCCCTTGGCACCAAGTGACTCCACTGGAGGAAGCCACAGTGGTAAATGTAGTCCCAGACTGCCCCATCCCATGCTTGACTTGGGCCCCTCCCTCATTCTTCGCTCATAGGCACAGTCAGTTCTTCAGTGATGTAGCTTTGGGAATCAGTGATCTCCATTCTAAATATGGGGCCCTTCCAGCTGAGACAGGTACCTTTGGGAGCTCATATCAGGCTTTCCAAGGGCTACAGAACATTCTGACCCCTACTTTCTTTTTTAATGTTTTCAGTAGTTAAAACTCTAAAGGGAAGGAGTTTGCTACTTAAACTATGGTCATGTGGTTAAAAAGTGATCTCATCCTCCACCCCTAGTTCAGGACTGTACAAAGCACTGTGAAAGACAGCGGGCTGTAGAATATGGCTTCTCAAAGGAGGAAGTGGACCTTTATTAGGGCAATTAGATGCTGAAGAAGATGGTACTTAGAGTCCAAAGATGAAGAGGCTGGAGTTATTGTAGTCTTCATGGGGGACATGAG
Source organism: Ondatra zibethicus (assembly GCA_004026605.1). Classification (NCBI taxonomy): domain Eukaryota; kingdom Metazoa; phylum Chordata; class Mammalia; order Rodentia; family Cricetidae; genus Ondatra; species Ondatra zibethicus. The sequence goes on from PVIU01000227.1 coordinate 66,439, forward strand.
AGCTGAACTGATCCAGGAAGGATGAGGGAGATTCAGAAAACTGTGAGACTGCTGACTGTCCCAGAACAGGAAGGTCGGTAGGATAGGCAAATTCCAGAGCACAGGTGTGACCACATCAATGTCCTGCTTGTCGGGCTGCCTGGAAGAAGAGAGAAGGGTCTGATGGGTGTTAGAGAGGACCTTGATACTTCTCCAAAAGAGCTCGAGCTGAGTGGAGCAAACAAGCGAGAGGCCCTGTAGGCAGATTCCTGAGCCTCCGGAGAGGTGGCAGGCGGTCAGGTGGGAGAGGAGCTCGCAGGCAGAGGACCAAGCTTCAGACTGCAATGTGCAGGTATGGTATGTGAGCATCTGCTTTATACTGGAGACAGCGGGAGTCGAAATGCCAAATCTGAGAAATACTTTGAAAGAAATGAGATGTCAAGAAATAAAGCCAAGGAAGACTGCAGAATGAGCCCATCAAGAGAGTCATCAAGAGAGCCACCCACGTTGCCCAGTGCTACAGATCATAGGCAGACCTTAGATGATTGGCAAAGAGGGCTGATTAGAGGGGCAATCAGCTAATTTGTGCTGAGAGTGGAGGGCAAGGGGCAAAGTAGGGTGGAGAGGTAGAGAGCTGTGGAAATGCAGCTTCCCCAGAGACATTTGAACAGGATTGCAAGCTGTGGAAGTTAAGACTGTATGCGCCGCTGATTAAGTGACTTCAATCTGTAGACGTGGGAAGTGAGACAGGGTAGCCAGCCCACGTAATGAACCCCCAATACCTGGCTGTGGCAGAAGTGGATATTCTCAATGAGTAATTGGTATTTGTGTTTGTCTCTTCCCTGGGACTATTAGTAGAGTTCTGACGTCTAAGACTGAGAATGAGTCACAAACTGAGAAGAAAAAGCTAATGATTAAGGATGTGTAGGGAAAGCAAGAGATAAAGACAGCATAGTCCATTTCCCTGGAGGAAGGAGTGGGCAAAAAAATCCTGAGTGGAACTTTACACATGCTTTCAATTGCTAATTTCTCTCTACACCCCATGTCTTCCTCCTGTCTGGCCAGAACTCCTTCACCTTACTCTTTATTTAGTGAATAAGCACAATAAAATAAGTCTTATTAATAAACTACTAAGTATTTAAGTATCCCCTCCTCTTTTGAGCAAGGGCTCAGGGGCTCATTGGACAGCCCTGGCTAGTCTGGAACTCGCTATGTAGATCAGGCTGGCCTTAATCTCTTCTTCATTCCTGCTTGTTGCATTTTTAATCATTTGACCCCATCATATCAACCAAACTGCAATTAGAAGCAGAGAAATGAATTGACAAGAATCCCAAGGCGGGGCAGTGGCTGACTCGGCTGCTCACACTGAAGTGGCATCTTTGCACGAGAGAGTTCTGTCTTTTGTGCTGTCCTCTTTAGCACAGGCTTTGTCCCCATTGGGTGGCCCCCTTGATGACAGCAGTCCTACTGAGCATTAGATATTTGGGGAGACAGAAGGTGTGTTCCATCTTTGTGCCACTTTTCCCAAAGTGAGAAAATGTTTTCCAGGAGCTCCCTCCTCTTCTAGAAAGCCCCTTTCTAGCAGTTTCGTCTGAAAATAAAATTATGTCACACACTCATTCCTAAACCAGATGGGCAAAAACTCACGAAGACCCACCTCTCAGGTCCAGACAACTGTTTTCCTTGGAAGTGAACAAAGTCAGAGTCCAATTTTTAGCCAGGAAATAGAGGAAAGATGGCAACCAGTGTTGACCATAGTTGGTCAGAAACCATGCCATGTGTGTCTTGTGGCACCAGGACAGAGTTCTTGATAGTTCCCACAAGCAGATTCCTAGACATATGGGCAGCATTAGTGATGATGGCTGGCCAGTTTTCATTTAATGAACATAGATTGGGCCAATGTAGATTATTATTTAAAGAACACTAAAAATGTTAATAAATGCTGATTTATAAAAATATGAATTTCATCTTTTTATATCTGTATGCTCCTTCATATGTGTTAGGGTAATCATCTAGCTACAGTAAATTTTGGGTTGTATTTGTATACAACACTTTTTGAACATAAGTTAGGAAAGGCATCTGTGATGAGATATTTAGAAAAGAGCCCTTTAGTTAGCACATGGGAGAGTATAAGGGGTGTCCTGATTCCTTTTCCCTTCGTTTACAGCGGCTACTCAAGCCCTTCTCTGTTACTATGACTATGGATGGCTTCTCCGGATCCGTCTCCTTCAGGTTCTCTGCTGAATATCCACACTTGGTCTGGTTCCACCTCACAGCTCTACCCTTCTGTCTTAGTGACTCTTTCCTTCAGCATTCAAAACATGGTCAGGCCTCTCCTATGGAAATTCAGCCATTTGTAGAACCTCCCACCCCGATGTTGCTTCTCACTTCTTCTCTGCTCCTTGCAGCCACACTTCTTGGAAGTTCTTTTACTACTCAGTGTCTCCTTTACTTCCTCTTACCAACTCAACTAACTTCTAAATGCTCCTGTCAAGCTGCCTGGTTGCTAAATCCGATGGTGCATTGCAATCCTCAGCCTGCCTTGATATCTCTAAAATGCTGGCCACCCCTGACCCAATCATCCTTCCGTGCTTGTTTCCCTACCTGTTCTGCCCTGCGCTGCTTTCTGACTATGTGCATCTTCCTGGTGTTTGTGTCCTTTTTCTATGGTCCGCTCTCCAGCAAATCCTATCTATTGGTGTTCTTGCCTTGTCTGTGGTCTGCTCTCCTGCAAATCCTATCTACTCCTATGGCTTCAGTCATCATCCATATGCTAATGGTTCCCAGTCATGATTTTTTTCTGACTTCTCTTCTGCTGCTAAATCCCATATATCCTGAATATACTATTCCGTATGTCTGTTTCTGAATGTCTCCAGCTGGATGTCTTACAGGCATTTAACCTTAGCCTCTAGGAACTCAGTCTACTGTTTCTGCTTCAAAGTCTACATAGTTTATTTTAGTGAGTAGCATCATTGCCTGCCTAGTGAGGCTCAAATCAGAAGCAGGAATTCCACTCTTATTCCTTGTTCTTCCCTTCTCTTCTCATTTGGTACCAAGGCCTTTAGATTTATACTTTAACCTTGAATTGTTTTTTTATTTTCCTCCATCTCTACTGTAACTATCTTGGTCTTTGTTATATGACCTCCTACCTTGCTTAGTGAAACTGGCTTCTACCCTTCCTGTTGCCTTGCTCTAGTCCATTTTATCTCAATATCCCTGGACTTCATTCATCCTTCTGGCAAAAGAAGTGAGTAGACAAGTAGGCTTTCGAAATGTCATTTTAAAATTAATAGAGATGTGTGCCTATATATATGCCTACTGTACACAGAATATGCAAATTTTAAGAAGCACTTCTCCCACAATTGAGCTGCTGTCACCCTGGAGGTGGAATCTGGCGGCTGTCCCGTCATCCATAAACAGCCTTACTGAGCTCATTAAGATAGGGCAGGAAGAACAAACCTCTATCCATGGAAGTACACCTTGGAGACTGCCTGTGCAGGTTTTCTAAGTTGGATTTGGGCTATATATGGTAAAATTGTTTGAAAAGTCATCCAACCATAATTAGGTCAAAATAACAGCTTAAATTCTTCAATAATAATAAGGTATTTTTTTTTAGATTATAGGGAGTTTTCTAATGTTCTGTCTCTGGTAAAGCTGAAATTAGAACACTAGTAAGAGAGGGCCTGAACCAAAGGACTTGGGCCAGGTTGGACTGGAAACCAGAATAAATCACCAATGATCCTGAGCTGAAACATCACCAGGGAAAGTCATTTTCTAAATATGCTGGACTTTGGACAATAGTCTAGTACATTTCTTGCTAAAATACCACCAAACTTCAAAGAGTTCTCTTGCCTTTAAATTATACATAAAAACCAACCCAATACCATTCCATGTGGGGTTTTTGGTTGGTTGGTTTTGGGACATGTTAAATATATATATGTGTGTGTGTAGATATATATTATATTTTACTCTATAAAAGTATATATTATAATATATTAAGTAAGTATAATATATTCTTACTCTGTAAGGTTTTAGATGGCTTCAAATGTGTTATGTAGTTCAGGCTAGCTCCAACTCAGGGCAATCCTCTGGCCCCAGTTTCATGTATGCTGGGATCATAGGCATGTGCCATAACACATGACTCTACGTGTTTTCAAATTAAGGATAATCTGTACCTGAGGCTGGTAGCACACACTAACAAATCCAGCACTCAGGAGACAGAGGAGCTACAAATTTGAGACCAACCTGGACTGCATAGCAAGTTCAAAGCCCACCATCTCAAAAAAATTTTACAAATTTTCCCTGCCTTCATAGACATTATAGTCTTAGAAATTTATAGTTTAATTAGAAAACTGTAGTCTAGTAGCATGGTTGCTGGAGGCTTGTTGATGGAAATAAAATGGGTAAGAAAATACAGAACAGTATATAGAAAAACTGTAATGCGGTCAGAAAGGAAATCTGTTGTTGGAGAGGATCAGAAAAGGTTTTCTGGTGACTCATTTGCTCTTGAGCACATATGTGACACAGAGCCAGATTCTGTGGGAGTGAGAGAAGAGTTTGTGTGCTGTACAATCAAACTTACAGCTTATAATTTTATATAAAAATAGCCACACCCTTTAAAGGGAGAAATGTCTTGATTTTTAGCAACTAAAACCAAACGGATGATGCTCTTAGAGTCTGACGAGCAATCGTTTGCCTCTGTCTTTTGACAAATTAGAAGAATTTAACTCTCCGAAGTCTCCCGGCCGCTGTGAGGGAGAAGTCGAAGCTGAAGTATTCTGCTGCAGTAGGAGCTCTTTATGATGCCAATATTGAAAGCTAGAACTGTCATCTTCCCCGAGGCTGCAGTTGCTGAAACTTCTCAGAGATTGATAACCCATGTGCACAATCTCATCTGTATCATAATGAGGAGTGTAATTTTTCCTAATGACACTGAAGACAACCTAATCTCTAGTCCAAGCTTCTCCAGCTGTTGTTCAGCATAGCTCTCCCCCCCACCCCCGAGACAGCTGGTACCTAGTTACAAATAGCATCAGCCCTCCCTAACCGGTGACCTTTATTTTGGTGACACTGAAGCTTTGCCATTAAAGTGCTTCCCATATGAAAAAGACCTGGCAGAGCCAGAGCCAGGGCTGCAGGTAGAGTGAACCCCTCCCTAATCCCTACAGCCATGCCCGTGTTCTTTCTTTAGATCATTAGTAATGGCAGCCACAAAACCTTCTTGCTTCCTTGGGCTACCTACCATTCAAGCCCTTCCCTTCTTGGTTAAAATTCTCCAGTAAATCACCTACATAGCTTCCTATGCCATACTTTATAATCCACACAAAAACAAAACAAAAGAAAACAAAAAAAAAACACTTGCTAGTCCCAGTTTATTCACACCTTCATTCATTCGTTTGAATGTGCATGTTTTCAGTGTCTAAGATGTGCCAGGTTCTGTGTTAGATGCTAGAGATACATAGGTGAACAGAGGAATCTAGTAATTGATTTCCGGAAAGTTATGGCCTATGGATTAATGCTTACAAAGAATACACTTTCCAAAGAAGCCACAAACCCTTTCCATTCCTCGGCTGAGAGTAATTCAGCAAACTTTTAGTATTTGTTATATGTGAAACACAGTCGTAGGCACATAGACATCTTAAATCATAATATCTTCTGGAATTTTTAAAGAAGATTATGCTCATCTATATAAAGAACTTGGAATGAACTAGAATATATTAAGGCCTATAATACAAATTCAAATCAAATGATTTTTAAGTTAGGAAAAAGATTGGAACAGAAAGAGACAGAATTAGAAGAACCAAAGGAAGCTCTTTGGGTGAGGTGGCATTTAAGATACCCCAATTCATTATGGAACACTCAAGTGCTCCACTAATTGGTTTTCAGTTAGTTGTCTTCTCTTGAAGTAATTGCATGGAAACTGAGTCCTGACGGGTCTTTATTCTCTGGAGGTCCCCCAGTAAACCAGTACCAGCATGCCTGTAAGATGCCCAGACCCCTGTTTTTTAGCTCTGCACCTCATCCATCAGACATAACTGCCTTGGTACAGACATAGCAGTTCTGTGGGATAATTGCATTTTAATTGAACAGTCTGTACCACTCTGTAAACGCCTCTGCAGAAATGGAAGAATGTGTAGCTTGATAAATAAAATCATTTCTGCTAAAAATTTCTTCTGCAGAGGGTTTGTGGATGGACCTCCCCTCTGGGAGAAGGTGCCACTGAAAAGTATGTACTGAGGACTTATTCATTTTTTTTCTAAGTCATTTGACAATTTGAGATGGACATGGCCTGCCCAGTGTTTTTTCTCACAGAAAATGTGTGCACCTGCAAATGGGTGTGTGGGTGGCTTTCTTCTTCAGCGCCTGGACCGTGATTAGAGCCTGTAGAATTTTAGATTTTGATCTTCCATGTAAATATCCGGAAGGCGAGCTTTGCCCATAAAGTCATGCATCCAGAGACATAAAACACCACTTTTATTGAATGCATATACATTTCTGTGGTCTCCTTATTTCTGTTATGTGCACCACTTTGGGAACAGGGAATGTTGTAGTGGGATTGTTCGCTACCGTTTTCCATCCCTGCTGGCTAGAAGACAGGGCCATGCCTCAGACCACACACTCTCTGGAAGACCCAAGACTGCTGCCCACTTGGGGCTTTACTATCTTGTCTTCTTCATCTGTCTCTTTAAAAAACAACATCAGATAAACAAAAACAAACCCTGTACCTCCTTCTATACTTTAGGGGAGGTATGATGCCCTAATCCAGTTAAGCTTCAGTCAACGAGACCACATGATTTCATGCCTGGTGCTGCCAAGCCAAATATTTCTGGTCATGTTCTAAAATCCTCCCTCGCCAAAGTTTTTCAACCACGAAATGTGGCTGGCAGCAGTTCTTCCTTGCATGGCTACAAGGAACAAACACACTTGTAAACATTCAGCATAGAACCTGGCACGTTCTCAGTGTCCAGTATGTATTGTCTGGTTGCCCCTTTCTCATCTTCATCTGCGCCCCTCCCCATCTGTCCATTATGCCTGTTGCTGTCTTATCATCCTTTGGGCTGATGTTGGGCTAGACTTTAGGGGTACCGGACGTGAACAGCCTTGGCCTCTGACAATGTGAGGGATGGATATGGAGGAGATGGTATTATTTCCCCTGCTTTAGTTTTGTTTTTTCATTAAGCCCTGAAAATAACACCTGTCTCGAACCACAAAGCAGCAGGTTGAATTAAATTAGTCACATATAAAAGATGGCGTTTTCTTTTCCTAAAAGGAAAAGGCTAAGGAAATAAAAAGGAAGTGTGATTAGAAATTCATGTGTTGTGCGGCTTGTTTTGTACTCCTGTGAATGTAGTCTAGAATCTAATATTAGCTCTCAGGCACGCACCATCCAGCTTAAGGGATTTTTTTCCATCTCCCAGGCAACTAGAGGCTTTCAGTTTGCCTTTGTGAAGGTCTGTGACGCTTGGGGAGCTGTCTTAAAGTTATGTGCACTTCTACCAAGTGACAGTGTGAACCTCATGCTGGAGAGTGACATGTGCCCTAAGCTTGGAAAGGGGTCTTTATCTCCTTTCTTTTTAGTATGAGCTTATTCCTCCAGTGGATCTCAAAAGCTTTGCAGAGGCAAGCCTTCAGTATAGCTATGGAAGGTCAGACAGCAGAAAGGAAAGATATCAAATGGCTAAAAGTATGCTGCAATGGGGGGTTTGTTTGTTGGCCTCCAGGTTCTTTGTTCCAATGGCACCCTCTGGTAGAGGATCTCAAGTGTGCCTCCTGCATATAAACTGTAGTGTTATTATTGCTGGGTGAGTCCAAAAGAGCTGTTCTAACTGGGAACCATGTTTTCCGCTTGGCAAAATGAATGGAGCCGTCCTTTTCTTGCTGACCTGTTTTTAGCTCACTCTCTTGTGCTTTTCCTCGACAGTTCGAAAAGGTTACCGGATCCAAGCTGACAAAGAGAGAGACTCCATGAAGGTCCTGTACTATGTCGAGAAGGAGCTGGCTCAGTTTGATCCGGCCAGAAGGATGAGAGGCAGATGTGAGCATCCGTTAGTTTTATGTGACCTGTGCTTCATTCAGGATTTGGTAGCTAAAGAGGACATGGGGGTCGCCAGATTTGAAGCTCTGAGCCAGCACTTTTGGGACACCACCACAGAAAGTACCTCTGAGTACTCAGAAGGAAGTAGGACTGCTGGCGGGAAGGATGGGACGATCACGTGTGGTTCAGGTTGTGTCTGCCAGTGGGGCAGTCCGTGTTGATTGCTGTGGTTTTGTGATCCTGGGTTTAAAATGTTTCATTAGAACAGTCCCCTCACAACCCCCTTTAAGTAATACTCAAAATAGTCACTTAACATATGGGATGGTTCAGTCAGTAAAGTCATTGCTTGAGCAATTGTGAGCACCCATGCTCAGATCCCCATCACCCATGTAAAAGCTGGGCTAACATCACATCTACAGAGACAAGGCCATCCCTGGAGCTCAATGGGCACCCATTCTAGCCAGTCAATGAACTCCAGGTTCACTAAAAGACCCTTTCTCAAAAACTAAGATGGAGCATATGGAGGCAGCTACTATGACAACCTCTTGCATTTACATAGATGAGCAACCTCACACACGCATCTGAGCAGACACACATACACGCCCAAGATGTGACTACTCAGGGTCGGCTGTCCCCAGCGTAAAGGGCCCCAGTATGGAAAAACCACATGCCGACTTGCCACATGGAGGCCGCAGTGACAGTGAAAGAACTCTGGTAAATGAATCTAGGAAAAAGAGGCTGGCAGTCTTCTGAGATGCCCAACCACAGAGATTGTGGGGTGAGCAAAGAAGCCGTGCCTCTTGTCAAAGAATGTTTTAATTACTAAGTCTGTTGGTGGCAGGGCCCCAACCCTTAACTTATCCACAGCCCTGGAGACTGCAGCTGACACTGCTGATTCTTTAGAATGGGCTCCAAATTACCGTCTATCATGGGAGGCAGAGCAGGGCAGGTCTGACTCGGATGGGCTAATTATCAAGAGGATGCTGGCAAGCCTGGCAGTGAGGTCACTAGGCACTTTCTTTGAACCCTCTTCTTCTTGGAATCAACAACAGACTTGATGGAGCTGTTGGGAAAACAGTCCCAGACTAGAGGAACCTTATTCAGATTAAGGACAACATATTCCACCCAGTTTACAATTCTAAATTCATCCTGTCTGTGTTGCAGCCATTGCTGCATCCTCCCACCAAACTGACTATAAAAAGACCATCTCCAGATTGGAATGTCAGGAATGCAGATGTCAGTGCACTTGACAAGCTCGTTGTAAAGGCATTGTTTTGGATCTCTGTAAGGAGACGGGATCCTAGATCAAGGAGAAGCTGGGGCAAGCAATCTACCAATATCATGGCTTAGAGGAAAAGTTAATAACTAGGATCAAAAGCAAAGAATGGGCTTGAGTGTGTGTGATGTCTCTGGACTCGACTACCTGGATCCAAATGGTGTTCAAAAACTGGGTGGTGTCAACATAGTGGAATCTCAGAGTTGAAAGGAATCTAGAGATGGTCCGTGTCAAACTGTGCAGTGTTCAAATGAGGTAGCAGAGGCTCGGAGTGTAGTAACGGAATTAGAAGAACTTAGGTGGTTCCCAACTTTGTGACTTATAAACAAAACCTTTTGAGTTAAGCCGAGATTGGTCTCCTAGCCATGACACATGTTGAGACTATGGTGGCTGATTGTTGAGACCTTAAGGTGATTATTGACTCCACATCCTTCATAGAGGAAGAAATAATCCAGGAAGGGAAAATAACCACTGCCAAGACTAGAACCCAGATCACCTAGCACCTCCAGGTTAGCAGTGCAACAATGGTGTGGAATGACTCAGGAACAGAGTTCACTGTAGAGGTCAGTTCCATCCTGAAGAGCGAGAAAGCCCCAGAGCAGATCATGGCACTGTCAGTCTGGAAAATCTCATTAAAAAAATAGATACTTTGGTTTCACAGATTCTGTAAGAATTGGGGGTTTGAGGTCCAGGTCCATAATTCTGTAGGCCGCTGGGGTTCTCCTTTTTGCTGCACTTATGGTAGCTACTCCTGGATGTTTACATTCTTGGAACATCTACAGCAGGAGACCGTAAACAGTATCTCCTGGACACAGGCGTTTCTACTTCTGGTTTTAAAAAGGTTTTATTGAAACACAGCCAAGCTAATTCACTTATGTACCTTCTATAACTTCTTGTTGAATGGTGAGACTGAATGATTATGGCTCATAAAGCCTACAATTCCTTGTGTGATCTTTACAGAAAACCTGGTGTGCCCGTCCTAAAATGGCATTATTGGATGTCTGTCAAAGGGTACATCGATGTTCGTGTTCTACTTGGTAAAATGTTTGTGTGGTAGATAACCTGAACAGCTTGTTACTGTGAGTGGTCAAGTGGTGATAGTACTGACAGTCTGAGGGCATGAAAATGTCAGATATTCCCTGAAATTTAGAGAAAGTTCTGACGGGCTGAAGAGATGGCTCAGAGGTTAAGAGAACTGACTGCTGTTCTGGAGGTCCTGACTTCAGTTCCCAGCAACCACATGATGGCTCACACCCATCTGTAATGAGACCTGGTGCCCAGAACACTATATACATAATAAATAAAAAAGATAAAAAAAAATAAAAAAATAGAGAAAGTTCTGAGCCAACAATATTGTTTTGCATTGGTCTCATCAAACGTGTTTTCAAGTTGGGTTTTTTTTTTGTTTTGTTTTTTTTTTTGTATGCTTACTAGGAAATTGGAAATCATGGGAATTATGAGGGAATGTTCTAGATTTTAGATGTTTTCTTTTAAAATAGGCATAAGGGCTGGAGAGGTGGCTCAGATGGTAAGAGTGCTTTTTGTGCGGGCATGAGGACCTCAGTTTGGATCCAGGCATCTGTGTCAAAAGCTGGACGTGGTTGCAGTTTTCAGTAACCCCAGCTCTCTAAGGAGGCAGAGACAAGAAGATCATTAGGGTTTGCTGGCCTCCAGCCTAGCTCCAGATTTAGTGTAAGAATAGGTGAACACAAAAAGTCCTCTGACTTCCAGATGCATACACACAGGCAAGCACCACACACACACACACACACACACACACACACACACACACACACACACACACACACAAATTAAATTGACACTCTATCTCTTTAAGAGGTAGTTAAGTTTAAATTTTTATTATAATTCAAAAACCAAATGATCGCATGAGTAACTTGCCACTCCTGTGTGTTCTTGGTAAGACAAGCCTAGGAGGTCCTGCTGTTGCCCAAAGTTTCTCTGCTCCTCCCAGTATCACTGGAGCTGCAAAGGGAACCTGAGGTACACATTTCTGCATTCCCGCATCTAATCTTGGCTTACCTTTCTCTCAGCAGCAAGGACTTTAAACTAGTAAATGTTGTTTTTAATAATATTTTTGAGGTCTCAATGAAAAGGTTTAGAAAACAAGTAGATCCAGTTACATTGCAAATAGCTTCACTGGATTTGTTTTTGAAGTAAAGTGAAATTCAGTACATTTCTAAGTTCTAGAAATAATCGAATTTTCTGGGTTGTTTTTTTTCCAGACTAGATCATAATTCTGGTCCTAGTTCATAAATGCCTCTGCTCAAAGCTAATTAGAAAATGAGAAAGCTGTGATTAGGCACCTTTGTAACTTTTTAGGCTGGAGCCAGAGTTCAAGCTCCAGCCCAGTGGACATAAAGACAAAATTCATTCTCCTCATCCCCAAACTTCTAGCCTGGCCACTCGTAACCACATAAACCTGGAGTACTTTGGTAGGAAGGGGAAGAGACCTTAGAAGTAGATGTGGTGCTACTTGGGCGGGATATTATAGGTTCCTACATGAGCATGGTCGAAAAGGTAAGTGTACTGAAACCAGGTGTATACATTGACCTTGACACTGTGCTCTTTGGGGAGTGGAATGGTGGGAGGAGGGGACTGGGCCAGCAGGAGGGAAGATGCTATGATTGATGGCTTTTTTTTTCCTCTTTGTCTCTTTTGGCCCAACATGGCTGGGATCGTCAAAGTTCATCACAGAAATTATATAGGATGGAGAAAAACATTTGAACAAGGGTGGTGTCCTAGGAGGCCAGCTGCAGGCAGCCTGAGTTCTGGGAAGCCTGCCTTAGGTGGAACAAAGGCGATTGTCTTCCTAGTCCAAGAACATCGTATAGGATGGGCTCCCTCTCTGTATACAAGTTGGGGTTGAGCTGGAGCCAAGTCCCGCTGAGCTAGGAACACAAGTCCCACCATTGCAGACTGCAGCACACACTGGTCAGAACCAAGGCCCTCAGGCAGGAGTTTCCAGGGTATTCCACCTCAGCCCTTAACATCCTACTCTGTGATACCTGCTTCTTCTGTTCCTGCAGATAACAACACCATCTCAGAACTCAGCTCCCTGCATGACGATGACAACAATTTTCGCCAGTCTTACCACCAGATGCGGAGCAAGCAGTTCCCTCTGTCTGGGGACTTGGAAAGCAATCCTGACTATTGGCCAGGTGTCATGGGAGGCAACAGTGGGACCAATCGGGGGCCAGCCCTGGAGTATAACAAAGAGGACCGAGAGAGCTTCAGGCACAGGTGATGGCTGTCAGTGGGCAGGGGCCACCATGTGTCTATTCTAGATTCTTCTACCACGGTCTCTTTCTATGGGCTATGGAATAGCTCTTTCTCACAGATATTACACCCTTGTGACATCGTGTGTGAGAAGTGCTCATTTAAGACTTTTTGAAATGTGTGTCTTAGGCCCCTTAATGAGCCCGGACATTGCTTTCCTCATGTTTTGTCCTGTAACCTTAAAAGACTCCCACCTGTCATCTTCGTTGTCTGGATCACTTGTCAGACATCACATTAGCATCCTTGTAATTAATCCTTATACTTCTAAAAGGCAGCTACTGTTATTGTCCATTTTTTAAGGCAAGACAACAGAAAGTTCCAGACGCTAAGGATTTTGCCCAGGGTGATAAACCCAATCAACATTTAACTATTTGGGAGACACCTTCCTCCCTGTCTGGCGCCTTCACCCGTCCTCCGCCCTTGAAGGACAGTAGGCCCCCACCTTTCTTTTACCCATTACAGAGGTCTCTTTGGCCTCCTGACTTAATAGGTAACTTGGTCCTTGGCTCTGAACAGTCCTCTCTGTGTCATCAAATATTCCAGTCTCCTGGGACCAGAGTTGCTGTTTGCTGTGGCTGTGAGGGTGGGAGGTGTGTGTGGCGTCATCAAAGGGTCTCATCAAGATCAGAAGGTGATCTGTTATAGCACTACCCAGATTGCAAGCTATTTTCAGATACGCAACTCCATTCTGGTCTGACATAAACACATGAAAGAGCTAGGGTTGCCCTTGCTGGACATGCAGCATGCAAGGTGCTGAGGTGACTCATCCTCCTGGGTGGAGGGTAGAGGCTGGGCCTCTGGAACGCGGGGGTGCCCTGCAAGGCAGATGCAGTAACCAATGACCATCTGCCTGCAGCCAGCCGCGCTCCAAATCCGAGATGCTGTCGCGGAAGAACTTTGCCACGGGCGTGCCGGCGGTGTCGATGGACGAGCTGGCGGCCTTCGCAGACTCCTACGGCCAGCGGTCGCGACGCGCCAACGGTAACAGCCACGAAGCTCGGACCGGGAGCCGCTTCGAGCGCTCGGAGTCGCGGGCCCATGGCCCCTTCTACCAGGACGGCTCGCTGGACGAGTACTATGGGCGTGGGCGCAGTCGCGAGCCTCCGGGAGACGGGGAGCGCGGCTGGCCTTACAGTCCCGCGCGTCGCCGGCCACCCGAGGACGCTCCGCTGCCGCGCCTGGTGAGCCGGACCCCGGGCACCGCGCCCAAGTACGACCATTCGTACCTGAGTAGCGTGCTGGAGCGCCAGGGGCGATCCGAGAGCACCAGTCGCGGTGGCAGCCTGGAAACGCCGTCCAAGCTGGGTGCGCAGCTCGGCCCGCGCAGCGCCTCCTACTACGCCTGGTCGCCGCCCGCCACTTACAAGGCCGGAGCCAGCGAGGGCGAAGACGAGGACGATGCTGCAGACGATGACGCGCTGCCTCCCTATAGCGAGCTGGAGCTGAGCCGGGGCCCATCCTACCGCAGCCGCGACCTGCCCTTCCACAGCAACTCGGAAAAGAGGAGGAAAAAGGAGCCCGCCAAGAAAACCGTGAGGGTGCACCCTGAATCCTCCGGAGCTGGGTGGGGGTTGTGGGGATGCAGATCTCCTGGCGGGAAATACGAGATTAGAGGCCCAAAAGGGTCACCAAGTCATCTACTTTACTCTTTTCAGAGTCAGGTGGAGGAAGTAAGGGGGTGTGACCCTCAAGAGACAACAGCAACAAAACTTATATATGTGTGTGTGTGTGTGTGTGTGTGTGTGTGTGTGTGTGTAGATAATGTGTAGGTTATTGTAGGAAAGGCCTTCAAAATCGTCTTTGCTGGCCTTTACCTAGGTTTTTGTGGTTTGCGTGCAAAATATCCTATGCATGCTTATGTGGCCATTCTTCTCTCTCAAAGAGCACACATCCCAGAGACACCAACCAAGGACAACTTCCTTCCTCCTGATTATGACTGAGTGTATCCTGGGTAGAGCACCTTGCATGTGTGAAGGAAGCCTTTGCCTCCGCTCAGTTCTTCTGTAAATGGACTTATATAGAGTTTACTGCTTCTCTCAATGCAAGAGCAGTCTGCACTTCCTTCAGCCCCTGAAAGTGAGCTGTGCACTTCAGAAACATTGGGGAACAGTCACATGTCCGCGGAGGGGCACCAAAGTGCTTCTGTTCCCCACCTCCCCAACACCCCCTCCCCCCCCCACACACATACAGTGTGCTTTGGATATCTCTCTCCATGCCGAGAATTTCTGTTCATCAGGTAACCTGCCCACTCGGCATTTTGTTTTCTCCATTCTTAGCTGGGCTGCCTGCCTACCTTCCTGCCGTTTTTCCTTTTCAGTGGAGCGGAAACCCAGGGCCTTGCCCATGCTAGACAAGCACTCTACCCCCGAGCTACGGCCTCAGGTCTGAGTATTTTTCCCCCATGGACAGGAAAAAGGTGTTTGGCTTTATTATTAACTTCCCCCCATGCAACTGAGTGTCTTTTCTTGAACTAGAGAAATGCCATGACCAAGGTACCAAGAACGAGAAGGAAACTTTGAGGTGACTCAGGTTAATGGCACACCACCAACACTTAGTATCGTAGAGTTCCAACTGTCATTACTCTTCAGACAATGGAAAGTTATTCTTTGGCCGTGGAACTGAGTTCCATCTGATGTATACTGACTTTATTTTCTGGGCTTTGGGATAATCATCACATGTCTTAACAAAGTCCTGAGTCAAGGCGCGCCTGGCTTTGAGCAGGTTCTGAACTCTTCCAGTTAGCCGTCAGTTGTGTCTGCTGCTCTGTGAGTCTGGGGTTTAATGTGGGACTCTTTCTGCTTTTCTCTAGAGTGACTTTCCAACAAGAATGTCCCTTGTGGTCTGATGGTCTCAAGATGCATCTCTGGATTCCTAGAAATCAATTGCAGACTGCTGGGGCAAGGCACAGATCTGAGAACCAGCAAGCCTAGGACCTTCTCTGACCAACAACCACCCTGGAAGATTTGCTGATCTCTGCTTTAGCAAGGGATAGGAGGCATCCTTTAGGGGGGGCTAATTTCAAATCCTAGTGCCCATCTAACTTGAAAAACTTACCAAGAAAACAATAATGTGTGAGAACATACCACATAATAACCCACAGGGTTTATCTTGCCCTGACCCTCCCCCCACTTCCTTAGCAGCATCAAGACTCTATGTCCAGTTCTGAAGCAGGTAGCTTTGGACCCGTGACCTCTAGACATTACTATGCTTGCGGTATGTTTTTCTACAAGTGCTGTTCTGTGCTTAGAGGCAGAAAGTTTTATTGCTACCGTTAGAAGACCTTCTGCTCACAAGAGAGATAACCTCAAGGCAAAATGTACCCTTTATCCCCATCACTTTCAGTCACTGGTCAATGAGTCTTGTCATGCTAAACTCAGAAGGCCTTTGGTGAACTTAGTGGCCATGACCTCCTGGGCAATCACAGAAATGACTTCAATTTGCTGCTCTGACTCACAATTCTTAAGTGGCCAGGACAAACAGAGGATAGCATTTTGCAATGCTGTCTAAGTGGTTTTTCTTTTTCCATTCAGGGGACGTAAGCTGCTTTTCATCTTTCTGTTGTTCACAGCAGCACCCAAGCCTTGAACTCCTAAGGTCTCTTTCCCTTTCCTCTTCTCTCCTCTCCAGAATTTTCCAGGGGCTGGTGCATCTGAGGGTGTTCCACTCCGCTCTGCGGTGTGAATAGCTTGTCATCGGGTGCCTTTGACAGATGTTTAAAATACACACGTGAAAGAGAAGGAGAAAAAGAGAAAGCAGTGATGCAAGCTGAAAAATGGGAAAGAATTTAAGAGGAAAATGATGTTTAGTCTCATTATATCTTGAATGTGAGCTGCTTTCCCCACAAACACACTCCGGTTTTTTGTTTTTGTTTTTGTTGGATTTGTACTTCATTTACGGATGATTTCTGCCATCCTGATCCTGCCACTGCAGGGCACCAGGGATGCGGTGTCCACATCTTTTGGTCTCACTGGCCTGCCACTGTAGATGCTTTGGCAAGAAAAACACCACTTTCTCAGCAAGAAGCATTTCCTCTTCATACCCTTGCAAAAGTAATTGGTTTGCCTAACTCCCAAATTGAGAAGGCTCTGGACTTTGTAATATGTGTAAACTGCCAAAGTAGCCACAAACTCTTCCCTTTTCAAGTTCCTGTGCATGGAGTTTGTCCTCTCTCGCCACTCATGGACCCGAGCAAATGTACCTAAACCATCTATCCTACATGGTGAGAGAAGAGCCTGGCCATGTTGTCGTTGTGTGTAACAGTAGTTTTATCAACTCAGCAGACACAGAAGAGCATCTAGTCATGACCAACAAAAGAACTGCCTAGCTGAGCCAAGCCCAAACTGGGGGTTCCCAGTTGAAAGGAGAAGTTTGATACTCCTATGTGTTCATTTGTTGTCAAGGCTAAACCTCTCTCTTGTCAGAATGCTTGGCCCTGAATCAGTTACTCACCCAACCTTAGGTGTCCTACAGCCTTCACTTTCTTTGACAGACTTTGCAGTCTGCATTTTTGTGGTGAGTCACGTGATTGGGTGACATGACTGGAGGAAGATGATGCTTGCTACCCCACGACCCAGTGGTAGTCTATTCTCTACTTCCTGATCTTTTTATAGCCTCTGAAGAAGGTTGGTCAGAATTTCCTCAAGACTTTTCCAGGGCCTCCTGACAGGAATTCCAGAGTCTGTTCTGCTAGCATCCATTGTTCCTCATGACATTTCCAAAAAAAAAGGTTCCATGTATGTGATGGGTGAGGGTTGGAGGGATAAGCTAATATCATTGCCTGGAGTAGTACTGGCCTGCCAAAGGATGTCATGGTTACTTTGGCCTGAGCTATGTGGAACAGGAAGATACTTCAGCCCAGTGCTGGCACTTCCAAGGGCTGGAAGACAAAAGCCATAACCCTGGTGCTGAGTTTAGGCTTGCTAATGTCCCTGGCCTCTGAAAGCCTAGATCTGGTCTGTCTGTTTGGGCTCTAAATCAATATGACAAAAACATCATTTCTTAATCACCAGCTTTTGAGTTCAACCTGCTCAGGCACTTTTGAAGAATATTGGCTAGCTGCAGTAGCTATTGCTATACTGAGCACTGTGTCAAGTTTCTGAGCACCAAAGAGCCCCATAGCACAGGCTTCAGAGACAAAATATATTGCTTTGGAAAGCCAGGGGCATGTATGAGCTTGGTGAGAGCTGACGGGAGCAATAGTAAAAACTGTTAAAATTGGAAATGTAAGGTTCCAAGGCAACAAGACTATAGGCTGACAATTTAAAAAAAAATCAATGTAAAGATGATAACAGAATTTTGAAATAACTGGGAAGAAAGGGGGACAACAGATTGCTCTTTGTAGGGCTGCTTAAATCATTTGGGCTTCCAGACCTTCAGTAGAGAGGGAAAGCAGTTGTTTCTGGGTATGTGGATAGGAGATAATGTGGAACGGACAAGGCAAAGCTGGCTGTCCTCGGTGCCCTTGACTTTTCTTTATACAGCCCTTTGTTTCTTCTCCAAATAGTGTGTCCTGCACAAGAAGTGCCTATACATATTCGTTCCTTTCCTGTTTTTCTAGGGCATAAGGTAAGTCTGGTATAAGATGTGATCTCCATCCACTTGAGTCCCTACAATTTAATAAGGATGCTCAGACATGCCCAAGAAAGGATAAGGATATTTTATGCATATGATAGAAAATAGTGCTATGGATAAATTATAATAAACCCAGAGATTTAAATTTTTTAAAAACTTAAATGGGAATATTTTGATATTTAAGTGTTGTGTTTGTCCATCCATCCCATTTTTTAGGAGATGCTCAGTGATCTGCAAAGCCAGGCTGTAAAACTAAGCTATAAAGAGATAAAGGAAAGCAGAGAGGGCTGAGTGGCAGGGCACCTGGAGGGCTGGTCTGGAGCTCCTGTCTTTGTCTCTGAGTCACAGCTGAGTCAGGAACAGGCTGGAGGAGGGAGTGTGGAAGCAGGTGGCGGGAGGTGTCCTGTGGTGCTCAGAGTTCTTCTCTAGGCTGTGTAGAGACTCATTAAGAGACTGAGCACGGTATTCAGTTCCTCCACCCAAGCAAGCCCAGGGGGAGCTCAGCATCTGGTCCTCTGGGCACTTGTATCTATAGTTTGGGGTGCAGGATTTGTGCAAAGGCAAGAAGTCTCACACAGTCTAGGTGTCTCTCCTCCCTTCTTATGATCCCCACTCTGCACTTGGTGTCGGGCTGGGCACACCAGGGTGAGTGGGGGCTGGCACTAAATATAGCACTCTGGCTAGATCTTAAGCAGTCTTCAAGAGGAATGAAGTGACCGATGCTGTTTTAGTTCATCCACTCCCCACCCCTTTTTAAATAGACAGATAAACTATCATTCTCCTAAATGACGTCACAAACCCATCCAATCTTTAGATTCCAGTCTTCGGACCTTTCCTATTGGGTCTGTGTTTCCCAAATTTGCCTGGCCATAAGAATTACTTGGATTAGCAGAGGACCTGAGTTTGGTTCCCAGCACCCTCATGATGGCTCATAAATTTCTGTAACTACAACTCCAGTGGTCTCAGTGATCTCTTAGAACATCTGGGAGCACTATACTCACATGGTGCACTTACATGTAGGCAAAATACTTACAACATACAAATAAATGCGTTCTTAAAAATTAAAAAGGGGGCTGAAAGGATGGCCCTGTGGTTAAGAGTTCCAGTTCTAGGGGGTCCAATACCCTCTTCTGGCCTCAGCGGGTACTGCACACATGTGGTGCACAGACACATGCAGGCAAAATACACACATTAAAAAAAAGAAGTAAAGCATTTAAAGACTACTTGGTAATATAATTATTTGCTTGCAGGGCTGGGAATGTGACTCAGTTGGTAGTACTTGCTTAGTATGCGCAAAGCCCTGGATTCAATACCCAACACTGTACAAACTAAGAATAGTGCCACATGCCTGTAATCCCAACATTTCAGAGGTGGATGTGGGAGGTTAGAAATTCAAGGTCATCCTTGGCTAGTTAGTGGGTTCAAGGCCAGCCTGGGCTACCTGATACTCTGTCTTAAAGGCTCAAACAATAACAAGTCAAAACACAAGGATTACTTGACTGCCACTGTCAAAAAAAAAAAAAGCTGGGCTGTGCCTTAGAGAATGGATGAGTGGATCTGGAGTAAAGATTTGTACTTTGAACATGTGCTTTCAGAAAGCTGTGTAGTAGATACCTTTGGGTAGTGTTGCACTGACTCGTACCTCTGGTGCACCCCTGACTGCTGGCTATACGTATTGTTTGGGCTGGGGATTATTTTATTCAAATATCGATGTGAGGTCCCTCTGACTCCCTTGGGATTGGCACTGATGAGGCACCGAGCAGTCTGGCTGTGACACTGGAGACTGGCGTACCACAGTCCAGCTGAAAGGAAGCGTTTCAAGGGGGAGAGATGGAAGCCCTCTCCAGGCTCCTGCTTGATATCTTCCAAGTCCCAGAATAGTGATCTGTTATGACAGCCTCAGATCAGACAACAGGAATTACAGGTAATTTTCTTATTTCCTTGATGCCATCCTGAATAAAACTTAGATCGTGAATAGAAAGAAAGAAAGCCATCAGGGAAAATGGCAAATGTAAATCATTTTTAAAGGGTACAAAATAACAGGCTTGCTAATAACATAACTTTCATGTTAGGACCAAAAGCGGGTGGAGAAAAAGAATAAAATATACAACGTTACCACTTCCAAAAATCAGGTTTAATTGCTGCCAGAATCTTATGGGAGTTTAGAAGTGATGTATAAAGTTTAGAAATCATCCATGGGAAGTCTAAGGTCCTAGAAGCAAGGTAGTGCCTAGTTTTTCCTGCCAGGACCCTGCCTCCTAGTTGCGTGGAATGATCACTGAAGCTCAAAGCCCCACCCCCCCAACATCAGAGCTGAGAAGAAGTTGAGTTGCTTCAAGCAGCAGCCTCAGGTTAGCATCATTGCGGTGATAAGGTCAGTTTCTAATGCTATGTACATTACCTCTGTGATACATTGCTGTTTACAGACCAATTCTGCAAGCATTCTCTCATTTGTTCTTCACAGCAAGCCCTGTGATAAAGGCGGGGTAGGTGTTCTCCTGTCCTGCAGAATGTGGAGCTCCCAAGTGACTCGCCTATTGCAGGAAGGCTTTTAGAGTCTCTAGATGACCTTCTGACTCTCTGGGTTTCTTGCCAATCCCTGCAGTACTCACAGGCCCAGACTCCAGCTTATTCTTTGCACAACCGAATGTGTAGTGAGGAGAGTCCTGGACTCTGTGTGTGGTGAGGCGGCGCCACGAAGACAGGCATTTGTCACTTCATCTATCCATGGGCCATTCCTAGAAGTCTGCCCCGAGAGGGAGGTGTTTTTGCTGGAGAAGAATTTCATTCTAGACTCCGAGCTGTGATGGGGGAAGATTTTGATAAATGTGCTGCAACTTTCTGGATTCTTCTCAAAGAGGAATTTCTAAGCCAAGCTACAGGTTCATCCAAGGCACGGAATTCCAGGGCTGTGGGCAGGAGCCATCATCTCCACTATATTTTGAGATTTTTAAAGGTAGAGCTGAGGATCTGGGTCTAGAAGGAGACAAAGAAGATGAGAATGTTGTAGCAGTTGAGGTAGAAGTCTTGTTAGAGGTTTTGGTGGGGCTGACTGGACGGGGGTAAATGTGGTCCGACTTCTTTTATCTAGAAGACTAAGAGAGATGCCCATAGCTTTTCTCCTGCCACATTTATTAACAAAGGTGTTAGACACGACTCTATGAGAAATTTCCCTGTGAAAACAAAAAATGTGACATTCGAACAGTGGGATGGAGAGAAGACGCCTACTTTACGAGAGTCACCTGCCCAATTGTTTTTGTGCCTTGTCTGTGACATCAGAACAGAAATGTTTGTGTCACTGTTGCCCATGGTTTTTCCCTATGTCAGACATACAAAGTGCATTCGATTGTAATGTTTTAAAGTAAATAAAGCATTTTCATCTACTTGTGCTATATGCTCAGTTGACTATACAACTAAATTCCAGTTTGTTATGGTCTTGCAGTAAGTGTTCTCTCCAAGAGAAAGAGTCATACAGAGTGACAATGTGTGGGAATGGAATCATGAAGCCAAGTGCTTAGTACTGATGACATCATCATCCTCATCATCATACTGCAGGACACACTGTTCAGAGAATGATCTCACTACTATATTGTAGAGGCAGACACAGACATCGACTGTGGGCTCTAGCAGATGTCAGTGAGCTATGGGCCAGGTAAATTCTGTTGCCACTCACTGCTGTAGTACTTCAGGACGCAAGGCAGATAAGGTAGCTGGACAATGATGGTATCTGGCTCCTTTTCGAGAAGGGAGTCAGCATTTGCCTGATAGAACTTACATTTGGGGAAGGGAGGAGGGAAGCCATTTGTGGGAGGACATTTTAGTTTCTGATGAGATTTGAGAAATTGGCGGCACCCTAATTAAGGGGAGGCAATTAAGAACCTTAGTGAGCATAAACAGTGGTAAGGACCTTGGGGAGCTATTAACCCTTTGATGGCCAGGCCCTGTCAAGGGATTCCAGAAAACCTGCCCTTGCTTAAAACATTTGGGCTTAACTCTCCTCTTCTAGTAATTCTGTTAAAATATTTCCATGTAGGCTTAATTTAAAATTAGATTCTAAAGCAGTTAGACTCTTACACCTCTTCTGGACTTCCTGCTATCTGGTTAATGTTTTAACTCCATTTTTCCAGCCTTTAAAATATATTTTTTTAATTTCTCAAGTATGTTGAGAATCACCCCCTCCTCCTTCTCCCCTATACATCTTTTTCTTTCTGGCTGCATTTTAGATTCTTTGTGAACTGTTTTTCTTCCTGAAGAAAGTTTTCTTTTGTGCTGGTCCCTTGGTAGGATATACTGTTGGTCTTTGTTGATCTCAATCAAAGAGCCTTGTTGTCCCCGAAGGAGAAACTCACTCATAAGATGCTTTTCTTTTTTTCCTTTTTTGGTTTTTCAAGACAGGGTTTCTCTGCAGCTTTGGAGCCAGTCCTGGAACTAGCTCTTGTAGACCAGGCTGGTCTCGAACTCACAGAGATCTGCCTGCCTCTGCCTCCCGAGTGCTGGGATTAAAGGCGTATGCCACCACCACCCGGCAAGATGCTTTTCTTCACCAGACTAAAGTCATTTTTCCACTTCCTCCTGGCTCCCCCTGTGACTTCTGAGATGCCAGCCACCAGCCTCTGTCTTCCTCCTTTGTCACACACCTACCTCATTCTTCTGGCTGCCTTTTTAAGAACTTTCTCATTTATTCATTGTGTCTTTCACAACATGCCTCCCCATTCCACCCATCTCCCTCCCCACCCCAAGTAAAGTAAAATTTAAGGGAAAAAAGAGAGGAAGGAGAAGGGTGAAATCTCGCCATGGAAGTTGCAGTGTGACACAGTGAGTCATGCAGTAAACCCACTTAGCCATACATCTTTACGTGCAGGTGTTCATTGCAAAGAATATTTAGTCTGGTTTGAGATCCCTGTTCTCTGCTGCACTTCTAGACTGGGCCCTCAATGGGACCCTTCTTGCATAGCCTGCTTCTAGCCACTTTTAAACTTTCCCCTCTGTCTCTAGTGTTCTTAGGTTTAAATGCACATGTCACTGTGGGTTTCTTCTTATTTATTCCAGCTGGGACTCATGCTTCCTCAGTCCGTGGGTTGGCTTTTCGTCAAATATGGAAATCTTTAAGCTATTAACACATCAAATATTTCATCTTCAAACTCTCTTTTGACAAATCCAATTAAACATTAACATCTTCTTGTTCTACTCTGTATTTCTTAATATAGTTCTGTGTTTTCTCTTTCTTTGTCTTCTGCTCTCTATTCTGGGCAATTTCTTCATGTTTATCTTTCAACTCACTAATTTTCTCATCAACTGATTCCAGCTCTGATTCTAATGGGTTTTTTTCGCTCTGGCTGTTCCACTTAGCTCTTTTTACAAGTCTGTGTGGTCATTTTGACACTGTCACCCTTATTCATATGTGCTGTTTCACTTTATTTCTTTGTAATTATCCATCTAAATTTTATATAACCCATATTGCAATACCTACAATGTTTGTAGTTTTGATTATGGATATTGCTAATTAGCTAACCATTTCTCATGGTTTCCAGTGTTTTGTGTGATTTTTGCTTTTTAATTGTGAACATGTGTGGTGGAATATCATTATGTGTTAGTGTTAGCCAGGAAGGACCCTTTCCTACTTTTTAACATACCCTGCTGCCCCAAATCTATCCATACACAGCTGTTAGAAAGCTTAAGACTAAGGGACAACTAAGTAAAGACAGGCAGAAAAAAATAAAATATGTATATTTCTAATAAGATAAAACAGGGTAGTAAGGAGCCTTGATTTTACATGTGGTTCAAAATTGGAGAATGGCCGTTTAAATAGCAGACATAAGATTATTTTAGGGGTTAAATGTGAACAGATCATTAATTGTGAGGACTACTAAAGAAATTATTGATCTAAATTTCATTAAAGAATCAAGGAAAGACTAGACCTATAGTATGAGATAGAAAAAGGAGAAACAGAATTATCTATTTTCCTTTACTTCTGCTAAATCCAATCTAAGTTTTTATATACTTTTGTTTTGTTTTTGTTTTTTGTTTTGCTTTGTTTTTTGAGACATGGTTTTTCTGTATCTTTGGAGCCTGTGTTGGAACTCACTCTGTAGACCAGGCTGGCCTGCCTCTGCTTCCCGAGTACTAGGATTAAAGGCATGTGCCACCACCGCCCAGCTATATACTTTTAATTCAAAGAAATAAGTAGGCCTATTTCAGATTCTTCTGGCAGAGACATTTCTCTTGGCAAAGACATCCTAATTCTTATCATGCCATGTACGTGAAAGTTCCATTCTCTGCTGAATTGGTTTTAAGCGTTTTCCGAGTGCCTTTCAGGTGGCCCGAGATGACTCACTCAACACGGCAGGAGTAGAGGAGGCAAGGCCAGCCCCTTGTTAAGTTAGCCTGACACGCCATCTAGTGGCATGCATTCACGGAACTCCCGACTTTCTTAACTTTCCAGGAGTCAACGTGCTGGACAGAGGCAGGAGTGCACCGCACTGCTTAAGAGCATTCTTAGATAAAGAGCTACAAGTAGCTACCAGTAGCTACCAGGAGAGTAAGAATTCATCTCCTCCTGGGACAGACTCTCACATAGGATGTCTAATCACAGTGCTTAGTTTTTCTCGCTTAGTTTTTTAGAGTCTACCTTAAAACAATATGGGAAATTCTAAACTCAAAAACCACCCAGAGAAACTTACCACCTCCACACGAATAGCTCTCGGTACACATAAAATGATCTGCCAAAAGCTAATTCATTTATGCTCTTTAAAATTTTATTTAAAAAATTGAAAACTTTATACATGAGCACTATACAGATATTACTCCTTCTCCTTCCTCCCCCATCATATCTCCCTCCCAAATTCATGATCTCTAATTACTATTGTTATACACTCGCATCCACATGCATGCACGCATGTATATAAACCTACTGAGTCTATTAGCATTGCTCATAGGCACACGTGTCTAGGTGCCACGATTGTACTAGCACATCTTACAGGCGGATCTTTATTTATAGATTGCAGGGTTTGTGGCTGGGTTGGTTTTTACCTCTCTCCTCTAGTAGCATGAAGAGTATCTTCCAGTACCATGAATGCTAATCTGTAGGGATCAAAGATCTGGGTAAGCACTAGCTTGACTTTTTCTCCATGTTCAATGAGTTATATAGGTGTTATCTTCAGCAATAGGACCTTTCCATACCTGTTTGTGAAGAGCAACCAAAAGCCTGGGTTGTTTGGGGGTTCCATGAAGCCCCTTTAGCCATCAACTTGATTAGATGTAACACATTCCTAGTACTGAAAGCTTCCTGCCTGTTTCTTGGGTGAAGTATTTTTAGGCTTCATGGAGACCTTTCAATGAGTCTTGTTCCATCAAACCATATTAGCCTGGAAGGAATCCATAGGTTCTCATCTTCTGTGGAAACAAAAGCAGAACCTCTTTTCCAAAATAACATATCCTTAGACTCAAATTTTGAAGTCAAGATACCTTTAAAATATATATATATATGTTGGTTTAGTTTAGAAACCTTTACAATGTCTCTCTACAGTTAACTCATTTACAGTCAAAATATTCAAAGAAAACATAATAATATACATATCCAGAGTCTGTGTATTTTCCATTTTTACATGGCTTTCTTTTACTCTATTTAATTTTTACTTTTTAATTTTTGGTTTTCTTTGAGACAAGGTTTCTTTGTGTATCTTTGGCTGTCCTGGATCTCACTCTGTAGACCAGGCTGTCCTTGAAATCATAGAGATCCGCCTGCCTCTGCCTCCCAAGTGCTGGGATTAAAGGTGCGTGCCACCATGCTCCACTACTCTATTTATTTTTTTAAAGGACTAAACAATATGGCTAGAATTAAAGCTGCATCTTAGCAGCTGGCTCCACCCTATTCCTTAGCTTTTTGAGAGTCTAACTTCATGGCAGAGGTAATGGTGGGAGCCACAATTATTGTTACAACTCTGTGGAGTTTCTAGGTCAATGCCACCAAGAAGTATGCTGCTGGCTGCTCATAAACACCATTTAAGTGTTCGGTGACAGACTCTCTTAAAAGAGCTATAAGGTTTTTCCTGCTAATGCTGAATCAGGAAGCTTCTCTTAAAGGAGCCACGCCTCTGCTCCCAGCCAGCAAACAGAGCCTACTGTAGTAAAGACGGTTACCAAGAAGTTGTGCTTGACTCTGTTCTTATCTGTCTAGAATCTTTTTTCAAAGCTTTCTCGGGATTCATGTGGAAATTCTTGCCAAATGTTTGGGCGCCATTTGTAAATAGAGACTGCACTTTCATTTCCTGGCCACCCAGACCTGAATAATCACACAGAAACTATGATAATTACAACACTGTTTGTCAATGGCTCAGGCATATTTCTAGCCAGCTCTCACATCTTAAATTAACCTATATCTATTAGTCTGTGTATTGTCACATGGCCATGGCATTACCTCATTTTCTACATGTCTTTTTTCCTCGGTGAATGGCTGGCATCTCCTTGACCCCACCTACTCTCTTTATGTATTTCTGCTTGGATTTCCAACCTGGATTTACTCTGCTAAGCCATTGGCCAAAAAAAGCTTTATTCATCAACCAATAAAAGCAACACATATACAGAAGGACATCCCACATCAGGAAGTGGCTTATTAGAAAGATCCTGGAGTGATTTGAGGAACGGAAGGTCTGTAGGAGCTGGCTATGAATCTCACAGTGGACATCATTATCACCTATGTCTATTCGCCTCTGCATCCATGCTTTCTTCCAGGGAGCAGTCTTTCTATACAAGACAGGAACATGGTTACTAGTGGTCCAAGAGGAAGCTGTTGCCTGTTGTATTTAACCAGAGAGGATAAGAACTTTACTCAAGAAGACAATCCTAGACTGTGATCTAGCCATATTGAGTCACATTCTGATCATGGTGATGAGAAAGAGGAAAACCCACCTACACTCAGAAATGTTACCCAAAGGCCCCAGTATCAAATGCCCCAGTGTGGCACTGGAACTTTGGGAGACAGTGGCCTCTGGGCAAGGTCTTTTGATCATTAGGAGTGTCTTGTTTAAGGGAATTATGGGTGCTTAGCATTTCTTTGCTTCCTGGATCATGATGCTTTTGCACAGTCATGGGTTCCTATCATTGAAGAAAGATGGCCAATTGTCCATGGGCTGGAACTTCCAAAAGTATGAGCCTAATAAACCTTTGTTCTTTATAAGTTCATAGTTATCAGTATTTTCATTATAGTGATGGTAATCTAACTAACACAGCGGAATACAAACACTTGTCTGAAAGAGGTTAAAGATATCAATAGAAACGGGAAAGACAAAGCACATGCATAACAGTTGTCCACTCTGCATCTATATTCTCTTGTGGTCATAAAAGCATCAAATAGCAGCCTGCCTGCTCCTTTCTGCTGCCAGACTTCTCAGACAGAAAGAACAGCCACACCCAAGGCACCAGGGACACTGTTTTGCTCCAGCTCAGTGACAAATCCCACCAAAGCCTTCCACAAATCCACACACCTTCCTTGTTTCACTCAGCTTATTTCAAACTTAGAAATCCAATCGCATCACCACCTTAGTTCGAAGAGACTTTTAATCCCTTCTCTTTGTTGCCCTGGCATCTTCATTTCTCCTCTCCTACCCCAGGCTTCATCTCCTGTGCATTTGTTTTCTACTTTGTTTCCAGAGGCCCTAGGTGGATTTGGGCAAATACTGGGTGTTGGGCAAGGTGCCCTTCTGCCTTCCCAAATCCTGCAGAACAGAATTCTTTGTTTCTCTGTTTCTATGGACTGCTTGTGCCCCAACCCTGGTCCTCTGTTCATATGTTGGAATACTAATCTTGGATGTCATGGTTATTTTCTTTGGATATGTAGACCTTGGAGAGGTGTTCTAGTCCCCTTCTGTTGTGATAAAGCTCTCAGACCAAAAACAACTTAGGGAAGGAACGGGTTCATTTTGCTTACACTTCCAGATCACAGTTCATCCCTGAGAGAAGTCAGGAAAGGATCTCAGAAGAGTAAATTGGAGTCAGAAACTACAGAAACCATTGCTTTTTGTCTCTCTGTTAAGATCATGCTAGCTTTTTTGTACAGCCCAAGACCGCCAAGTCATGGTGCTGCTCACAGTGGGCTGTGCCCTCCTATGTCAACCAGTAATCAAGACAATTTCCCCAGGCGTGCTCACAAGCCGCTCTCATCCCTTGTCTGAGGACTCTAGGCTCTGTCAAGTTGACCATTAAAGCTAGCCAGGACAGGAGGTAACTAAATCATGATGGTGGAGACAGGAGAAAGCTTATGTCTCTCTGTCACAGGAGAACACAGCAACAGAGCATCCACTTACAATGCAGGAAAAAAAGATCCTTCACCAGAAATGAATGTACTGACACCTTTGCCCTGGATTTTATAGGTTATAAAACTGTGCAAAAATAAATTTACTAAGTTTAGGAGATAGAATCTGTAACATTTTTGATACAGCAACCTCAAATGGCAAATACAGTTACCCACCCATGTAATCTTTTCAGCACACACAGGAAAGATATCCTGAGTTCACGAGAGTGCGAGGTTTGTTGTGCTATGCACCAGTGTCAAAATGAGTGATCTTGCACCCCATATACCTATCTCTGACTCCATATCCTTTTATCTTTTTCTTCTCAGAGATGAATTACAACTTTGTGCTTCCTTTTCTCATGTGGAGAATACACTTGGGCAGAATTCTTCCTATGTGTCTCAGCTTTAGACCAAAGCTTCATTCTCTAACATGGCTATGAGAGACCCTTTAGTGGGAAGGGATTTGTTCATCAGTGAGTTCGCTCCTATTGAACTGGTAAAATTATAACTGAACTCACATATATGATTTAACTTGTAAATTATACTGAACTCATGTATGTGACTTGCAAATTATAATTGAATTCACATATGATTTAATTTGTAAATTATACATGTATATATTTTTACTTATATGACTTCTAAAATAGATGTGACTTCTAAATTTAAAAAAAAGACTCATTTGTTTCCTCCATGTAAACAAAACCTCAAACTAATCTAACCAAAGCTTCCCATAACACTACATTTTCTTTCCATTCTAGCACTTGATATAGAAATTCAAACACAGTGGGCAATTTTTAACAAGTCTATAGCAAAAAATTCTTGTGGGAAAAGGGCATTTATTAAGAGAAGTGAATTCTGTGCTCAAGGCAATCTCCACGGTGGAGCCTGAAGAGCAGACATTTTCCCATGGTGACTCTTCAGATTCAAATAACTAAGAGATGAAGTGGGTTTTCATAATGAGTCAAACTCAAGGCACTCAGAGCAGGCCCGGGAGTCTTCGGCTGATGCCTCTTCTCCAGACATTTGAGGGCTCTGTGTACAACTTCAGAGGGAAATGGTTTTGAGAACTGACAAACAGCTCTTCCTCGTGGTAAATGCATCTCTCACTCCAAGGCACTTAATCAATACATTTCCCCAGCTTCTCAAGAAAGTTCAAAATGAAATTGAATGCTTTATATTTTGCATTTAAGGAGAATAGCATTCTGATAAGGTTGCCAAATACACCTCTTGTTTTAAAAAGGAAGACTTGGCCAGCACTGTGAGAGTCTGAAGGATGGCAGGTCCTTAGAGCTAGGTTACAGCAGGAGGCCACCAATGGACAACACTTACATGGTGGGCTCAGGCCCTGGACATGCACACGGTGATGGCCCTAAGCCGTCGAGTAACTGGGCCTACTGGATGCTGGTGAGAAACTAGAGTACCACACACATTCTCAAGGAGGGCATGTCACACACATTCACACACAGCCACGTCATACCTTAATTTCCCTTAGTGATGACATTCAAGATGTGAAGTTGTGCTGGGTGGTGGTGGCAAACACCTTTAATCCCAGCTCTTGGGAGACAGAGGATCTCTGTGAGTTTGAGGCCAGCCTGGTATACAGAGCAAGTTCCAGGACAGTGAGGGCTATCCCCCCACGATGTAAAAATATTTCCTATATACAAAAACGGAAACTACAATAGCCAGTAGTTCAATTGACAGTAAATTTTTTGGCAAAGACTAACGTCTGCCTTGCCATTGTCTGTCAGCAAGCCTTCTGAGCCCCTTCAGCCCATCTGAAACACTCCAGTGACCCAATGACTTAGGACGCACACTAGGGCCTCTGTGATCCGGGTTTTCTGCGTTCACAGCTTAGTGCCACTTTCTACACTCATTTTTCTCTCTTCCAGTTCCTAGCTATGCTGCACCATGAGGGCCACTTACAGCACTTGAAAGCACTGCAGTGTCTTGTGCCCCTTTACTCCAGAATGCCTTCTCTGCTATCTTTGGCCTTTTCTTGAACTGTTCAGTTTGAGTGTTGTAGAGGTTTGAAAGAAAATGGCCCCCAAAGGAAGTGGCACTATTAGGGGGTGTGGCCTTGTTGGAGGAAGTGTGTCACCGTGGAGGTGAGCTTTGAGGTCTCTTTTGCTCAAGTTTCCCTCAGTGTGACAGCCAGTTGACTTCTTGTTGCCTCTGAGTCAAGATGTAGGACTCTCAGCTCCAGCACCACGTCTGCCTGCATCACGCTCCCCACCACGCTCCCCACCATGGTGAAAATGGACGGAACCTCTGAAACTGCAAGCGAGCACCTCAGTTAAATGTTTTCCTTTATTTTATAAGAGTTGCTGTGGTCATGGTGTCTCTCCACAGCAGTAAAAACCCAACTAAGACAAGTGTCACATCCACCACAGCCAGCTAAAAGTCCCAGTGCCATGTTCCCACATCAGTGTGTGTTCTGTCGCCGAGTCCAACACATGAATTCAAAACCTTTTCTGTTTATGTACTCACTAGTCTAAAAGTAATCTTATTTTTGTTTTAGCTTCATTCCTGTTGCTATGATGAAGATAAAATACCCCAAGAACAAGCTTTTTTGGAGGTGAAAATGTTCGTTTTAGCTCACAACTCCAGGTGGTGATCCATCACAGCAGGGGAGCCAAGGCAGCAAGAACCTAACCCAGCTAGTCACAGGCCATCTACAGTCAGGAGCAGAGAGAAATGAATGCACATTTTCTGACAGCCCCACAATTCACTCTCATAATAGTTTATGGTCTCGGCCAGGAAATGGCGCCATCAACATTCACAGTGCTTTTTCCCACATCAATCAACCCAATTAAGAAGATTCCTTGAAACTTGCTAACAGGCCAACCTGAGCTAGACAATCCCTCACTGAGACCCCATTCCCAGATGGCTCTAGGCTGTGGCACGCTGACAATTAAAATTAATCATCTCATATGCTGATGGTATGGAGCACGCAACAGATCTCACACATTAGCTTAATTCAACCCAAATGAAGTCATTTCATAATATCCTAGAAGTCTAACCTTTGAAGGGCTGGAAGAATCACTCTCAAAGAGCAACGTTGACTGCCCATATGAGCTAGAGCTAGGTCATCTCAACTGCTACAAACGACGGCAGACGCTTTGAGGCTTTCTGCCTAGCTGCATGCTAGGTAGTTTGCAAAACTTTTCAAAGGGACTTGACAAGAGACAATGTGCTTTCACAGTGACCTAAGAGGACAGGGTGTGGGTGTGGTGGTTTGAATAGGTACGGGCCCCCATAGACTCAGGATTCTGAATGCTTGACCATAGAATGACTCTATTAGGAGATGTAACATTGTTGGAATAGGTGTGGCCTTGTTGGAGAAAGTGTGTCACTGTGGGGG
Source organism: Ondatra zibethicus (assembly GCA_004026605.1). NCBI lineage: Eukaryota > Metazoa > Chordata > Mammalia > Rodentia > Cricetidae > Ondatra > Ondatra zibethicus. The sequence continues at coordinate 98,246 of PVIU01000227.1, forward strand.
AGGGCTTTGAGGTCTAATATATGCTCAAGTCATTCCCAGTGAGTTCACTTCCTGTTACCTACAGGTCAAGATGTAGAACTCTCAGCTACCTTTCTGCCTACATGCTGCCATGCTTCCCACTGTGATGATAACAGACTCAACCTCTGAAACTGTAAGCCAGCCCCAACTTAAATGTTTCCTTTATAAGAGTTACCATGATCATGGTGTCTCTTCACAGCAGTAGAAACCCTAACCAAGATAGTGGGTCTTAGTTTTACTTACCAATCTCTTATAAACAAGAGGCTCTGTAATAGCAGGGCAATGCCTGAGGAAGTACAGCAGCAGCCAACCTTGGCTTCTCACCCCAACTGAGAATTTATAGCTCTGTGTGTGTGTGGGGGGGGGTGGGTGGGTATGTGTGTGTGCGCGCGCGCCTGTGTCTGTGTATGTTTTAACCAGCATCTAGTAACCACTATTCCTAAATCTCCAGTCTCCAGAGAACTGCAAAAGAGTAGAAGCTATCCACTCAAGACATCAGGGTTGGACAACTCAGGAGAGTCTGGAAAATACCATGACAGAGAGGAGGAACTGAGATACTACAAAAACAAAACAAAACAGACAAACAAACAAAAAACACCTCGGTCTCTGGCAGACATGCAGTCTGCTCTTCTCTCCTCTGTTATCTCTGAGACTTAATTATTTTCATTTAAAAGGCAACAAATTGAGGTGATAAGTAGAAAAGATAGGAAAGAGCCAGCCCAGTGCCTCCTAGTCATGGTGTAAATGAAGTAACAGGAGAGGGACAGCTCAGACCCTGTCTGATCTGACTTGACTCAGAAGCAGCAGAATGTGGGAGAGAAGAGGGTAAGGCCTAGACCAGGAGATTTTGGAGGTGAAAAAACAGGGATCTTTGAGGCATAAACATTTATGTATGTGGGTTTTGAGAGATACATAAAGAGGATTTTAAGGGTTTGTTTGTGGTGAATTCCACACTCTCAGGTGTTTTTGAGAGGCGTGTCAGGATGAAACACTTGGGTTAAACTGATTATAACAGGTTTAAAAATACCTCTTCTTAGGAAGGCCTCTATCCTTCCTTTCACAGCTTCTTTGAAGAGGTCTTTATGCCCAGCATCAAAACGAAGGGAGGGAGCCACGAGGCTCTATTGTGTATAGCAATGGGCATTGTGCGTTTTGGAAACAGGCTTCAGCGAGTGCTCTCTGTATCCCCTCAGCTCTCCCTGGCTCTGTCTGGATTCTTCCTTCTATTCTAACAGGATTTTAAGATTGTTCCACAGAATGCTCACGTACATGGTCACCTGATCCTCATGACCGATCTATAAGGAAAGCAGAGTGAGTGGTCGTCTCTGTTTCACAGATGAGAACATCAAGACCACAAACAGGGGCATGACATTGTCCTTAAGCTTAGTTTATTATTGTTTCAGTTGCTGAGTAAGCCTGGAGTTATCATCTACATCTCCCCAAACCTTTGCTCCTTAAACGCCTTGCACTTCGTTTGTGTTGCGTACACAGGTGCAGTGGGTATAGAGGTTCATATGAGAGGCTGTTACTGTAAACGAGAAGCATCAATTAAAGAAGCATAGCACCTTGCACACCTTTTGACTTGACACAAAGCTGCCAAGAAGTGAAAGACATGGGAAGGCCCTGATGGTCCACTGGCAGTGGACCGAGCCAGAACCAAAGCCAAAGAGAGATCTAGAGATTGGAATGACGATCCAAATGAAACCAAGGGCATCAAGGCAACGTTCGATATTTTGATCTATAAGAAAATTATACAAGGACAAGATGGGAATATATTGGTTAGAATCCTTTTCTTTAATTTGTCTTATCAAGTATTTGTTGAATAGTCACTATGTCTGTGCAATGTTCTTGGCACTCAGTGTACAGCAGTGAATAAGAATTAGACAAATAAAGACTCCCTGCACAGACTTCAGTCCACAGTGAGGAGCTAGCTAATAAATGAATGGTTTCATAAAAACCCAGTGCCAATAAAAAAAATCAAGTGAGGTTACAATGAAGACTTTGGCTCCTAAGGAATAGAATGACATTAGGAGGGGGGTCAGAGAAGACCTCTCTGAGGAGGGGATATTTTCAAGCTGTTACCTGAAGGAAAGAAAAATGAAGATTATTAAGGACCACTGGGCAGCCTTTCAGGGTGAGAGCAAGCAAGATACTCACAGTAGGCATGGCTTCAGAGTGTGTAAGGAGCAGAAAGGAAGCCACCATGCCTCAGGATCAGTGAAAGAAGAAAGACAGAGGAGGCGTCAGAGGAATTCTGGGTCTGAGTAATTGGGCTGTGATGGCACAATGAGGATGACAGATTACAGGCCATTTTCCCCAAATCAATTCTCTTTTCCTTCCTTGGTAAAAGAATCAGCATTTAGATACTGAATTTCCCAGTGCTCCTTGTGGTGGGGGGAAGCACATAACAAAAGCTATTACTAGTGGATTGTGAGCAGGAAAGAGGTGTGTAATAGCCCCTCACTTGATTGAAGGGCAATTGTTGACAAAGGTTTCTGTCCTGCCTGGTCCTGCAGCTGTTCAGTCTCAAAGAAATACACAGAGGTCTACATTAATCATAAGCTGATTGGCCTATTAGCTCAGGCTTCTTATTAACTATTCTTACATCTTATATTAGCCCATAATGCTTGTCTGTGTTAGCCACTTGGCTTGGTACCTTTATCAGAGAGGCATTCTCATCTCACATCTTCTGCATCTGGGTGACGACTGCAGACTGAATCTTTCCTCTTCCCAGAATTCTCCTGTTCTTGTTGCCCTGCCTATACTTCCTGCCTGGCTACTGGCCAATCAGCATTTTACTAAAATACAAGTGACAGTGTGCAGACCATTGTCCCACAGCACTCTTCCCCCCTTTTTTCAAAGCAAGAATTCTGAATCAAATCTCCTTTGTTTAGCTCTTCTCCTGATCATTATTTATAACAACTTGTAACCAACATTCTAAACAAAGGCAAACATCCATAATTCATTTTTTGGAAACATGGGCATAGTTTTCCAGGCTACTTCCTGCTGATTGGGGGTGCTGATAATATTATGGGGACCTAAAGAAAATTTTGAATTATGGTCAAATCCTGAATGGAACATTCTGTGAGGCTTGATTATCTCAGCCAGCAGTCTTGATACTGTTCTGGATGCAGAACTCAGAGGAAGCTGCAACAGAGGTCCTCTGAAGTGTTGGATCATCTGAACCATCTGCTCCTATTGGAGATTCTTCAGGGGGTCTTCCTTGATCAAATCTGATTTCTCTTAGCCCACAATGAATGGGCAATGGTCTGTACCCTGTCACTTGTATTTTAATAAAATGCTGATTGGCCAGTAGCCAGGCAGGAAGTATAGGCAGGACAATAAGAACAGGGGAATTCTGGGAAGAGGAAAGATTCAGTCTGCAGCTGTCATCCAGACACAGAGGAAGGAAGATGTGGCTGCCTTACCAAAAAAGGTACCAAGCCACATGGCTAACACAGACAAGAATTATGGGCTAATATAAGTTATAAGAGTTAATAAGAAGCCTGAGTTTATAATTAATGTAGGCCTCTGTGTGCTAATTTGGGACTAAATGGATGTGGGACCTGGTGGGACAGAAACCTCAGTCAACAGGCAATTACTTGTGGCTAACTTCCTTCCTTCTTCCTGCCTTGAGTCACAACTATCCAAATAAAGACAATGTACTAGTTGGAGGACAAGATGGGAGGGACTTCAGTCCCAAATGACTCTACAGAACTATCCTACCAGGTGTGATGGTTAATTTTAAATGTCAGCATGTACAACTTAGAGACGTCTGAGAGGAGAGCCTCACTTGAAGACTGTCTAGATTAGATGGCAAACCCAACCTACTGTGGGCCACACAATTTCATGGGCTGGTTCCTGAACTGCCTAAGAGTAAAGAAAACTGGGCTGGAAAGATGGCTCAGTGGTTAAGAGCATGCACTGCTCTTGCAGAGGTCTTGGCTTTGATTCTTAGCACCCGCAGGGATGCTCACTGCTGTCTATTATGCCAGTTCAAGAGGATCTGATACCCTCTTCTGGTATTTGTGGGCACTGCATGCACATGTCACACAGACCTACATGCAGGGAAGTAACCATACACATAGAATAAAAGTAAACATGCAAACAGCTAGTGAAAGCTAGCAGCAAGTGAGCAAGTAAGCAAGGGTGCCTGCTCTTGACTATGGGTGTGATGTGACCAGCTGCTTGAATTCCTGCCTTGACTTCTCCAAAACAATGAACCATAACTTGGAATTATAAGCCAAGTAAACCCTTCCCTCCTCCTAAACTGCTTGTTGTCAGGGTATTTCATCATAGTGACAGAAAGGAAAATAGAACACCAGGCGGACTGTTAGGGGAGAGAAAAGTAAATTATCTTATTTAAACTCCAGTATCTTGAAGCCTTTATTACAACAATGTGACTCTTTCTATAATTAAATCAATGAGACATTTGTCCTTTTTGAAGCTAGAAGCCGCAGAAACATTCAAACAGAGGACTGCTGTGGCCTGTGCTTTAAAAAGATTTTTCTGACTCCTGCGTGGAGAGCAGATTGCAGGAAGCCAGCCGTGGAAGGAGGGCAGGTCTGCTGTGTGACATCAGGGGATGAGGTGGCTGCGGTAGAAGAGGAGCTGTCGAAATATGCGCATTATGGCAGTGGAACAAGTGGGCTGACATTAAATTTTGGAAGGGAAAGGAAAGAAAAAATTATGACTCTGGAGTCTCTGCCTTGAATGACTGCTGAGACAGTGGCGGAATTTTCTGAGGTGTAGAAAACTAAGCGTGGGAGAAGAGGGAATGCGATGTTGCAAAAATCTCCTGCAACTGGGCATAAGCTGCACAAACAATAAGGACATTGCATAGCTGGGGTAGCCATATCTGTGAGCTCCAGGATCAGCGAAGACCCTGCCTCTCACCGAAGTAAAGTGAAGCACAATAAATAAAGATTCCTGATGTCAGCCGTGGGCCTCCACACTCGTGTGCACACACACACTCATGTACTACCACACATGTGCAGACTTGTAAACACATACTTACACCTTCACACTATCATAGCACACAACACAATCAGGTTTGTGCACACATACTCTTACACATTTGTTCTCACACTCACACACATTCACAAACACTCAAAACCACATTGACACCTTTATAAAGACAAACTGACACATTTGAACACATACAATAACTCTAACACAACATACGTTTCCCCATATATATTCTCACACTCCTACACTTGCACACACACTCCAACACATCCCATACCTTGACACATGCCCTTCACACTTGCTCACATTCACACACTAAGAGTCATCAGACACTTGAACACACATGTGCACCACACCCAATCAGGCATGCAATCAGACTCACAATCACAAGCATCATTTACCTGCTAACACAGTCACATAAACTCATACTCACTGTTTCACACACTCACATATTCAAACTCACATGCTTTCAGTTTCTTACACACTTGTACATATTCACACTCACACTCATGCACCCAGGCTCACACGAAAACACTAGTCTATGTGCTCACATCCACCCTGTTAAACACACACATTCACAGACACACACACAAAACTAATACACAATTCCTTCCTTCTTTCTGCCTTGAGTCACAACTATTCAAATAAAGACAATGTACTAGTTGGAGGACAAGATGGGAGGGACTTCAGTCCCAAATGACTCTACAGAACTATCCTACCAGGTGTATCCATGTTCAGACTTTCATATGCCCACACTCTCACAGATACTTGCCTACATTCACACACTTAGAAATACATACACTTGCACACTTATGCATGTACACACACACACTTTCACTCAGCTCTGACTCACACATTAAGCACACTCACACTTTCACATTCAAACACATCCACAGTTAAACAAAACCCACACATTTCCACAGATCAAACTACTCTCCCAATCTTACAGTATCCCAGACACCGACACTCACACATATGCTCAACACTGACCCACATTCGTATTCAACCACATAACGACATTTCCACACAGTCATACACCCACTCACACATATAAAACAATACGCTTGCACACATACTTTCAGCATCACACACTCTCACATCACAAACACACACTTCCACAAACCCACACATTCACAACCTCACACCCACTGAACTTGCACTCACAATCTTCAACAATTATACACACTCACACACTCAGATACATTCACACACCCAAAATTGCTCACAAACACTCACTTGTATACACACCAAAACACAAACAAGCTCACACATGCACACTGCCACATATACACACTCACAAAGTAAAACACACACATGTACATACACTATACAGTCACTAACTCTGGCTCACACTCTCTCACACTCAAATATACTTCCATGCACACTCAAAAACTCTCAGGCACTCAAATATGGATCCTTACACAAACTCAGACATGATCATACTTGCATATGCTTTTATACTCGCGTGCTCACATATTTCCATAGGAAATCTCACATGCAGAGTCAACAATATATACATTTACACATATGCATTATCTTACTCATACCCACTATTTCACAAGCACTCCCACCTTCACATGCCCACACGCAGACACTCACTCTCACACACTAATACATACACATCACACACAATTGCATAGACATGCTCCTGCACCCTCATAGACTTAAACATGCCCAAATACTCACACACAAACTCACACACATTTACACACTCACATAGACCCATCCTCAGACACACATTTACACTCATACACTTGAATATGTTCATGAACACATATCCATAGCTACTTGCACATATACATGCCCACACACACTCACAAACTCTAACAATACACACACCATCTAATGCTTACACACTCACAATACACATTCTTACACCTTCACACTCACATCCTTACACTCATGTTCTCACACTCACACATACACAGAAACACTTTTGTTCATGCACTCAACCATAGGTTTCTGTTTGTGTTGCTATTTTCTTTTGATTTGTGGCATGCTGGGGATGATTCTAAGGCAAGACAATGGTTTTTGAGGGAGGTTCGCACTACATAGCCCAGGCTGGTCCCTATGTAGTCTTCTTGTTCATCCTCCCGGCACTGGAGTTATACATGCTCGACCCAGTCTGAGAGAGGGATATATGCATAGACCTGGTAGACATGAAGGAACACAGATTTTATGTTTGTCCGAAGAAAAACTAACCCCTCCCCCAATGTCACTGGCACCAATAAAGAGAGGCTTCACATCAAAGTGACTCAAATTACAAGAGTGCAATATGGATGAGCCAAGTGAGCTGGAGACTATGTTTGGTGACATGGGTGTGTTGTCTGTGACTGATGAGTCCCGGCGGCTCTGCAGGGAACCAGGGCAGAAGATAGCAAAAGCCCCTCGCTGGCCCTGGTCTTTGTGCTATAGAAATGCAGGCCTTTGGTGTGCTGAAGACTGATCACAAAGGTTTCTAAAACTGTTTCCCTTTTGTAAGTCAGCTCTGTGACATTTGGAGAAATCAGACCTTGGATAGGAAAACCAAATTGGGACAGTGCCATTGAGGGTAAAGGCAGCATTGGTACAGGCAGGATGAGGGAGATAAGAAGAAATAGCCAGCAATGGTGTTGTGCTGTCAAAAACCTCACTGCTCTGCCAGAAGGATGGTCCCCTGGTCGTGCATCTTTCTTGCTTGTCATTGTGTGAATAAGAAAACTATTCAAAACTGTTTTCAATTGGAGTCACGGAGATGAAGGTCTCCGACATCCTTCATGATGGTCTCAGAGCATCCGATGACTCAGGTGGGCGTTGGTCATGACTATGGCTTCAGCTTAGGAGGAAGGGGGCAGCTTATTCCACTGTGGGTGTTTCAGAAAGGAAAGCTCAGGCACAGAACATTTACTGTCCATTTAGCTTTCATCAGATATGCAGAATCTGAGCCTCCTCTAGTTCCAAGATGGTTAATAATTAAATGCTCGGAAAAGGAGACCAGCACTTCCTCCGCTTGCCAGGGTGCCTTGTCTGTGCTCCCTCAACTGTCTCATCTTCCCTCAGAGAGACTCTAGAGTGCTGAACTAAAAAGCCAGAAGCAAGAGTGCAGCCTGATCTTTCTCACTGAAGAGCACTGTAGTAGTCCCATGCCTGCATTACAAAATAAAATTAAAAAACATCAGGTTTAACTGCTATAAAGATAGAACAAAGAAAGTAGAAAATGGAAAGTTGGCAATTTTAAGAAGTAATCTTTAAAAATAACAAGGGAATTATGGGCTGGAGAGACGGCTATGTAGCTAAGAGTAAGTACTGCTTTTGTAGAGGTTCCCAGTTTGGTTCCCTGCACCCAAGTTGGGTGACTCAAATCATCTGTAAATCTAGCTCTAGGGATGCAGAGTCCTCTTCTGGCTTTTGTGGGCAACCATGCTACAACTGTGGAGTCCCCTCTTCCTCGCAGTCCATTGGCCACCAGTCCATGAGGACAAAGGGGCAGAAGTGCGACAGAAAGCTTTGTGCGCAGCCTGTGAACACAGTGGAGAGAGCTCTCCGGGAGACAGCTTCAGTGAGTCAGCTCAGCTATATTCCAGAGTGAGGGGAGACATAGGATGGGGGCAGAGGCTGGAGTATCACCTAATTTGCATTAAACAGCACACTCCTATCATAAGGCTCCAGTACAAGTCTCAGTTATCACATGTGGAAGCATGGTCCCATCGTAAAACACCTAGCACAACGTTTAATTACCATATGGGCAGCAGGGGACAGCTTCTGCAGGGAACTGCATCCGGGATCATACTAGAGATAAGTCAGGCATCTGAGCCTAGAGACAGTCTCCAAATAAGGTCAGGTAGAAAACAGGGCACCTTTCTTGGGTGTGTGTGTGGGGAGTCCACTGTGTTGCTGAGCTTGAGGTAGCTGCCAGGCCAAGGTAGACTGCTACCTCCAACCAGCAGGGCCTCCCAGCACATACCCACACACATATGTTTAATTAAAAAAAAAGTTATTTATCTCAGATGTTACACCACAGTGATCCAAAGAGGACCAACACACACACACAGACACACAGATACACAAACACAGAGAGAGAGAGAGAGACACACACACACAAACACACAGAGAAACTGAACAAACAGGCCTTGCTAAGTCTCTCTTTGCTGTCATCGTTAGATCTTACCATCTATTTTCCAATCATATTTTCAGCTACTTGTCATCAAATCTAAACATGAAAGTACACATATTTATTTGCTTCCTTAAGTATTTCCTTTATACATAAATTTTCCATGTTCCTAAAACTTATACTAAAAATCCTCTCCCCAAGATAGGGTCTCATTATATAGTGCTGTCTCACCTGTAGCTTGCAATGTAAACCAGCCTGGTCTCCAATTTGCAAAGATCTGCTCCTCTCTGCTTCTCTAGGGCTGAGATTAATGATATGCGCCACCGTGCCTGGCTATTTTCTCTCTTATTAATTTGTCTTTCACTGGAGGACTCTCAGCTCCGAGACTATTCTTCTATTGTAAATAGCATTAAATCCCAGCTTCATCTCTTCTGTGATCACACCCCAGGTCCTATACCGGCTAAGTCCATCAGAGTTACCTCAGCTTCCTCCGAGCTTCAGTGCCTCGTTACAGTAGCTGTTTTTTCTGCATCAAAGATTGCAACCCATGACTTGACGCCATAAGTGACAACTAGACAGACTATTTGAGAATCAAGGAGGAGTGGCTCGCGATTATAGTACTTATCTCGTTACATTGAATTGTGTTTGTACACACCAGGGTGATGAGGTTCTCAAGGACACGTCTATTTTCCTTCACCTTCAAATGTTTTAGTTTAGTACCTCTGTGTGTGTGTGTGTGCTATATTCATGTGTGCATATGTGTGCTATATTCATGTGCATGTATGTGCGCTATATTCATGTGCACATATGTGTGCTATATTCATGTGCATGTGTGTGTGATATATTCATGTGCACATGTGTGTGAGAGGGGAGCACTTCCCTCGTGGGCACATGGGAAGGCTAGAGATTGATGTCAGGTTTCCTCAGTCATTTCTCTCCCAATTTTTTTGAGACAAGGTCATTCACTGAGTCTGGAATCTGTCATTCCCCATAGACTGATGGGCCAAAGAGCATCCACCACCCACCTGCCTGAGATCTGCTTGTCTCCACCACCCAGTGCTATGCTGTAAGCTCATAAAGCCATGCCTGACTTTTTGCAGAGTTGCTAAGGATCTGAAGTCAGGTCTTCACATTTGGGCAGTAAGCACATTACCCACTGGGTCGTCCCTCCCTATCTCACATGATGATTAACTTTCTTCTCACTCCACTACATGTGGCTCTCCCCATGGTTGCAGCAGAACCATAGGGAAGTTGTCCAGAGACCCACTACAAACCCTGTGTGCTCCCATTAGCCATCCCTCCATTCATTTCAAGGTACTCTTACACTGTTTATTTCTGTTCAAGATACACATAATTGATCACCATGAGAATGATGGCCATCCACAGAACACTTTCATTTTGATAGGAATTCAAAGGCTTACAGGAAGATGGCACAGGAAGCACAGAAGAGGCATCATCCAATAAGAGGGAAGAATTTGGCGGAGCAGAGGAGTTTTCTGGAGTCCCTCAAAGCATACCTCATCTAGGTGCTTTTTGGTACAAGACCAAATCATTTTTTAAAAATGTGTGATAGTATAGCCACGTTGGAAGATGGTTTGGCTGTTTCTTACAAAACTAAACATACTTTTACCATATGATCCAGCAATCACATTCCTTGGTATTTACCCAAATGAGATGAAAACATATCCACACAAAAATCTGCACATGGATGTTTATACCAACTTTATTCATAATTGCCCAAATCTGGAAGCAACCAGGATGCTGTCAGTAGGTAAATGAATAAAAAAGCCATAGTACATTTAGACAATGGAATACTGTTCAGTATGTAAGTGATTAAGACACATAAATGATGTAAGAGAAAGGAGCCAATCTGAAAGACTACATACAGTACGAGTCTAAGAACACAACATTCTTGAAAAAGGCAAAACTACAAAGAGCACTTATATCAGTGGTTGCCAATGGAAAGAGGGAAGAGTGGCAGATACTGAGGACTTTTAAGGCAGTGAAGGCATTTTGTAAGATAATGGTGAATAAGTTGGGTGGTGGTGGCGCACGCCTTTAATCCCAGCACTCAGGAGATAGAGGCAGGTGGATCTCTGTGAGTTCAGGGCCAGTCTGATATACAAGAGCTAGTTCCAAGACAGGCTCCAAAGCTACAGAGGAACCCGGTCTCAAAAAACCAAAGAGAGAGAGAGAGAGAGAGAGAGAGAGAGAGAGAGAGAGAGAGAGAGAAGAAAAGAAAAGATAATGGTAGATACTATCATTACACATTTGCCCAAGCCCACCGAATAAACATGAAGAATGAACGTAAACATGGAACGTAGACTTTGGTTTGTAGATTCATTTCTAATGCACTGCTCTGCTGCGCGAGGATGACAGTGGGAGAGTTATACATATATGGACAAGAGGGAGCTCTAAAAACGCCTCCAAACACAGAGACTATTAAAAAGAGAAACAAACAGTATGGAATAAGAATGCACCTGTCTGTAAACATCTGTGGTGAGTGAGGAAAAGCAGCCTGCATGCTCCACCACCCAGAAGACTACCTGAGTCTCAAGCCAGCAACAAAAGGTACCCACTGTACCCCCAAAATCATTGCATCCTCATTGTCTGGTACAGGGCCTGACGATGGTGGTGCTGACTGCCTGTGTGCACAAGAAGTGAAGTGAATCAGAGCATGTGGCAATGTGTGGCAGTTTCCAGGCAGACCGCTTGACTCCAGCCTGACTCCTGTGCAGTGTGCTCATCAGGTTACACCCTCAGCATCGCTGGTGCCTGCTGCTCCAGGCGATGTGTCCAGCCATGAAGACAGGGAAAGACCCCTGTGTGGTGTGTGCTGAGATATTCATGACAGGTAATCTGAGAAGGAGAGGCTTTTCCCCGGAGACAGCATAGAACGGAGAAATTATACACAGGAAACTCGACACAGGGTAGAGTTCCTGACTGGTTGAAATCTTCTCAGAAAGAGACAACATGACACTGGCTAGTGGAAAACCAATGAGGATTGGTGCTAGGCTGAGTTCTTTCACTCTCTGACTGAGTGACAGTGAGCTGATCTGCAAAGGCAGCCAACTTGCTTCTTTGTGAACAGAATGAGCACACTCTTGACATGCTGACACCTGTGTTCTCTTTGCCACTGTGACTAGCAAAGTCCCGTGGCAAAGAAATGGCTTTGAGACATCAGGGTATGTACCTTTTCGGAAGCAAGGCACTGGCTGTCCCTACTATGCTTCCTTTCAACGCCTTGTTTAATTGTCATAGACAATGATTTCTATTTCGTCAGGGTGTTGGTGCTCAGTGTCCCCCACCCCGGAACACTGTGTGCCTTTCTCTTTAGACTGCTTCTTCTGTTTCCCTGCTGTTGGAGTCAAGCAAAAGTCAATGGTACAGAGGCATGTCTTCCCAGGCCTTTCCCACTATATTGACTCCCTAGCGCATCATAGCTAATTACTACAAATTGGGTGACCTAAAACAATATAAACTTGCTGTATTCACAGACCTGGAAGTCAGAAACCCCAGATCAAGCTGTTAATGGTTTTTGGCTCTTCTTGGAGGCTTTCATGGAGACTTCATCCCATATCTGTCAGCTCCTGGTGGCTTTTGGCCACCTTACAGCAGACCTTGGCTGGCAGACACATCAATCTCCGCCTTCATTTTCAGATTCTTTTCCCCATGTGTGTCTGTGTTTCAAATATCATTTTCTCCCCTTATAAGATCATCAGCCCTACCTATTCATGGCAGGACATATTTGTAGTCAAAACTACTTCAAAGGCGGAGGAGGGAGGGTCACTTGGAATCAGGAGTTCCAAGACCTAGTTATGTAGTAAGACTCCCATCTTAAGACAAAAAGCAAAATCCCTTCAAAACCAAAATCCAAATTGCTAATGGTGTCCTTAAATCCAAGATGATACCATTTTAGATCTAAATACATTGAAAAGCTCTTATTTCCAAATAAGTGCATATTCACAGGTGCTAAGCTCCAGGTGTTGGGCGTCTGTCTTCCTGGGGCACAGTTTCTTTTCCAGTCACAGGTCTTTTTTTTTTCTTTTTCCAATTTAACATTTTATTTCAATCCCACTCATCTTCCCATCCTTTTGCATCTACACTCTGCCTTTGCACCCTCCTCCCAAAATAAAACAAAATAAAATTAAAAGGAAAACAAAAATCTCATCATGGAAGCTGTAGTGTGACACAGTGAGTCACACAGTAAACCCTTTAGTCCATACATCTTTACATTGCAATGAGTCATTGGTCTGGTTCCAGGCCTCTGGTTTCTGCTACACTATTGAAACTGGGCCCTCACTGGGACTCCTTTTGGATATTGTGTTGTTGTCCTGTGTCATGGGGATCCTGCAGCTTCAGGACATGAAGAGGATTGGCCTCTTCATGTGCTCTAGCAAGTCATAGATGGGATGGATGTTGGGATGGCCAACTTATAACCCTGATTCTGGGCCTGAGTGGTTGGTGGGTTGGTTAGCCCACCAGCTCTCCTCCATCCTCACCACCACCAGAGTCAGCTCTCCAGCACTGCCCCCAAGACTATCTCATGCCCTGGGGCTGAATCATCCACACCAACACCACCAGGGCCAGCTCTACTGTGTTGTCCAGGAGGGGTACAGGGGCCACTTTCCCAAGGGCTGCAGCTGGTGCCAGCTCCCCTACCTGCCACAGGCTTCAAGAGAGCGACATCTTTCCCTCTCTCTCATCACCACATGGGCTACCTCTACTGTGCTGACCAGGTGAGATGCCGGGCCTGCTCTCTAGAGTACTGCAGTGGGTCAGTTGCCAGGCCAACTCTCCCCTTCTCATGACCTCAGGGCCAGTACTCCCACCCGCCACAGGTGGTAAAATGTGGGAGGTGGGGTGGGGATCCAGTCACAGTTCTTATTGGTAAAACTGCTTCATCTCTTTTGTCCCCTTTGCTCTAGGATTGGCCATTTCTCTCCACCACTGGCTAAACTCTGAGTTGTCTGAGAGACCCTAAGGGACGGAGTTACTGAATATATTTCTAATCATTACTTCTAACACATACACACACACACACACACACATGTAACATGAAAATTAAACTGATATTCCTGGAAAATGATTAGACATAAAAGTGAGCCTGAATATAGAATTCGTAAGAAGATAAACCAGGCCTCTGAGTTCTCCCCCCATCCATGTTAGGATGTCTACTAGTTGACATCTATTGAACAAGGATGTCTTCCTTCTTCCACTCAGTTGTAGTCAGTCATATTGGTGAGATTTTGTGGGTGTCACTTCTGACATTCTTAGGAGACACAATCTCAGAGAGAACTCCCTGTTCCTCTAGCTCTGATGGTCTTTCCATCCCTTCTCCCTCAGTGACCCCTGAGCTTTAGGTGCAGGAATTGTATTCTATTCCCATTAGGACTGGGAACCACAACTGTATTTGGTTGATTTCTGTCATCACCTCTGACAGCTACAAAAAGAAATTTCCTTGATGAGGGTGTGAGGACTACATTCATCTGTGAGGGTAAGGACGAATGTTTAGAACATAGCTAGGGGTCACACTGGTTTAATACAATGGTGGTTGTAGATTTTCCTCTGAGATCCATGACTTCATAGCCCTACACAGCTTCAGGCCACTAACAAATGCCAGGAATGGGAGAAATAGTCTTACTTGGGGAAGAACACACAACTGGCTATCTAATACCAACTTGTCAGCCTTGAAAACATGTACGTACGAGAAACATATACACTGAGTAGATGGCACTTATGTATTTAACTATATATGTGTATCTATAAAAATTAATTTTAAAAGAGGACTTAACTTGAAAAATAAAATAAGGAGAGGTATATTAGAGGGTTTGAAAGGACAAAAAGGAAGGGGAAGTGATTTAATTATATTTTCAAAAAAATAAAAAAGAATATAAGCCAGGTGTTGTGGCAAAGAATAAATTTCATGCTTTTTCCAAACAGGGGACCACCTTATATTTAGTTCACTTTTACAAAGTCTGTCCTCAGAGTTACTTGTTATAGTTTTGTGTGAAAATAAAAGGGCTCATTAACATTTTTTAAACATTAGTATTTCAAAAAGGACAGTTTTGAATTCTGTGTTATTTCTAAAAAGGAAATACAGGTCAAGTACATTATTATCCTCTGGGATATTTTTTAAAAAAAATAAAGGCACTTGGTCTGTGCTGTTCTAGGTGTACTGAACTAAACCAGCCACAGCTTAGTCGTGAGTGTTCTTATATCAACTCTCATCATACAGGTATTAACATGGATATTTTTAATCATCTTGGTTTGGGTTCTGTATTACTTTTATTATTGTGATAAGACACCATGACCAAATGCAACTTAAGGAAGCACGAGTTGATTTGGTTCTAGAAGGAGAGTCCATAATTGAGGGTGGTGGTGGCAGCAGGCAGCTGGAGCAGGAAGTTGAGAGATCACATCTTCATCCACAACCAGAAATCAGAGAGCCGCCTGGGAGTGGAATGGGGCTATAAAATCTCAAAGCCCACCCTCAGTAGTCTATTTCTTCCAGCAAGCCTCCATCTCCTAGAAGTCCCACAGCCTCCACAAACAGCGGCACCAACTGTGGACAAAGTGTTCATGTCTATGAGCCTCTGGGAGAGCATTCCCTATTCTAACCACCACAGCTTCCCGTAAAGTCTATCCTGAAGATAAAGGAAGCTTTTGGAGAAAGGTGGTGCTGGGGAGTGAAGTATGAATCAAGGAACGGAAGGGAACCAATGAAGAGTTTATCATCAACTGATACCATTTCTCACAACTGGAACTCAATCCCAACAGGAATTTTTTTTAGACTGTAGGCAGGCATCCTTGATTAAGAGGGTGGAATCTGGACTTACTTCCCCACCATCCTGTTTCTTTCTCCCGTCTTTGGTTGAAAGCTGTTTCTGAGGACATGGCCCCTCCATCATGTTACACTCATCCCTTCAACTCGTTATTTTAATACTTGAAGAAAGTCAGGGGATTTTATGGTGAACATGGCCTGGACAGGAAGATACAAGTACAAGAACAAGGGTGCAAGTAGGGCCCTGTCTTAGTTACTCTTCTGCTGCTGTGGACAAACACCAAGACCAAGGAAACTTACAGAAGAAAACATTTACCTGGGGCTTGCTTATAGCTTCAGGTTAGTCCATGATCATAATGCGTGGTACTAGAAAAGCAGCTGAGAGCTACATCCTGATCCTCAGAGAGGAGAGAGAGAGAGAGAGAGAGAGAGAGAGAGAGAGAGAGAGAGAGAGAGAGACTTTGACTGGGCCTGGCATGGGATTTTGAAACCTTAAAACTCATTCCCAGTGACACACCTTCTCCAACCAAGTCATACTTACTCCAACAAGGCCCCACCTCCTAATCTTTTCCAAACCTTCTACCAGTTGGGGACCAAACATGCAAACATATGATCCTATGGGGGTCATTCTTATTCAAAGCACAACATTCCATTCCCTGGCACCTGAAGGGCACAGCCATGATATGAGCTCAATAGAGGCCTGAGTTTCAGATTACCTGGTTCCAGGAAAGACCACAAGCTGAGAACATCCAGGCACCACCCAGGAATGGACCATCCAAGGGGAAAGTACCTAACATTCCAAAGGAAATTCCAAACATTCCAACCATTGTAGACAGGATCACCTGATGTCCCTTAGCCCTACACACACACACACACACACACACACACACACACACACACACACACACACACCCTTTCACCAAGACACCCCTAGACAAATGTCAGCCAATCAAGGGTCTTAAATCTTAGAAATCCCTCACCCAACCTCTGCTATGATAAAAATTCCACCCCAATTGAGCTAGAGGCCAGCTGATCATGCCAACGAGGTGGACACATGGAGAGTCCAAGATTAAACTTGAATAAAGGCTCTTTGCTTTTACACATGAGATCTGGTTTCTGTGGTGGTCTTTTGGGGGTCCCTGCTATCTGGGCATAACAGTATCCATAGGCTTGTAGCCATACCATAATGCAAAAATTCATTTAGTCTGACTTCAAAAGTACCCATAGTCTTTTAATCTTAAAACTGTTTCAAAGTCCAAAGTTTCTTCCGAGACTCAAGACAATCTCTTAACTATAACCCCTACAAAATCAAAATCAAAAAACAGATCATATATATCTAAC
This sequence comes from Ondatra zibethicus, assembly GCA_004026605.1. Lineage (NCBI taxonomy): Eukaryota > Metazoa > Chordata > Mammalia > Rodentia > Cricetidae > Ondatra > Ondatra zibethicus. Next base: position 115,447 of record PVIU01000227.1, read on the forward strand.
ATACAATGGCACAGAATATATATTGTCATTCCCAAAGGAGAAAAAGAAGTGTAGTGAGGGAATACCGAGCCAAAGAAAAGACTAAACTCTAGCAGGGCAAAACCCAAATTCTGCATCTCTATTTCAATGTCCTTCATGGCTTCATACAGTAGCCTCTCTGGGACTCTACTCAAGGACTCCAATGCAATGCACCTGTTCTTAGCTGCTTTCCTTAACCATAGAGGAAGATTCCACAACCCCATTATTGAATCCTTCTTGACTCTATATCCAGAACCACAAGGCGAAAGCTACTGAGTTCTTTTGCTTGCTGGGTCTAGAACCCAGCCCCCTTCTTGAATTACATTTGCATAAGCTTTCTGTTAATGGTTTCCTTTGCTGCTTGGCTTTCCTTTAATTCCTTTTCACAAGTTGAAGCTTAGCTGGGTGTGGTCTTACACAATTGGGTCTGTCTTTAAACTTTTTTCCCCTTGAGCATAGGATTTGGCTCCAACATTACATTTCCTGGTGCTCTTTTTCTTCCTAAATGGTACAGTTTGTATTTCTCTTTGCCCAGTGTGGAGTTTGAACGTATTTGGCCCTCTTAATCTCATAGGGAATAGCACTATTAGGAGGTGTGGCTTTGTTGGAGTGGGTATGGCATTGTTAGAGGAAATGTGTCACTATGGGGGTGGGCTTTGAGGTTTCTTATGCTCAGGATACTCCCAGTAAGTCAGTCAACTTCCTGTTGACTTATGCCTGCAGGTGTAAGACACTCAGCTATTTCTCCAACTGCCTGCATGCCACCATGCTCCCTGCCATGATGGACTGAACCTCCAAAATATAAGCAAGCCACCACAATTAAATGTTTCCTTTATAAGGGTTGCTGTGGTCATGGTGTCTCTTCACAGCAATAGTAACCCTCACTAAGACACCCAGCTCGCTCCTTTTCATTGTAGATTTGTATAAGAGTGTTCACTAATTACCATGTGACAGAGTCAATACTAGACTGTTTTGAAATTGCCTATGTCAATGACATAAATCCCAAATGCTTCCAGTTTAGTCTCAGGCAAATTTTTAGGGCAAGGGCAAAATCCAGCCATATCCTTTCTCAAAATATCACAAGAATGGCCTCTTGTCCATTTGCTAATATTGTTCTCCTTTAAACTCTTTTGAGCTAGGCCACCACAGTCCATATCATGTTCAACACAACTGTCTTCCATGCTCCTACTAGGATGACCCAGTAAGCCTTGGTTAAAGTGCTTAATTGCTTTTCTAGTTCAAAGTTTCACATTGCTCTAAACAACAGGCCTGTCAGAGATGTCCACTCCAAGTACCAGCATCTGTCTCAGTTACTGTTCTATTTCTGTGAAGGGACGCCATGATCAAGGCAACTTATAGAAGAAAACATTTCATTAGGGGTCTTCTTGTAGTTTCAGTTATGGTCACCATGTTGGGGACATGGCAATAGGTAGGCATGTGCTAGAGGATTAGCTGAGAGCTACATCTCGATCCTCAGTAATCAGGCACATGCGCGCGCACACACACACACACACACACACACACACACACATACACACACACACACACAGAGAGAGAGAGAGAGAGAGAGAGAGAGAGAGAGAGAGGCTCTGACTGGGCCTGGCAGGAGGTTTTAAAACTTCAAAGCCCACCCTCAGTGACACACCTCCAACTGGAGACCAAGTATTCAAACATATGAGACTATGGGGACCATAGTCATTCAAATCACCGCAGGCACCAAGAACATTAATTTAAAGTCATTAAAGAAAAAGAAAGTTAAGTTATATTATATACACCAAAGCCTGCCTTCCTCCCCTGCCCTTGCCATGAATGAATGACTGGCAGTGTGATTTCAGTGTAACTTGTGATATGTAATGTGAGGTTAAAAGAGGTAAGATGATGTAAGAGTTGAAATTTTTGATGATTTATGTGGTTTGGCTTGGCCTCCTTGGGTTGCATTACCTATGTTTTTAACTAGAGTTCCATATTGGGATTTAACCTAACATTAACATGGATTGAAATATAGGTACACAAATAAGTTATGCAAAATGTAGTTATTGCAGAATTTATTGTAGAGGCAAATATTTAGAAAGAACAGAAAAAAGGTGAATAAAGATATGAAGTTTATAGCATATTCTTACTGTGATGTCTTTACATGGAGAGATATGAACGGTGTGAACCAGAAAAAGAAACTCCCAGAACTATAGATGGTTCCACTTTTGTAGCAATGAAAATTATAATTATTCATAGTTAAAGATATGTATTTGCATCTTTATTATATGCACAGAGGAGAAAAGCTGAACACAAAGAGTATCTCTAGCCATTGCAGTAAAGAAAAGGAACCCTCTGCTGGCAGATTCTGAAATGCTGTGAATGGGCACGTGTATATAATGAATGAAAGACACAAAATGACAGTTAAGGCTCTTTTCCTTTTCTTCATACTAGCTTCCATCTCGCTAACAATTTTTTTCTGTAGTTTTTTCAGAAGCTCTTGCAATACATACAACCTCTCATATATGCATCTATTTATCTGTCCCTCTTCTCTATATTGGAACTGATTCCTTTGCCTCTTGAGAATTCTGAGCCATTTCACTGTCCTCTCAGAGGCATCATGAGTCCACATCTGAATTTTCTGTTAGTCAAGTTGTCCCTCCTAATGAATACTGGGTGTTTTCAGTGTTTTACTTTTGTAAAAGCAATAAAACAAAACCATTCTCGTGGATACATTTTTGCTAATCATACCCAGTTATATCTATAATATAAACTTCTGTCAAAGGGATCATCAGTAGAAGGAGATATGCATTTTACACCTTGACATGCTTTGCCAAATTCTCTAGAAAGGTCACATTAATATCCATTTCCACCAGTAATTTGTGAGAGCCCTTGCTTTGGACTTGTAGCATTGGGCATCATCTTGTAGCTATGCTTGTCAATCTGAGAAGCAAGAAACAATTCTTCTTTTCACAGTTTTATTCAATTAATTGTGAGTGAGGTCATGCTCAATTTTCTCAGAGGCTTTGGGCCATTCTCCTCCTGGACTGGCCGTCCTTTTCACGGAGACTTGTAAAGGTTTTTTGATAACTGAAGAAGTTTGACACTTTGTCATTTATTTTGTAGATACAATGTTCCAGTTTGTCATTAGTCTTTTGATTTTGTGGCATTTTCCCATGTAGCTTTTCGAAATAGTCTATGAACAAATACATTGATTGAAGATGGAAGTTACAAAATAATCCCTCACTAGCTCAGAATTGCCTATAATAAAGGGTTATTTATTTAGGAGTAGATGCATAGATCACAGTCCTCTGCACAAACAAGGACCAGGAACTGAATGCAGAAGCCAGGAGAGAGAGAGAGCGTGTGAGTGCACTTTACTGGCTGAAGGAATCCCTACGGCAATTGATTATATTTTTATGACTTCTGATTTTGTTCTTAATTTAAAACAATTTATTCACCACAGGGGATACATTCTTGTGATTTAAAGTCTTTTATGCTTAAATCACTTATCTACCAAGCAATGACTTTAGTGGGGAGAGAAATATTCACTTTTAACTTTACAAAGTATTTTTTAGCATTTTTATAGATAGTTTGAGTTTTCTAAAATTAGTGTACATTTGTTTCTATAATTTAAAAGTTCCAGTAAACCAAAAAAGACAGTAAGGCATGATGACCCAAAGGATGAAGCCTGGAGACAGAAAGAGCAGCTAGTTTAATAGACGTGTTTATTCAGTACACTGACCACCTATAATTTACCAGGTCCAGCGCTAGGTCCTGATGACATAATACCAGCCCAGACTCAAGAACGGACAATGGTAATTAGGAGGAGGAGAAGCACTGATGGAAGTGTTTTAGACCGCAGAACAATCACCATGACAACAAAAGCCTGAACCAGTACAGTGCTGAAATTAGTACTGGAGAGAATGTGATTGGTGAGGATTTTGAAAAAGGTACACAGGCATGGTGTAGATGTTTCAAAAATCGTGCTTTTATTTGTCAAACTGAGGTTATTGCTTTCCCTTTTCTCTTTTGGGAAAGCTAAAGACAAACTATGCAGATTGAAAACAAGTATGAGATTTACAAAGGCATTGCTATGCATGACTGTCCCAGCTAGGGAACAATGCATAGCCACTGACTCAGAGAATTATCAAGCAATATAACACATATTATATATGCAGTGTCCTTGTGCCCTGGAACTCTGGTTATGCTGTTTATTGGAGAGCCTGGGGCTTCTGTTTATTTGATTGATTGTTTAAATGGGATTTCTCTGTGGTCCTGGCTGTCCCAGAACTTGCTCTGTAGACTAGGCTGTCCAACTCAGAGATCTAGCTGCCTCTGCCTCCCAAATGCTGGGATTAAAGATGTGTGCCACGTTTTCTTCCTACAGCAACCATAAAGATTTCTGTTCAACATTTAAAGCCAAAGGGAAACTGACACATTTACATGCTGCTTCGTTCCAACAGGGAAAATGATCAGGATTTGAATTAGCAGGAGTGTCCAACATTTTGACATTGCAAAAAAAATGTTACCACCTATAAATTGATTTGGGTCACGTTTACAGTTATCCAGGGTAACAGACCCCAGGTTGGACATGCATATTTGATTATTCTGTTATGTGACAGATTTCATTTCTTATGAACACAAGTGAGGTCACATTTATCATGTCCAAATGGTAATATTGCTTCCCCCCCACCATTCCCCTTCCCTTCACTTAAAACTTCCAACTTCACTTTGGGGGTCACTGGGGGCTTGGACAAGTCCGGGGCAGAGAGGGTACACACAGGCACTATCCATCTGAGACAATACTTCTGCCACTTCATGTTCTGGGCCTTGCTCCCTGCTTGTCCCTGCTGGCCTATGTAGTCCTTCTGTCTGTGTTACTTTTATTGGTTTACTTGGCCTATAGCTGGGAGGAAGAAGGGCAGAGTCAGAGGGAAGCCATGGAGCCGCTGGAGACAGACACTGGGAACTTTAGCCAGTAAGCCACTGTCACGTGATTACTAGAAATGGGTTAAATTAAGATGTAAGAGTTAGCCAATAAGAAGCTAGAGCTAATGGACCAAGCAGTGATTTAATTAATACAGTTTCTGTGTGATTAATTTGGGTCTAAGCAGTTGTGGGGTTTCAGAGAGCTGGTACACAGTGAGGGTGGCTGACAGATCCCATCCCCTGCACGGATTATAGCACACCACGCCTCAACTTGTATTAAAGGAATCTGTGAGAAGTGTGCCTGGCCGTCTCTAAAGGACTCACAGCAGAACAGAGGCGCTCCTGTGTGCACTCCAGAGCAAGAGCGCCTGGACCGAAGCATGGTTCTCCCAGCTGCTAGCTGCGTACTGATGGGAAAACAACTTCCTTTCCCACGAGTGCTTAGTGTCTCCCTGTGAACTAGGAATTATGATAATCTACTCCACTCGTTTGCGGTAAGTAAATCAATCACTGCCAAACCCACACAGTATCTGGGGGGCAGGGTCCTCCTTCTACAGATTCGATCAACTTGAGACTAAATATTTTTTATTTTTTTAGAAAATTGTCTGCACTGCAAGTAGGAATGATTTGGCTTCTTTCTTATTTATATCTCAGTTATTTCTTTCTCTTGTCTCACTGGTGTAGTGGAGTCTTGGGACACTTTATTGAGTAAAGAGTGAAGACAGTGGGCTTCCTTATCTCAGTCTACATTTTAGAGGAAATGTTCTCACTTTGCCCCCATCAGTACATCGCTGGCTATAGGTTTGCTCTATATAGCCTTTCTTATGGTGAAGTAAGTTTCTTCTATTCCTAGTTTCTTCAAGATTTTTAGCATGAAGGCATGCTTAAATTCATCAAAGCTCTTTTCGGCTTCAATTGAACCAAAAACATAATTTCTGTCCTTAAGTCTATTTATGTGCTGTATTAAATTTATTGATCTGCATATGTTAAACCAACCCCTGCAACCTTGGAATGAAATCAGCTTGGTCATGGTGTCTGACCTTTCTAAAAAATATATAATATTTTATTTACTGAGAATTTATATATTCATACAATGTAGTTTGATCAGACTCACCCCGCCCTGCTCCTAATTCCTCTCAGATTCTCTCCACCCCTTCTAAATTCCCTATCTTCTATTTTTTTAATAAATAATTTACTGAGTCTGACTTTGCTGTGGGAACTCCTTCAACCAATAGCCTTTAAGATACCAGCCCACTTGGGTGTGGTCTATTTTATGTAAAATAGATTTTTAAACTTCAATTTGTTGAGGATTTTAAATCTAAATTTTGGGACTTTACTAGAAAATAATCTCAGTTTTATGGGGTTTTTTTTTTTGAGATCTTGTCTTTTTCTACTTTCTACTTCCCATGTAGATTAGATCTATATAAGTCTCTCTTAGTGCCCTCATTGTTGTCTAAGTTCTCTGGGATTGTGGTTTGTAGGCTGGCTTTCTTTGCTTTATGTTTTAAATCCATCTATGAGTGAGTACATGTGATAATTGTCTTTCTGTGTCTGGGTTACCTAACTCAAAATGATGCTTTCTAGCTCCATCCATTTTCCTACAAAATTCAAGATGTTGTTATTTTTTTCTGCGGTGTAGTACTCCATTGTGGAAATGTACCACATTTTCCTTATCCATTCTTCAGTCGAGGGGCATTTAGGTTGTTTCCAGGTTCTGGCTATGACAAACAAAGCTGCTATGAACATAGTTGAGCACATGTCCTTGTGGCATGATTGAGCATCCTTTGGATATATACCCAAAAATGGTATTACTGGGTCTTAAGGAAGGTTGCTTACTAATTTTCTGAGAAATTACCACACTGACATCCAAAGGGGTTGTACCAGCTTGCATTCCCACCAGCAAATGCAGAAGTGTTCCCTTTTCCCCACAACCTCTCCAGCAAAGTTGTCATCAGTGTTTTTGATCTTGGCCATTCTTTCAGGTGTAAGTTAGAATCTCAGAGTTGTTTTGATTTGCATTTCTCTGATGACTAAGGATGTTGAACATTTGCTTAAGTGTTTTTCAGCCATTTTAGATTTCTCTGTTGAGAGTTCTGTGTTTAGGTCTTTACTCCATTTTTTTATTGGATTATGTGTTCTTTTGGTGTCCAGTTTCTTGAGTTCTTTGTATATTTTGGAGATCAGACCTCTGTCTGATGTGGGGTTAGTGAAGATCTTTTCCCATTCTGTAGGCTGTCGTTTTGTCTTGTTGACCGTGTCCTTTGCTTTACAGAAGCTTTTCAGTTTCAGGAGGTTCCATTTATTAATTGTTTCTCTCAGTGTCTGTGCTGCTGGGGTTCTATTTAGGAAGTGGTTCCCTGTGCCAATGCGTTCAAGTTTCTCTTCTATAAGGTTCAGTGTGGCTGTCTTTATGTTGAGGTCTTTGATCCATTTGGACTTAAGTTTTGTGCATGGTGATAGATATGGGTCTATTTTCATTCTTCTACATGTTGATATCCAGTTATGCCAGCACCACTTGTTAAATATGCTTTCTTTTTTCCATTCGATAATTTTTGCTTTTGGGTATGGTCTTTTATACAATAAATGAAGCCATAAAGCTTGTTCTCTCTCTCTCTCTCTCTCTCTCTCTCTCTCTCTCTCTCTCTCTCTCTCCTGCTGGATTTGGTTTCTGTTCCATGTTTTGTGCAGAGGACTGTGATATGTGAGTCCACTCCTAAATAAAGAACCTTTTATTATACTCAATTCTGAGCTAGTGCGGGACTACTTTATAGCGTCCATCAACATGACTTGTGTTGCTGATATACTAACAGGTGTGGGACACACCATTGGAATGTAATTGACCTATCAGAGACCCTGTCCTTAAAGAGACAGGACAGGGTCCTCCTCTTCCTCTGAAACCAACTGTTAACAGCTCCTCGGCAAGGGATGGAGGCTCGCAAGTTCCTCCACACTACTTGCTAGGCTGTGGACTGGCTTGATCTTGTACGGGCCATCACAGCTGCTGTTGAATTCACAAGGGCATTGGTCCTGTCATATCCAGATGGCATCATTTGCTCCGGTCCCCCTGACCTCTCACTCTCACAAGTGTTTACCCTACTTTTCTGATAGTCCTTGAGTCTTGGCACGAGGTGGGAGGTGTAAGACGTGGGACATAGCTGAGCACACTTCAGACACTTCTTCTCTGCTCTTCTACCAGCCCTGGGTTTCTCTGTTCATCTGCTGCACAAAGATACTTCTCTGGGGAGGTCTGAGAGCTTCTCTAAGCTATTGGTTTAGAAATATAAACTAAAGGGGCCACTTGATATTGTTTTCATTTAGCAAAATAATAGAAGTAGGTTCATCACTGAGGCCTATGTATGATCTTAATGTGTTCTTGAATTTGATTTGCCAGAATTTTACTGAGAATTTTTGTGTCTAGATTAACCAGGGAAATTTGTCTAAAGATTCAGTTAGAAACTCTAAGGTTTACAAACACTTTCAACTAAGTAGCAGAATATAAAAGCAGCACACACAAAATTAATAGCTTTTCTGTGCACCAATAATGAACAAATGAGAAAGAAAACAGAAAAAAAGGAATTCCATTCACGATAGCTTTAAAAAAAAATTCCTAGGAATAAAGTTAGCCAAGCAGGTGAAAGATCTGTACAATGAAAACTTCAAGATGCTTGAAAATGAAGCTGAAGAAGCCACTAGAAATGAAAAGCTATTCCATGCTCAATGGCAGGTAAAATTAATATCATGAAAATGGCTATAGTTTCAAAAGCAGTTTACACATTTGGTATAGTCACCACCAAAGTCTCGTTTACATTCTTCACAGAATTAGAGAGGACAATCCTAATATTCTAAGTTCCCTAAGCAGCCAAGACATTCCTTAGCAGAAAGGTGTTACATCTGATCTCAAATTATATTACAGTGCCCTAGTGACAAAGCCACCATGGTACTGGTACAAAAACATGCAGAGCAATAGATAGAACAGAGGATTCAGAAATAAGGCCACAGAACTCTAACAACCTATTTTTTAAGATTATGTATATGTGTGTGTTTTGCCTACACATATCCATGCATCATGTGCGTGCTTGGGGTCCTTGGAGGTGAGAAGAAGGCGTCGGATGTCCTAGAAGGGCAGTTATAGACGTTGTGAGCTGCCATATGGGTGCTGGAAATCAAACCCACGTCTCTGACTAGTCTTAACCACTGAGTCAACTCTTCAGCCCCGAGCAACTTATTTTTTGACAAAAAAACATTAAAACATATTTGAGAAAAGACAACCTATTGAATAAACGGTGAAAAAAAAACCTGTGGATTTCCATTTATAAAGAGTGAAAGACCCATCTCAGTCTTCTAAAAGTCAATACAAAATGGATCAATACCCTTAAAATAAGACCCGGAGTTTTGAAGGCTAGAGGAAAACACAGCGAAACAGCTCCAGATGTAGGCATAGGTGAGGACTTCAAATCCAAGAATTGTCAAACAGCATGACATGACATTAAAAAGCACAGCCGAGAAAACAACCACTAGAGTCTAGAGAGCCTGCAGTAGCGTCATCGGGTCTAAACATTTCCTGACGGGGGCTTCTCCAACTACACATCCACAGGGGATTAGTGTTACCTAGATAACGAATTGTAAAAACTAAAACCAACCCCCTCCAAGTCAACCAGCCACTAAGTGGGTTAATAATCTGAATGGACAGTGTAAGCCCCTCCAGTCACAAGCGAGGCCAGGCCCCTCCCCCTGGACCTCCAACTGCCAGGCTCCACCCACAGGATGCTCTAACTTCCCTCACCGCTGGGCCCTGCCCCACCCTACAGAATAAAAAGCTCAATCTCTGGACATGAAACCCAACAGTCTCCACCCTGAGAAGTTCCACGCTCTTTCTAAGAAGCTCTCTATAAGCCATGCATCCTGTTCAGTTTGCTGATGTTTCTTGCCCAAGTAGAGGCAGCCACCCTCCTGATTTTTTCCTCCCAATAAATCTCCTGTGTGAGATTTGTTGTGTGGTGTGACTTTGTGGTATTCTTTGGCTCCTGGCTTCCAGGATACCTTTCACCCAAGCTGTAATGCTTACAGGCAGTCCTAGAAAGGAGAAATATAAGTGGTGAATTATGTTCTTTATAAATTGTTCAATATCCTTTGTTATCAGGGAAGCACAATGAAAACGGTGGTGAGATTTCATCTCAGCCCAGTCAGAAAGGCTACCATAAATCATACAAACCCCACCAAGCCAAGCCAAATCAGCTGACTCCAAGTGCTGGTGAGGATGTAGAGGGACAGGAACTCTTAGTCACTGTTATGGGAATGCAAACTATTGCAGCCGTCATGGAAATTGTAGTGATTCCTCAAGAAAATTGGAAACAGATCTGCCACACCACATGACACAGCTGTAGTACTTTGGGGCATATGCCAGAAGGGCTCCAGATCAATACGTCACAGAGACACTTGTGCACCGAGGCTTACTGCTGCACTGTTCACAATAGCCAGGAAATTGAACCTGCTTTGATATCCATCAACAGATGCTTGAATAACGAAAATGCGGTGCATGTACACAATGTAATTTTATGCACTGTAAAGAAAAATGAAATCATGACATTTTCAGGGAGATAGATGGAAGTGGAAATCATGATGTACAGAGAAATAAGGCAGATTCAGAAGGCAAACATGTTCAGTCTTACATGTAGTACCTAGGTTTAAAATTACGTGTGTTCGCCTTTATAGCTATGTGTGTAAGTCACCAAACTAGAAAGGGAGGCCACCCCCAGGAACACACTTCCTCCAACAAGATCACATCTACTTCAACAAGGCCACATCTAATCCCTTCCAAGTAGTGCCTGTCCCTAATGACTAAGCGTTCAAACATATGAGCCTATGGGGTCATTCTTATTCAAACCACTACACACACACACACACACACACACGTATTAAGAAAACCTGCACTGAACAAGTAGAGACATTTTCTTATTTTTATCCCCTAAACAATATAGTAAGAAAACTATTTACATAGTATTTCTATTATATTACATCTTATAAGGAATCCAGAATTAAAGTTTATTTGGTAGATATGTACAAATTGTATATGAATATGATTCTACCTATTTAATGGACTTCATTCCCAATTTTGGTCCCTTGGGAATCCTGGAATCTGCAGGAACTGTATTCGGTGCAGTGCTTGGCAGATAGGAACCACTGTTGACTTGGTTATAATGTCAGCCAGTGGACTCTGGTGTCATTCAGACTCAGTTTCCCCACTTTACTCCTGTCACTCATTGTGTAATCTTGGGCATCTATGGCATGAAGATAACAGAAATTTAAACCCCATTGAGGTACAGCAGGTTAGTGGAAGTGATGCGGTGGCCCTGACTTTAGGTAGACACTCAGTATGTGTTATCTCTATTCATAGGGCCTGATGAGAAAGCGCCCTCACAAAGGCTTCTGTTATTTCCCACCACTAGGTGGGGCAACACATGTAAGATCTCTTCCATAGGCCCCAGTCTTCCTCACTCAGCTGACCAAAGCCTCTTCCAGGTTGTTTCCAAATTCGAATAATTATTCAATTTCTTCCTGTCGAATTCAGTTTTGAGTTAAAGTCCAGAAATGTTATTTTTGTAGAGACTGACAAAAATTCATCTTTGGATTGCCTGGTGTGTTAGTCCAAATTAAGGGCCTCCTGAGGTTTCACCTGAGATGCCTAATAGCAACCGGGGCCACCCTGGGTGCAGAGGTGGCTGGAGAGCTGGGGTCGTCTCCAGGATCGGAGCATCCCGGAGCAAAGGTGAGGAAGCAGCGCCCCCTGGTGGCTTCCGCGGAGACACCAGCTAGTCTCTTCAGAGCTGCGGCCCTGGAGTCTCCAGTTCCTTCATTCAGCACTGAACTGTGTACCAGGAAACGAGGTCTGAGTCCCTGCCCTTCCTTCTGAGAAATGGCTTTTAGCCCAGAACTCCCACTTCAGGACAGACAATATAATAAACCACATAAAGCATCGCAGAAAATCTTCAGCGGAACTATTAGGATAAAACAGTGGGGGATTATATAATGATTGCATTTTTTTATTCCATTTTATTTTTTTATGTGTGCCTTAATATGTATATGCATGTGTGCCCTTGTGTTTGTGTGAAGGTCAAAGGACAGCTTGTGGGAGTCTATTTTTTCCTTCCATCACATGGGATTCAGGAATCGAACCCAGGTCCAAAGGTCTAGTGGCAAGCACCTTCCCCGGCTGAGCTATCTTGCTGCTCCCACATGCTCTTATTTTGTCCCTGATATAGAGCCAAGAGCTTTCAGGAATGCTTATCTATCTGTCAGAATAATTTCTCACAACAACCCTCAGGTAGGCAATACTATGATTTCCACATTGCAGTTGTGGAAACTGAAGCAGAGTGATTAAGAAACAGTAAACATAGGAAGAACTGAAGTCAACCTCAGTCAAAATATCTCTGCAGTTTGCCTTTTAACACTATGCTCTTTTTCCTTGTTACATTCCAGCACTCTACAAAATAAAGTAGACACCATAACAAGAGAAAGGTAACAGACAACAAGAAGACATCTTTATAGAAACAATCCAACTTTTAAAAAGGAAATAGGCAAGAAGCCAATCAGAAATGTAAGAGTGACTTTCTTATCTTGGGGGAGAGCGTGTTCCCAAGGACACAGTGAACTCAGTAGCAGGTGGATGGTAATGCTGTCTGTACAACTCCAGGCAGCAAACCGCCTCCCTGATTTTGACCAATGAGACTTGATCAAATCTTGTAAAACTCATTTACTATGTTTCTTCCCCGAGGTCAAATTTTCCTAGGAAACACCAGAGAGCAGTTCATCTTTCTGGGCCAACAAGGGCCTTTCCTTCTCTGTAAGGTGATTTCAGAAGCACATTCTGCTTCCAGAGAGTCTCCCCACATCATGAGCAATACCTGTGGCAACGTGAAAGCTTGGCATCTCCCTGTCAGAATGCCAGACATCTTCCGGTGACTGGCATCATCACCACACAGAGTATGTTTGAGCACCTTGTAGCTCTCACCCACACGGTGAGCAGTGACTACAGTGTTTCCAGCTTTCGCCAGATCTTAGCTTTAGCTCACTGCAGAGGTTGCAGAGGTGGGAAAGGACTCTTTTCCAATAGGTGCGGTTTAATAACTCATGCTTGGAATAGCTTTTTTTAAGGCCTCATACATATCTTCTATTATCATGTCCACAGACAATTTTACCTGGAGTTCTTTAAGCCATCTGCTCAGCTTCATTGCAGATAGTGCTGTTTTACTACCATGTAGGACCAAGGAGACGTTGGCTGCCGGGCTCCCATCGTGAGAAGGGAAACAGAAAGGCGCTTCTGAGATTGACTTCACAGGAGCAGTCTAGAGAGACCTAAGGTTGTGCTTACAGTTGGTGTGTCGGTTTTCTGCTAGCGCACCAAACAACAAAAACTTAAAAGACACCATATGATTCTGGCTCACAACTTTGGAGACGTCGGTCTGCACTCAATTGGTCCATTACCTTTGGGCTGACAGAAAGGGTGGTACACGGTTCATGAAGAAGGGGCTGGGTCTCCTGTAAGGGCACACACTCCGTGACCTAACTACTTCTCACAGGGTACCATGTCTAAGAGGTTCCACAGTCTCCCAGTAGCATGAAGCTGAGGACCAAACCTCCAACATGTGGCCCCCTGGGGATGTCTAGCCACAGCCACAGCAGTTAATTAGTCTTTGACCTCAGAAGCTACTTAGTCTCCTGGCTGGCCCCACACTCTGCCCTATGAGCTGAGAAAGTGCAAGTGCATCTCTGCTTCCCTTCTATTAGCTGGAAGGAAAAACTTCATGATATCCTAAAGAATGTAGAAAAGACTAACCTAACATTCGTAGTGTTCTTAGCATTCTTTTTGAATGCATGAGGATTGCATGGTTGACTGACTTCTAACGATTTTGATGTTCAGAAATAATGCCTTGGCCTTCGACTGCCTAACTGTCTTTCCCTTTGAAGACTCACAAATCCAGAAAAAGATGCCTTGCTCAAGCTAACTATGACCACAATAGTCACGGGACAGATCTGAAAGACAGGCCTACTTTTCAATGCTGGGGTTGTATAGTCTTTCATTTTATAAACCCCTAGGTGCCTTCCATTTCTCAGTTCTAGAAACTGGTCTCTGAGAGTGTCTGAGAAAAGGAAACCAAAACTACAATCATTTCTGTCATAGAATCAATGCATGTCCCCCAAAATGTAGATGCTGGAGCTCTAATCCTCAGCATGGCTATATTCGGAGATGGGGCCTCTCTGGAGGTAGCTAAGGTCACCTGAGGTCTCTGATATGCTAGCATTAGTGTCTCTCTTAGGCAGTGATAAAACACCATGATCAAAAGCAACTTGGGGAGGACAGGGTTTATTTAGATTCACAGTGGTAGTCCATTGTGAAGGCAAGTTGGGGGCAGGAACTCAAGGCAGGAACTTGCTAGGTGGGGTGGGGGTGGGGATGCTCTTTTCCAGGCCTGCAGAGGGATGATCTTCAGGAAGGCAAGAAGGCAGTTTGGGCAGTTTGGTTAAACACAGTTCAGTTGTTGTTGGTGCAGTCTTGAGAGTCTGACCCCATGTAGTTTATTTTAGGCATATTTAAGTATAAATGGTTTGGTGAAAAAATTCCTGGTGGTAATAAATTGATTCCGGTATTTAGTAGCTGGTATTGGTTCAAACCATGAGACTCTGACCCCCTAGTGATTTATTTTAGGCATAATTTAGGGCACAGAATAATTTGGTAAAAACTTATTCTGCTGATAGTTAACTCAATCCCAGGTTCATAACAAAACGTACGTAAATCTCTTTGAGGAACAAAGTAAACTAAATACAGATTGGACGTGACTACATTGAAACGCTTTGTAAAGTCCATAAAGGCAGGTCCTATAGATTGATTGAGAAAAACAAATTTATGATAAGGGTCTTGAGGAGGATCTGGTGTTGGGAAAGTCTCTAGTCACACAGTAGAACCAGACTAGAACAGGTCACCAGGCTAGTCAACATGTCAGCTCCCAGCCTTCTGGGTGGATAACAGGTATCACATTCCTTCCCTTGAAGGCACAACTCTGTGTGTTTAATGTGATAGGTTCCGCTAGGGCTTATTTGTGAGCACAAAGACCCCTGAGCAGAAGCCATGGAGAAATGCTGCTTATTGGCCTGCTCCTCATGGCTTGTTCAGTCTACTTTCTTATACCACCCAGAACCGCCTGCCCAGGAGTGGCACTGCCCACTCAACAGTGGGTTGAGACCTCCCTCCTACATCAATTATTAATCAGAAAATGCCCTGTAATTTGTCCAGGCAATCTGATGGGGCCATTTTTTCAATGGAGGTTCCTCTTCCCAGATACATCTAGGTATGTTGTAAGTTGACAAAAGCCAACCAGCACAGTGTCCTTACAAGAATAATCACCAGAGACTCCCATTTTCCTCTCATCTTGAGAACTCACCAGGGAAAGGCTAGGACACAGGGAGAAGGTAAGTCTACAGGCAAGGAAGAGAGTGCTCACAGAAACCAAATTGACTAGCATCTTGATTATGGATGTCTAGCCTTCAAAAGTATGAGAACCCAACCTGCCCCTGGTATGTGTGTCTGTCCCTTCCTCGTTCCCTCTCTGCTCCTAGCCAGGGTTCCCATATCTAAGCCACATGGGATTCTGGCAAGCAGCCTAAGCAGAGCAAAACAAATGTCCAAAAGTTTATAAGGTGCACAGTTTCCAAAGGGTCTGTGGATAGTACTATGTTTCAATAAAGCCGTGTTAAGTGTAAACATATGTATGTAGGCATTTAAAAACGTTATTCTTAGAATGACTTCAAAGACATCACCAGACTGCCAATAAGGTCCACGACGCAAACCCAAACAAAACACCAGACAAAAACACCCCCCCCCCGACCTCTTTCTGTGATGTTGGTATGTCTCTCAACTTGTTTTAAACCAAAGTTTTACTAGGGCCCAATATAACCCAAGTCTATAACTTTTAACTATATTAGAGTCTATCATTTGATACAGACATTGGGGAAGAACATTAAACAGAATCTTCTGAAGTATTCAATTTTACCAGGCATTTATATTGAGTATGAGCCACTAAATAACACCATGTAACCTTATGTATAGACATCATATGTTTAGTTTACATGTGCATGTACCATATGTGCTGTAGCATACCATGTAAGTCTTTCAGATGACAGCTAACATCACAGTACATTTGACAAGGAAATGGAATATTATTACGGATTGGCCAGGGTCAACTTCTGCATAGCGGAGTTGTTGATGTTTGAAATGGAAACAACCCACACACTTAGTGACAATGTGTAGAGAAGATGGCCAGTAAGGGGCACTAAACTGCTCATGAAATGGAGAAGCTGGTGTTTCTCTTGTACCAGGCAGATACTGTAAAGGCGATGGTTTCTAAGGAGGTCTAAGGGAACCAAGCAGCCTTTCTTAGAGACTCCATAGCTAGACCAACTCACAAGTCCATCAGCAGCAAGTGTCTGTTGGTAAGGATGTGGAGAAACTGGAAGCCCAGTCTTTCGGTGAGAATACAAAAATGATGTAGCCACTTGGGGAGCTACATTCCACAAGACCTTAAATGTAGAAATAGCATATGGTCAAAGGATCTGATTTTCTGGGCATTTATCCAAAAGAACTGATATAATAGAGAGCTCAGAGAGAAACAACATTCCTTACAATAGTTAGGAGGTAGCCCAGCCTAAAAGTGACTACAATAGCTAGGATGTAGCCTAGCCTAAAAGTAACCACCTGCAATAATTACAGTAGTTAGGTTGTAGCAGAGCCTAAAAGTAACTACTTAGAATAGTTAGGATGTGGCCTAGCTTAAAAGTAACTACTTGCAATAGTTACAATAGTTAGGTTGTTGCCTCGCCTAAAAGCAAGTACTACAATAGTTACAATAATTAGGTTATGCCTAGCCTAAGAGTTTGTTGACAAGTGACCGAGGTAAGTATATATATCAAAATACTACTTAGTCTCAAAAAGGTAGGACATTCTACAAAGTGTGACAACACAAGTAAATCTTGGGTACCTACTATGTGATATGAAGACACAATCATAAAGACAGCTATGCCACAATTCCATTCATAGGAGGTATTTAAAATAATCAGATTCACAGAGTCAAACATTAGTAGGGACTGGATGAAGGAGAGTGGGGAGCTAGTAATCACAGTTTCGGTCCAGCAAGATGAACACTCTAGAGGTCTGCTATACATGGTTGTGCACATGGTAATACACACTTTAAAATTTTATCAGGATTGATTTCATGAGGTGTTCTTAGAAAACAAAACCCAAAATAACCGCTAAACCAAAACCCAAACAAATAATGCTACATAAAATTCCAAAAACTGAGAAATAAGCAGAGGCCAAGTTTGTGTGACCGTGTACGTAAAATAGCTATGGAAACAGGGCGCTAGGATGGCTCAGTGGGCAAAGGTGCTGGTCACCAGTTTGGGTGCTGGAATGTGCATGGTAGAAGGGCATGTCTCAAGGAAACAAAAGACGAAAAATAATGCAAGTAAGAATTTACATTAGGTTTCAAAAAGTTGCAAACAGAACCTAGCTGTGACTTTCGTGTGTGGATATATATGTGAGTATTTGTGTGTGCATTTGAGCGTGCACAGGGAGGACAAGCTAGGTCCTTCCACTTGACCTTGACTTGAAAAAGGCTGTCACGCAGTTTTCCTCTGCAGGCCAGGCTAGCTGGCCACCGAGATTATTCCAGGGTCCTCTTGTCTCCTCCTCTCACCTCCCCCGAGGAGCTTTGGGTTTCCTGTTTGGGAATTATTTTATTTGGCCAGCAGAGATTGAAGGTCCAGTACTTGAATAACACAAATCCTTTCTTCAGGGAACTTAGGTTTGAGTGGCGGAAGGCAGAAATCGAGATAAACCAAGTAAGCGTCACAAAGGTGGTGAGCACTCAGAGAATAAACTGGTTACTGCACGTGCCTACTCTGCGACCGGAGCTCTTCCTTCTGGAAGGAAGGCGTGGGAATTCAGAGCCCGGCCGTCAGTCAGGGCGGGGTCTGGCGGCCAAGGCCGCCGTCCCAACGCCGCCGCGGGCGGGTGTAGTTTGGGCACGCGCCTACTAGGTGAAGCGGATCACGTGACCCGAGAGGCGGGAGTTGGTGAACGGAGTTTAACCGGGTGCTCGCCCGATTCCGTGAGACGGGCGGGGCCGAGAACCAAACAAAGCCAACGTCTCCCGAGCGGCTGGGGGCGGGGCCGGCCAGTCGAGTCGAGCCTGCCGAGGCGCGAGCGCAGGCCTTCCGCCGAGTTGATCTTACGGTTGCTGGTCGCTGTGGGCCGCGCGGTCTGCGGTCGGCCTGAGACGCGCGCTGCAATGGCGACCTTTGTGAGCGAGCTGGAGGCGGCCAAGAAGAACTTGAGCGAGGCGCTGGGGGACAACGTGAAACAGTAAGAGCCGCTGGGAGCAGCCTCGGGGCCTGTGCGTGGGTGTGCTTCTGGCCCGGGGCTGCCGTAGTCCCTGGACTCCCTCCCCTCTCGGAGGCCTGAGGCGCCTCGCGGCCGCCGCGGCTCCCGTGCCGCTCCCGACCGGGACTCGAGGCGCTGGAGGATTGCCTCCCGGGCTCGCGGGAGATCAGGGATGCCCGCGTGGGGCGGGAGCAGAGCCTGGATGCCAGGGATCCGGCGGCACTGGGGCGCGCCGGGGCGGGGAGCCGGGAAGGCTTCCTGGAGGCGGAAGCCTGCGGCGCTTCGGGGCCAGCGGGGCTGCTGGTGAGAAGCGCTTTGAGAGCGGGTTGGGAAGGGAGACAGATGTCAGGGGAAGCCGGTCACCCAACACCACAGCATCCACAGGGACGGTAGCCCAGCCGGCCGTGGGACACCCTTTCCAGCTCTCTGTACGGATTATCTGATCCTCCAAAGGGGTGTGAGATCGACACAGTACTGCTCCGATTTGATAGACAGGGCACCGACACCCAGAAGCCAGCGCCTAAGGATAGGACCAAGGCTTCTGGTTCCGGCTGTGTGATGCTTCACAGGGGCTGTAAAGGGACCCTCAGGCACCCAGCCATACTGTCAGGGGTGACAGCCCCTTAAACTGCAGCCTACCGCGTCCCGAGGAAGTGCCTCAATCTTTTGGGGACCGGCGACTCTGTCCCTGGCGTCCATGCAGAAAAGATTGTTCAGAGAAGCCAGTGAAGGAGAACTGGGGTCTGCTGAATGAAAAGGCTCTCAAGACAGGGCACTCAAGAGCGTCGGTTCAGGCTTCTCACCCGGCCCCCGCTTTAGTAAAAGGCTTTTAAAAAGAATAATTATTACTTGTACATTTTAAGCACCAGAGATAAAAGAGATACCCAGGAAAAGGGTAAGACAAGCCTGTATGCATAGCAGCTCGGATGGAAAGGGATCCCGGCAGTCGGGGCCCAGGGACTACTAAGTGCTACAGCTCCGGTGGAGGAGCATTCTGGCAGTCGGGGACTAGGAACAGCCCCGGTCACAGTGTAGCAACTTACAGCCCTGGTCTAGGGAAGGTTTCCACAATGTAACAGCTCTGCTTCTGCAGGAGAGGGCTTCCCCAGCAAAATTGTTACAGCTCAGGGCCTGTGCTTCCGAGTGTAACAACTCTGATCTACTACTAGGGGAAGGTTTCCCCAGCCAAAGTCTTAAGTCTTTTTTTCTTTTCTTTACATTTTTGTTTTTCGAGACAGTGTTTCTCTGTAGCTTTGGGGCTTGTCCTTGGAACGTAACTAGCTCTTGTCATTGAACTCGTAGAGATCCTTCTGCCTCTGCCTCCCGTGTGCTGGGATTAAAGGCGTGTGTACCGCCGCCCAGCTCCCAACCAAAGTCTTACAGCACTGGTCCACTCTGCTCCTCCTTATCTGGCTTCCGCAGCGAAGTTGTAACAACTCGACGTTGTTAGGGGCCAGCGAAAGTCTTACAGCCCCACTACACTTGGTCTCTGCTCCAGGGAAAGAAGGTCTTCACCCAAACCTTTGTTCAAAAGATTTATTGGGAGGGAAGAATCCAAGAGAGTGGCTGCCTTTTCCAGGGTGGAAGAAGAGCAGCAGCAAACGGAACAGGTGCAGGGCTTATATAGGGCTTCTTAGGGGTGTGTTTTCCCAGGGAGAAGAGGGATTGCTTAGTTTTCCCTTCTCAGGACTTGGTTAGTTTAGTTAGTCGGGGCAGAGATGGCTGATTTCAGGGCCTATACTGTGTTTCTCTCACTGGCCTTTTTTCCGGGGGAAGGCAGGGCATATTTCCTTCATTGGCTCTGATTCTAAAAACTGTGTTCCTTTGGCACTGGTTTCAGGTTCTGGGTTCAGGGCTAAAGCATTTTTGCTGGTTCAAGTCTCAGAACCAGGGTATGTTTCTTTTACTGACTCTGGTTTCAGGGCCAGGGTGGGTTGTTTGGCTAGCCCTTTTCCCTTCAATACCCAGGTGTGGGCATAGGCTTCTCAATGGAGAGTCACAGCTGTCTTAGCAAATGCATTTTGATGGCTGTCATTTTTTTTGGGGGGGGGAGGTTATAATTTTCTTTCTCCTTTTGCTGGTGAGTCACATGGGCATATATCTGATAAAGTAAAAAAAAAAAAAAAAACCAAAAAAAAAAAAACCCCAGGAGCCATTAAGGTTGCACAAGGGTTTTCTGTTGGGATGACTAGAAAATCGCAGGCTTGGAGCTGGAAGGGAGAAGGAGGTCTTAGGCAGATATTGTGTTGGAGTTTTTGGTTTCAGCTGGGGAGGGGTTTTAAGCTGACTGGGGGGAGGGGCTCTTTTTCCTTATGTTCTCAGTCTGATCATCCTGCCTCGAGACCTTGATGCCAAGCTCCATGGGCAGCCAAATAATATCATGGAAGGACCCTGAGGTGCAGGGAGGAAATTAAATTAAAAAGTTACTTTAGTAGGTAAAAAGGACAACTTTTTGCCTTCACTGGAATGGCTTTATGCTTTTGTAATACCAAGTGATAAAACTGAGGCTTAAAAAGTACTCCAGGAGAATTGTCTCTTTTTCCTGTACACAGTGTGCGCTCACAAGGTTCTGGCAGTGAGTGGTCTTACATGGTGCTAAATCTAAAGGCCATGGCTTGTGTATGATTAGCTTCAACTTTGGTTCACTGCTGTGCCTTCCAGGATCGCACATGTATCGGTCACACAGTAAATTCAGGGCTGACAGGAATGCTTTGTAAGTTAGCAGTGCTCCTGGTCCATTTGTACAGACCAAAGCTCACTGTGATGTTATCGAATATGGTGCTGAGTCTAAACTTTATTGATTTGTAATGGGAAATCCACAGGTCTTTGTACCAGGTGTTAATGATGCAGTATGGAATTATATGGGATTCTTCTTTCATTTGAAAAACTGCCTCTTGGTTAAGCTTGTTTTACAAGCTTGTCTCTTACGTTTCCTCCTAAGCAGTTTGCTGTGCATTGTAGATTGTGACCATTTAAATGTGATCCTGGGTAGTGGGTGAATGAAGCATATACAGAGTGCATGGGAACCGTTTACTGTTGTCCAGAGGTTAAAACCAAATCCTTTCTGCTTCTCATATCCAGGGATATTTTCATTTTGGTGAGGTGTTTAGAAACTCAGTTTTTCTGCCGATTCAATTAAAACTTGAGCTCATCTGAAGGGAAGCATGGTACCCAGAATGGTAATAAGTACAGGTGACCGCCTCCCAATAAAAGTGCACATTTAGGAATGAAGCTGCTATGTAGGCTTCTGGAGGGCAGCCTTTGAAAAGGTGACCCAGAGACTGGAAGGTACAGCTGTGCCTGTTGTGAGTCAGCCCCGGGCCCACACCAGCCGCCTTATAGGGAGAAAGGATGTTTCTTGTTGGTCTTCTGTGTCTTGGGTGTGTCCATTTGCTAAGCCTGCTGTGACAAAGTGCCACAGGCTTGTTGCTTAGACCACAGAAATTAATTTTCTCATAGCGCTGGAGGTTGTAAATCCAATGCCAGCATGTTGAAGGGGGGGGTTTCTTCTGAGACTTCTGTGGCCTCTCTGCAGGAGTTTGGAGTGTCTGCCCCCTTCCACAGTGCTGACTAGACAGACTGGACTAGCAGCCACCTTCATGGGCTCACCCTAACTCAGTTATATCTTTATAAAGGCTTCTGCTTGGGCCTGGAGCTTCCCCAGAGGAACTCTGGGAAGCTTCCCACAGCTCAGCCATTGATATGGGTTTATAAACTTCTTCCTTGGGAGTTGGAGCAGCTAGAGTGACCCCAGGAATAGAGGCAAAAGCCTGTGGTTTTAGTGTTATTTTTACATCTGCAGATACTGGGCCAACTTGAAGCTGTGGTTCAAACAGAAGATCAGCAAGGAAGAGTTCGACCTTGAAGCCCACAGGCTCCTCACACAGGACAATGGTAGTCCTTCATTTCTCCAAGTTTCTCCAGACTTACAATAAGTACTTTTGTTTTTGATATGTGTAAGGTAATCTTAACAATATTAGTTTTAAAAGTTAACTGTAAAGAATGGTAGAGAGTGGGGGAGCATTAAAGTATTTACAAGCTAGGCTAGAGTTTTTCTTACGGTGAAAGTACTCTGACTTGTGACAACCTTCCTTTATTTTTCAGTCCATTCTCATAATGATTTCCTCTTGGCCATCCTCACACGTTGTCAGATTTTGGTTTCTACACCAGGTAAGGGAGTGGGAATGTTTCCAGTGTGGATCACTTGGCAAAGCCGGGCAGCACTGGGACTTAGCTTCCTTCATGAGACACCACTCAGGTTTGCAAAGGAAATGTTCTCTGAATTCCCCAGAACAACAACAAAAAGCTGTGTAGGTGATAATTATCTTAACAGATGACTTCCCCTATTTACAACTTTTATTCCTCACTTAGCTTGTTACATTCCAGATGAAGTAATGAGGGGGTGGAGTCAGGATTCATTCAGAAAATGAAGGTAGGGAGGAGGGGCATGTGGCACGAGGAAGGGATGTTCAGGAGGCTGTGCTCTGAGCAGAACAGCACGGGATGGGGGGTAAAAGTTCAGTGTTTATTTGGCAAATTGTTGGTAGGAAGGTTGGTGAAGACTAAGTGTAACTGGTTGTAGGTAGAAATTGGGGTTCTAAGGTGCACATCAATTGTTTATACACTTGTCCTTCAGTCAGTTGTAGTAAGGCAAAGGTTAAGTAAGTGCTTTGAAAACTTCACTTGTGATAAAGCTGTCTTAGACCTTGTTAAAAACCGAGGATCATGGGCACTTGCCGCTTCTGTGGATTAAGTCAACTTTTTTTTTTTTTTTTTTGTCAAGCAAAGGGTGAGTCTGACTATCTTAAAAGTCAGCCAGGAAATGGCTGGTGTTTTGTATTATCCCTTAAGAATTTTTGCTTTTATTGCTTTTATTTATGTGTTGGTATGCAAAGTGAATATAGTTACAACTAGCACATCCCCTTGGAGCTGGAGTTCTGGGCAGTTGTGAGTCACCCAGGTCTTCTGCAAGAGTAGTACATGCTTTTGACTGCTGAATCAGCTCTCTAGCCCTTGTATCATACCTCTTTATCATTATAACTAACTTGGATTATTTGTTAAAGAACTCAAATACAGTCTAACCATCTAATTCTCTTAGAGAAGCTGTGGATGTTGAGTGTAGTGGACAGTGGTTGTTCTTCTGAAAGGTCAGCACTGGAGACGGGGTGGCTCCCCAACCCTTTCCCACACTGTCACCTCACATACTCCATGGTTCTGTTTAACTTAAATAGAAGTGGACTTTAGCCAGATTTCTAGTTGGATCATAATGGTAATCTCCTGTGTCTGAGCAGAAGAGCCAACCTTGTGAGGACCGGCTCCAGCAGACTAGGTGCTACATCCCAGCGCATCCCCTGCTGTGCTCTGTTCTTATGGGGAGCCGTGCTTACACCTGTCTCTGGTCTGTCAGCTTCAGTGTCTGTCTCTTCATTATCCTTGTCCTTTGAGAGTTCCTCAGCTTCTCCATGCTTTCTGTTTAATATACTCTTGAGTTCAGCGGCTTTTGTAACATTTTCTTGTTTGATGGATACATGTGTTCTCAGACTTTACTGGAGATACCAGATGCATATGGGTCAGTCCTTTTACTTCCTGTCTAGAACATCTGCTCAGTTAGCTGATTTTTGTTTTTGTTTTTTGTTTTTAACTCACGTGCTATTGTTTGGATGTGGTTTGCTCCCCATGGGTTAAGTATTAGGATCTTAGATTTCAGTGTGGATGGTAGTGAGGTGGTGGGAAGTTCTCAGGCACTGGAGTAGCCATCTTCAGACGCAAGATTAGATGAATGTATCTTGTACTCCTGATTATTTGTGTTTTTCTCTTTTGGATGAATAATTTTGCTACATGAACTCCTGAGTTTCTTTTTGGGGAGGTGGGATAGTATGCCAAAGTTTGGCTGTGCAGCCCAGGCTGGTCTTGAACTTGGAATCTTTCTGCCTTCCCAAGTGCTGGGATCAGGTGCCACCATGCTAGTTACTGCTGATCTTGGGAGAGTAATCAGGTTGTTATAAGAACAAGCCAGATCCCTGATTATCTTTTTGACTTTCCTACCCCCCCAAAAATCTTAAGTATGTTTCTACCATTGGCAAATATTCCACAGTACCAAATATGACCAGGTACCTACTCAGTGCTGTCCATATGGAGATTTTGCTGTAGAGTGAGCCAGCCGACAGAGCCAGCTGCTAGGAAGGGATATATGCTGAAAGCTCTGATCTAGGAAACCAGCGTCCATACTGCCTGCCTTAGCAGGTACCAGACATATTGAGTGAGGCTTGAGAAGAATTGTCGTTGTCGCCCCTACCCCCAGCTCACCTTCATATGTACCTGTTGTGTACCATCCCATTCTTGGAAGTGAGCAGAATTGCTTTGTGGGCATGGGAACTGCATCTGCACAGAAACTTGTACATGGTTTGGTGTTTCATTGCTGTCTTCATGGTCTTAATTCTTGAACAGGGAGTTCTGCGTTTTTAAATTTTTTTTTATTGTTTGAGAATTTCATACTGCATATGATGTATTTTGATTAAATCTACCCCCATGTTTTTATTTCATACTGATCTAGTCCATGGGAGTGAGGAAAGGCACACATGTGTGTAATTTTTTAACATAAACCTTGCATTAATAGTGACTTTTAGGCTTACCAAGCCCTCCTTGCTTTTGTGGGTCTCTGTTAAGCTGCCTCTGCCTATCCTTGCAGACTCAGAGCCTCTTTGGCTAAGCTTTGTAAGACCTCATCAGTCCACCTTGCAACTTGTTGAGACTTCATTTTTTTTTTTTTATTTCTTGTGGGTCACCTTCCTTTACTTTTGGTTTTAGTCAGGTTTTGAAAAAGAGATATATAAATGTGTTCAGTTCACCAGCTTGGGCTACAGCCCTCCAAAACATTAATTTAAAAAAAGGACTGAGAGATAGAAGCAGAAAGACCTGAATTTGGTCCTCGTGAAGCCATGTCAAAGGCAGGCATTGCAGCATTTACCTATAATCATCTGCCTGTAATCTCTTCATCAGGAAGGCAAGGAAGGGAAGAGTTTGCTGGCTAGCTAGTTCAGCCAGCATCCATCTCTAGGTTCCGTGAGAGATCCCACCATAATAAATAAGGTGGAGAAGAGACTGAGGAAAATACTGGCCATGCATGCACACACATGAGCATGCACACAAACACTCAAGCACACACACATGCTTGAACACATTAAAAGAAGGAGTTTTGCTTTCCTCAAAAAATAGTTATAGTTAGAAAACAATGTGATATGAGATTTGTCATTTCATTTATAGAGAAGTAGAAAGAGAAGATTAAGATTTGAGCTTCATTATTTAAATTTCCATTACCCAAATGGGCCATGCTTTTAATCTCCAAATGAAGAAAAAAATGGCTGTTGTCATTTTTCATTCTGGTTATTGTCTTTTTCACTGTGACTCTTATTTTTCTGTCTCGTAGAGGGTGCTGGATCTTTGCCCTGGACAGGGGGCTCTGCAGCCAAGCCTGGAAAACCCAAGGGCAAGAAAAAGCTTTCTTCTGTCCGTCAAAAATTTGATGTAGGTCATTCTTCAATAAGGTCCTGGCAGCTACAGTTATCAGTACTAGTGTGATAAAGCAGCTATGGCATTGGGGGTGGGGGAGGGTTGATGAGACAGGGTTTCTCTGTGTAGACCTGGCTGTCCTGGAACTCAGAGATCTGCCAGCTGCTGCCTCCTAAGTGCTGGGTCTAAATGCACCACCACGCCTGGCGAAGTAGCTGTGATTTTAAATATTACCAGTAGAGTTGAAAAAAAAAAGATTATAAATACATCTTTGAAATGTATTCTTGTCAGTGTTTACAGATAAGTGTTGTCATTAGCATGTCAGAGTTTCCAGTGATTGGAAGCTGGGCTGTGTTCTCTCCTCATTCGAGGCTCAGAGCAAAGACATCTGAATCTAGCTCCGCTCTGAGCCCTTAGAGATCTACTGTATAGAGACTATGAGGCATTTGGCTATAAAACTTGTAACCCTTTGAAATACATGTTTTTAGGTAGGAAGAGAAGTTTTCCAAAAGTTTCTCATCCTAGGCTTGCCAGGATGCCTTATGTCAGTAACACTACTCAACCTGGGGTCTTCACTGACTCCAGAGGCATACCTGATTTGAAATGTGTTGGCTATGTCACAGCTTTATACTTAGGAAATGGAAAAATGCTGGTATTGTTTTTTATAATATATACATGGAAACTGTCTCCACTGCAAAAGCAAAAGTACCAGGAACAAGTCTCCCAGTGATGGTAGAGTATATGAATTTCATAGGGATGCTGAAGTGTTGACAAGTGAACAAAGGTTGAGTATTTTAGATCATGCCTTAGGCTGTGTGTTAGGAATGCAAGCAGACAGTCACAATAAAGAGCTGCTTCTGTCCCATAGCATTAGCTTGGAATATTTGTCAGAGTTATCATTTGATTTGTTAGGTTTTGTAAATCCTAACTGAAGCATTAATTATATGTCTATACTTTCAGAATCTACTTACAATTAAACTTCTGTCATTTTCTGAATACAGTTCTGTGTCGCCTCTTCCGATTGTTATTTTTAGCATAAGACCACACATTTTGTCATCATCAAGGTACTGAATATAATCAGTGGCTGTGGGCATGGAGGTACACAGCTGTATGCAATCCCAGCTCTTGGGAGGCTGAGGCCTGTCTAGGGTATTAAGTATAGAAAGACTGTTTCAAAAAAGCCAAAGAACAGTCTGATGTGTATACAGCCATTGCTTTCTTGACTCACTGTGTAATGGTTGTGAATTTACAATCATTTGTATGTGATTTACTTTTTTAGCTTTGGTTTGAGCCTAGCCTTTCATGACTGAGCCATCTCTCCAGCCCACAATTCACTTTTTACTTTGAAAATTTTAATATCTTGTGGTATAGTTTTGGTGGGCTTACTTTGTAGGTCCCTGTTTCTGGCAGATGGGTATTTTCTGTTTGTCCTGTTACTTGCTATTGAAGTAAATAATTTTGAGTTTCCTTATTCAGCATAGATTCCAGCCTCAGAACCCCCTCTCTGGAGCTCAGCAGTTTGTGGCAAAGGATCCCCAGGATGATGATGACTTGAAACTCTGTTCACACACGATGATGCTCCCCACACGGGGTCAGCTTGAAGGGAGAATGATCGTGACAGCCTATGAGCATGGCCTGGACAATGTCACCGAGGAAGCCGTTTCTGCTGTCGTCTATGCTGTGGAGGTGGGTTTGCTATTGGTAATGATTTTTATGAGCTTGTATGTGTTTTAAAATGATACTGATAGGAAGAAACTGAATGCCACTCGGTTTCATATCTGTTGTCATTAAGAGAAACACGTCATACTTCACAACCGAAGAATTGCCTTTAGTTGACAGAGGTTTTCCAGAAAGGTTCCTTGCAGCATCCATACTTTTGCTTATCTCTTTTTAAATTGTTTTCTCAACACAGCAACAGTTTTTAAGCAAAAACAGAAATCAGAAATTCAAGTCACTTGTGTTTGAGGTAGTGTTGCATTTAAAGAGTGGGCATTTGAACAGCAGATTGTTTGACCCACTATTTCTTTTATCACTTAGCACTTGACAAAATGTACATTGTACTGATTCTAGACGGTACTCAAGTAACTATAGGTAATTTTCTGGGTCTCATTTTCCTCATAGTCATTTCTGAGATAGTAGTTGCATTAGAAACATTGAATGAGTTCTATATGAAAACCTGTATTAAATTGCACAAGGATGTCTTGGTAACAGAAGTCATACTGGTATAAGTGAAATGCCGAGGCTGACCTGGCTCCCCTGCGCTAACATTTGCTGGAAGTGTCCTGTTTTCATGTTCCCCAACCAGCTCTAATGTACTTGGTTCTTCTATTTGTTTGCTTGTTTGAGACAGGGTTTCTCTGTATAACAGGTCTGGTTGCCCTGGAATTCTCCTAGTAGACCAGGCTGGCGTTGAACTCACAGAGATCCACCTGCCTCTGCCTCCTGAGCGCTGGGATTGAAGACGTGTGCCACCACTCCCGGCTACTTGGCTCTTCTAAAGGTGATGAGAACTGATAGATACGTACAGTATTTTCTGTAGAGCTTTTGAGAGCAAAAGATTTTGGTAACCAGTGAATACCAGATCTTAAAACTTTTGTCTCATTTTAAGTCAAATTTCAAAGTTAAAGCCTTAGAAAAATTACTTTACCAAAATATCTTTTCTGAGAAGTGTCCACTTAATGCATGCGGAGTGGTAGAGAGCGCTCACCTTGCATGGGAGGCCCCATGTGATGCTCAATCTCAGCACTGCAGACTGTGAAATAAAACCCACCACAAAGAAAAACACTGCATGTAGAGCAGCCTCTTTAAAGAGAGCAAAGTAAAGCTACCACACCCTTCCCTCCCCCCATGCATTGGCCTGGGCTCTTATCATGAGCGTTTGTTGTTCTGCATCACCAAATGCAAGGACTGTTTGGCATGGAAGGACCACTTGACAATGGACATCTTATAGTTTGCTTTTGAGCAGCTCTTGCTATTTTCTTTTGTTTTTCAGAATCATCTCAAAGATATACTGACGTCAGTTGTATCGAGAAGGAAAGCTTACCGGGTACGAGATGGCCATTTTAAATACGCCTTTGGTAGTAACGTGACCCCACAACCGTACCTGAAGAATAGTGTGGTGGCTTACAACAACTTAATTGAAGGGTGAGTGGCTTCTTACTCTTATAGTGATCCTTCGCTGCTTGGTCACTGACCTTATGTGAGAGGCCACTGTTAAAGAACTGGTTATTGTGTTTCTGCAAGAATTGACATCAGCGCAGTTATTCTTAAGTTGCATATGTTATAGTGAATTATTTTAGTACCCTTTTAAAACCAGAAGTGATTGTTCGATTGTCTCTCTTTCTGTGGGAGTAGTCCCTCAGGTAGTGTTTCCTGATGGTGGGAAGAGGAGGAAGAGTGGTGAATGTTTGTTGTCCATGTCTGACACTCATGGCTGTAGCTCAGCCATGGCCTGCGCGCATTTCTGCTTGTTCTCAGCATCCTGTTGTACAGATTGACCTCTGTCTGCCATCCACACAGGCCTCCCAGGGCCATCTTCAGGTCTCAGCCACCCTTTTATGAGTTGGTTCAGGTTATCTTTATCCATTCTGCATTCACACAACATTTAGTGTTCATTTTAGCCTTTTGGAAAAGAACTGGCAGTGGTTTTCTTTGTGGTTACTGCAGTGGCTGTACTTCTCTAAACCTGGATCTGTCTGGTGGTCTGGCTAGTGGCTGATGGGAGGAAAGAAGTGACAGTAATACAAGATCAAAGAAAGCATTGAAGGCAGGAGGGCTGGCAGGAGTAGCAGTGGTGAGACAACAGAGAGGACAGATACTGCCAGGGGAGCTGGCAGTACATGGAGAGGTGACGCTGTGGCCATCCCAAGGCTGTAGAGACATGGTGATGAATGAGTGTCATTTCAAATTAGGGTCTCTTTTTAGGTTTCCATCTGTGGCAACATACCTCTTTGGGATTGTTTCATATTTAAGTCATCCTCTTGGGAAAAATGAAAAAAAAAAAAGTGGTTCCTTGTAGTAAGGTGTGCTGGGAGTTAGCTCTGATGGCTTTGCCCTGAAGCCCCCCATTCCTGTCCCAGTTCCAGGAAGCTGTTGCTCTAACAGGGCTGCTTCCACCTGCTGCTCTAAGCCACAGCTGCCGCCCCACTCTTTGCTTTGCCTTCTTGTATACGCCTGGCAATGTGTGGTTACCTCATCTGTACAGATGTAAAGCCAGGCCTGACTTCTCGGCTTGTCTTCTATTTGGCCTGTTTTGGAAAGTTAGCAAGATCTGGGTGGCATTTTCCCCATACTCCCATTTTGCTTGCTACTTTTCTTGCTGTTTAATTTTTAAGCTTGCTGTCAGTATGATTTGCCTTCTCCATAGTTTCTCAGTTTCATATTCCTTCAGTTACACTGCTTTCGCTGTTGTTGTTTATATGCATGTTTTGTTTTATTTTTCCAAACTTGAAACTCTTCACGGGCAGCAAGCAGTTTGTTGAGCTAAGTTAATATATTAGTATTGTGGGAAGAGGGAGTAAATGTGGCTGCATTATATTGTTTACTCCTGATACATGGGACCCTTTGGAAATTAAAATTATGGACTCTTTATATAGTGGTAGGTTTTTGCTTCGTTTAAAGATATTCAGAATGAGGTGTGTTCCAGCAAGCCTCTCTATTCTTGGTTTCACTTATCTCTGTTCCAGGGACTGAGAATATTTCTTTAAAAACTTCTTTTCTAGCCCTCCAGCCTTTTCTGCTCCCTGTGCCAATCAGAATCTAGCTTCTCAGCCACACCCTGACGATGCTGAACAGCAGGCGGCATTCCTGTTGGCATGCTCTGGGGACACTCTACCTGCATCCTTGCCTCCAGTGAACATGTACGACCTTTTTGAAGCTCTGCAGGTATTTCTTGGCTCCTGGTTTACCTAGATTTATTGATACGTTGCTGACTAATGACTCTACAAGGATGCTAGCTTTCCCACTTTGACTTGTTTTTATGCTCTGTAGTAGAAGCCTCATTTCAAAATCCCAACCCTGTAGTCCTCCTAAATTATCTCTCATCTTCTACCTCTTATTAAAATATCTCAATCCCATAGTTCTTTAATTTTTTTAATTTTAAAATTTAAATTGGCATTGTGTGTATGCACATGGGTGCAAAGTGTTATGGCTGATGTGTGGTCAGAGGACAGCTTTGTGGGGTCATTTCTTTCCTTCCACCTTTACTTTATCTTGGCTTCAGAAGCTGGACTCATGTCATCAGGCTTGCAAGGCAGTTGTCTTCTCACTGCTGAGTGGCCCACGGAACCATCTAGTTTTATTATCTGACAAGGGAGTCACTATGTTCTGATTTATAGGGTACCTAAGTTTATAGGGTACCTAAGTCATGAGAAGTTTTTAAAAATACAGGTTATACTTTTGAATGCTGGAAAAATAAGTCTATTAAAGTGTAATAGAAAACGTGATTTTAAACTCTCAGGTACACAGGGAAGTCATTCCTACACACACTGTGTATGCCCTTAACATCGAGAGGATCATCATGAAACTCTGGCACCCCAATCACGAAGAGCTACAACAAGACAAAGTCCACCGCCAGCGCTTGGCAGCCAAAGAAGGACTTTTGCTCTGCTAAATCAGGAATGGAAGATTTGGGACCATCACTAAATTAATTGGTTGCTGAAAGTTGAGAGCTTTTGACTCCACATTTCAAAACTGAAGTGTATAATGTATGTATGACCTTTCCTATGGAAATGTGACATTGAGTGCATTTTGTGTTGCTACTGTGAAGCTATTAATAGATGCCTGACTGATGATGACCTGGGTGTCTGTGTCCCCAGGTATAGGAGCAGGCATTCTTCTGTACCTGAATAGGGAGATTAAGGCAACTGAGGTGTAGTGTCTCTGGTCTATGGTAAGGTAGGTGACATCCTAGAATAAAGATGCTATTTGTAGCACAGTCCCCATGGTTAGGAGGGCTGCATGTTCAATGATGTATGTGCTGTATCTGACAGTGAAAAAAAATCTGCTTTCCCTGCAGAACTATACTCTGCATACTGGTGGGATAACTAATGTGAGTAGGAATCCCCTTTAGTTACTAGTTAGCAGCTAGAGTTCCCAGGCAGCCCACTGTTTTCACCCCAGAGAACAGGATTTGGATTTGTGGTGTTTTTTTGTTGTTGGTTTTTTTCCCCCTTTTAATACTCTAGTCCAATTCTTAGAGTGCAGTTATCCTTGTAATTCAGTTGTTTTAGCATTAGTGTGTCTAAAGGTTGATGGACAAGCCTGTTAATCCTTTAGAAATGTTTTCATGAAATCTTACAAACTGCTAATTTTCATATTTCTACAAAATGTTTTACTCTTTCAAGTGGTACTATGATCTTACATTTGACAGTGTTACTGGTGACCAACTTGTTTTAAAGCGATATTACTTTTCATTCATGTAGTATTGATGGATAAATTAGATGTACAGATGGGTTATCAGAGGCCTAAGCAGTAGATACATGTGAGTATTTTTGTGTGTTCCTATATCTGGATCTGTGGATTTGATTTTGTATTTTAAATGTGACAAATAAACATTTTAGGAGAAAACCTTTTTCTGTTTATTCAAATAAGCAGATATATACTATATAATCTTTACTAGTTTTTTGAGACATGCTCTGTAGACCAGGCTAGCCTTGATCAGCCTGCCTCTGCCTCCCAAGTTCTCAAATTAAAAGCTTGTGCCACCACTGCCCAGGCAGATAAGGAATATTATTGTCCATAGAAATAGGAAAAGTCCAGTCCTATGAGATCTTGGTTCAAACTTTAAAAGAATGTTATTAGGCAACTGACAAGGCAGGTTCCTATTAAGGTATGCATTTAGTGGTATGTGGCCTAAGATTAAAAAAAAATCAACAGCTTAAGTTGTTCTTGGTACAAACCTTTTCGAGTGTCAGGTGGGTGATACTCAAGAACTTTTAGCGGTTGGAAGGGTTTGGAACGATAGGTCCACACATAGTAGTCTTGTTTTGAACTGCTGCTATCTGAAGGGCTCATGCTGCCTAGTGGGTGGTGCGTGTGTCTGGCAATGGAGAGTTCCAAAGGGTTCTGTGTCGCAGAGGAAGTGTGTGTGTTTATCCCCAGCAATGGAAAATTCAAAGGGTCTGTGCAGCAGAGGAGGTTCTAAGCTGTGGACCATTCAGTGTTAGGCCCTGGCCTTCACTTAGTCACTAACCAGTGGGACCACAGACTCCAGAATCAATGCAGTCATTTTACCTTAATTATTTTGAGGTCTATACTCACATCTGTCTTCCATGCCAGTTGTCAAGAGATTTTCTGAAGTGGGGGGATAGGCATGGTGGTAAGGCCAGGTAATATAAGAATAATTAGGATATTCAAGAGTTCCTACAAAAGATTGCAAATTTTGTGTTCCACCAAAGGCTGGCTCATTTTGATACCTCTGCCAGTTGTGAGTCTATGTGCAGTCTCCCATAATTAAGAAATTATGAACACATATTGTCAAGGATCACTTAGGAAAAATCCTTGGAAGAAGCAAGCTGTTAGAAACTGAATAGTTATCTCTACCCTGAGTTTTGCAGTCGTGTTTAGCCACAGTGTGACTGCTACAAGTCTTCCTTGCTTGCGGACCAGGCACCCCGGGATCGCAGCACACAGCAGCACTCCAGCACTGCTGTCACCCCTGCTGTGCTGAGTCCACCCAACACTTTCCATTGCCTAATAGCACACAGTAAAGGCTGGTGAATGATGCTTTCACTTGAGAAATTTATGAAAAATGGAGATTTCTGTCCATCAACTTGTTAGCACATTTTGACTCATCCGTAACTTTTATGGATGTCCTTTTTTTTTTTTTAAAGCATAGCCTGGCTTAATTTTTTTTTAAATTTATTATGTATATAGTGTTCTGGGCACCAGATCGCATTACAGATGGGTGTGAGTCATCATGTGGTTGCTGGGAATTGAACTCAGGACCTCTGGAACAGCAGTCAGTTCTCTTAACCTCTGAGCCATCTCTCCAGCCCATGGATGTCCTTCTTAACACTGCTAAGACATGACTTATTGAGGAAACCTATCCAAACCCCTCCAACTTTTAAGAACTAGTTTTAAACCTCATATTCCCTCAATTAAAAAAAATGCCTGTAACACAGTACCTCCCATGAGGACTTTGCTTCAAAGGTGTAATACAGTACTACCAAATCTGATGAATCAAGTGTAGGCAACTGTTTAAAATTTAACTTTTGACAATACTAACAGATGAACAAAACCACCAGAGCCTATTGTCTTTGCTATCAAAGTTTATTACTGGGATCAGTTTCTATTTAGTGGGGAGTAGCAGTCTCAGTGTGCTATGGTAATTTTCTGGTAACTGTTATTCTGCTAAGCAGCTGTACTGGGGCTGTTTGACATAGACCGTCTTCAGCCAGTGAAGGAGAACTCTCAGAAGACCCTGGCAGCAGAACCATCACTCTAGGAAAGTTCCAGTGCTATGTAACCTGTAAGGCATCTCAGCTGATGAGTGATGTTATGGAATGAAACAGGAGTTTCATTTGTTAAGATATCTGGCTTCTGTGTGGAAAGCCCAACATGGCATCTTTCAAGCTCCCAAGCAAGAGAAACAAAGTCGGGAAAGAGGACAACGGAAGGAGGAAAAAAAAACTGATGGCATGGAGAGTAACAGATGTCATTTGGGGATGACAAAACAGTACAGACAAAGCTAATCAGAAACAATTAAAATGTCTTTCAGAGCTTAGAAGTCATTCTCAAGTGTTTGGAACTCTGACAAACTGGGCAGGTATAATGGCTGGTTAGAACATCAGAAAAGTGGACAGCAAACAGGAAAATGAGTACCTGGAGCAGAAACTGGTAAAGATGCCAAGAAAAGTGGGCAGTGTCCACACAAGCTGAGTGGAGGAGGGAAAGCGGTTACAGCAACCTGTTGGCCAGACTGAGTATTTTAAATGACAGATCTAGCAACGGCTTTGCCTATGAGGTTCTGGTAGAATTTTTGTAATATAGCTTTGAAGGAATGTCTTTCTTAACAGTTGACTTACGCAAGAATGCAAATTACTATTGTGGAAAAAGTCAATGACTCATACCTATTTTGTGAAGTCTGAAAGCAGCTGTGGCTTAAGGCCCAACCCCTCCCACTGCCCTTTAGATTAAAATATTAAAGAAATTAACCAAGTAAGTATGAGTCAGTGGGCCTTGTTCTGTGTAGACAGCAGATGATTTAGAGACTTCTGCAAGCGGCCTGAAAAGCAAAGGCTTGTATACCAAGGGTTGCCTCATTAAAAAGGGTAATAGGGAAAGTAGGGTCATTAACCCTAAAAAGGTCTAGCTGCCAACCAGATTAGGAAGAAAGTGTAACAGCATCATTTATTTTAAACTCTCATCTTCCATACTAACCTAGTTTACCTATAGAAAGGCCATCTTATGGCACCAAGCCAGTGTCTTGATTTTGTGGTTATTAATCTCTCCCCTCAGTGATGGCTTTCTTTCTACCAAAGCTCTTCTGTAGTCTTGACCTGTGTGGAGACAGGCTCTACCAAAGCATCTGCAAAGGTTTATACTTGGTTTCTGTTCCACAGAAGACACACGAGAGCTGTGGTGACATGGCGTATCTTGGTGCTGAACAACATTCTCTTCTCCAGGAAATATCTTTGTCCATTCGTGTTTACAGGCTTCTATAACGAGCAGAGAGAGCTCCAAAAGGAGAAACGGGGCAGGATGTTTTTCTAAGCTTGTTGCTAAACTTAAGGGTCTTAGGCTTGGCTAACACCGGACGGGATGGGGTGGGTGGGGCTGTCTTGAGATGGGATACTCAGGCTGCTGTCCAGACCTGAGATGTTCAGAGCTTATTGTCCTTTTCAGTTCCTCTGTAGCCATCTTCTTACAAGTTTTTTCTTCCAAGTGCTTCTATCAGTTTCATTTGCTGGAAAACAGAACCTAAGTATGAATTAGCTTAGATTCCTGGATATTTCCTAATTAAAAAAATAGCCTTTTATTCCATGACAGGAGGTTATTTTAATGCCCGTTGTATATCCCTGTCTATTTCCATCACACCCCAGCAGCTGTTTGAGATGTTGGCATTTGGAGGAGCAGAAATGCATGCTGACTGGGCAGAGTACCTGTGCACAGCTGTGGCTTAGCATTGTTTCCTGCCCTCTCCTCTTCTGGGACAGGTTCTGACTGGGTTCCTCGAGTGGTACACTGCTTAGAAAATTACAAATGTTTCCTAACAGGGGAAAAGCAAGAATGAGAAAAGACAAAACAACTGCAACTACAGCTGCCAGTGGGAGCAGCAGAGTGGGGGCAGGGAAGATAGATTTCAGTTATCTCCAATGCAGTTTTAAGAACTGCTTGCTCTACCCTATGTTTAGGGCTCAGTGTCGAGGGCAGAAAGCAGGTGTATGCCACTAAGAGCCTGTGCCTAGGTGGAGTTTCCATTAGGGTTTCAGCTGTACGGTGGGTGGGCAAGTAAAATGGACACTAATGAAATCTTTTTCTTTTTTTAAAGGGAAGGTATGTTAAGACAGTTTTAGGAATCCTGTTAGACACCGGCCACTTTCCTTTTCAGAGGCTGTAGGTGGAAAATGAGAATGGGTGAGTTGTCTGTGCTTCCCATGTATCCCCTGCTCTGGCATTCTCCCGCTCACTCAAGGTGTATAGGGTTGTAGGCTTTCCAGGTGGGCTCTGCCTGGCTCCCATCCCTGCTTTCTTCCAACGTTGCTCCTCTTCTGCTTCCTCCTTATCACCTGATGACCTTAAACTTCACTCACTATAGTACTATTTCTAGAGATCAATTTTCAAAAAAAATTTATTTTTGTGTGTATATGTGAAACTGCACAAAGATGTGTACCATACACATGCAGGAACTGGCAGAGGCCAGAAGAGGGCACTGTATTCCTTGAATTGGAATTATGCTGGTTGTGAGCTGTCTTGTAGGTGCTGGGAACTGAACTCTAGTCTTCTGCAAGAACGAACAGTAAGCACTCTTAACTGCTGAGCCATCTCTCGAGCCCAAAGATTTTAATTTTATATATATATATATATATATATATATATATATATATATATACACTGTGTTTCTGTGTAGAAATGAGCATGTGACTGCAGGTGCCTAGCAGGTTAAAAGGTCCCTGGGTCCCCTGATGCTGAGTCACAGGTGGTTGTGGGCTGCATGATGCAGGTGCTAGGAACCAAACTCTGGTTCTTTGCAAGGGCAGCACATTCTCTTCACTGCTGAGCCAGCTCTGCAGCACTTTTAACACTGAATTAAAACTTTTCAGACAGCTGCTGACAATAGGAACTGACTGTAATGGCTCACCCCGGCTAAGTTCCATGAGACTAAGATGATGTTTTAAAACTCAACATTCCCTAGAGGAAAGCAAACAGTACATATTTATTATCTCCCTGGTGGGCATGGGATGATCACCCCAGGACACAGAGCTGAGGCTCAGAGGTACTAAAGGTAGACTTCACTCTCTCCCTGGGTTATTGTCCTGCAGATCAGCAACAGGCAGTGCAACTATGTTAAGTAATGCAAGCAGACAGACCAGCCATAAAAGTTGAGAATTTTTAAGAGAAGAAAGTTATCTTTTCAGACAAACTTTGTGACTGGAACACTGTTTCTGCAGTAGTACTGCTCTCATGGGAAGCGTTCCGGCAGCTCCTTGTTCATCTTACCCACTACAGAGGTGCTCCTGGATCCAGGCCACAGATCAAAATACAAAAGAGAAAATATTGATGACCTGTTGTCTACACTGTGGCATGGTAGGCTTTTTTAAACAGAACTGGAAAAGAGAAACTCGTGGCCAGAGAAAGGGTGAGTGCTAGACATGACCATCAGTGATGGTGAGATCTACTGCTGAGCAGTTACCTCAACTCTTCCCTCAGTTGACCTCAGCCACACTTTCAGGATCACATTCTTTTGGTGGGTCTCTGGATAGCTCACTCTCAATTTCCCACAGAACGTCATCTTCCTCCTCTAAGTTGCTGGAGATGTGGCACTTTCTGAACCCCTGAACAATTGATTCACTTGAGATGCTGTTCCATGCCATCATGACCCACTCCAGGAAGAGGCCCAGAGG
The DNA here is from genome assembly GCA_004026605.1 of Ondatra zibethicus. Lineage (NCBI taxonomy): Eukaryota > Metazoa > Chordata > Mammalia > Rodentia > Cricetidae > Ondatra > Ondatra zibethicus. The sequence goes on from PVIU01000227.1 coordinate 153,373, forward strand.
TGGCTTCTTAGCATTTCCAGTGGGGCTCAGTGCCAGGTTCCCTGCCAGAAGCCAGTTGTAATACTGGGCCCGGACACTGTCATTCAGAGGCTTGTAGACCACCATATCCAACACCTGCAGCTGTGAGGTCAGACCACCTGGGATGATCACCATGTCTGTGTTCATGCTTTCCATGGAACTCTTTACCGAGTCAGTGGCATGACACCGGAAGCCATTCAGGATCAACATCCCTCGTTGTTTGGGCACAGCCCCAGTCCTCCGTTTCCACACAACTTCCAACCAGTCTTGCATCAAGTCCTCAGTCATCCACCCATAGCGGTGGCAGCGAATTTCCATGCCACTGGGGAACTTCCCAGGGGGAATATATGTTCCCCTCAAAATGATGTATGGGGGTAACTTCCTCCCATCAGCCAAGACACCCAGCATGGCTGTGATCTTCAATTTCTCCCTACCTGGTGTCTTGACCAAGACAGGCTTTTCACCCTGGTTGTCCACAGTCACTCTAGAGGGCACTTCTAAGCAGATGGGTGTCTCATCTGCATTGCCCATCTGTGCCACTTCATAGTCATGTGTCCGGCGCAGAGCCAGCACGCTCTGCTGGTAAGTGATGAGCTTCTCAGTCAGGTCCTCGGCCAGGTGCTGGGGAACCGGCACTTTATGCCTCAGAGATAGGTCATACCTTCTCATCATTCTTCTACACCAGCCCAGACTTGCCTTGAATCCTTTCTCTGGAATGTTCATTTCCTGGGCAATTTCAAGAGCTTTCAACTGCATTGCCTCCCTGGTGATGGGGTCCCCTTTGGCCTGCATATATCTGACATACTCGGCAACACGCTGGTCCACCAGAGCAAACCTCCCATTCTTAGGGCCTCGGAATGCCCGCCGCATGGCATGGGCATTTTGGAGCTGTGGCTTCACTTTTCGCCAGTCTCGAACATTTTTTTCCAATACCCCAAACTGCTTGGCAGCCTGACAGTTGTTGGTGCTTTCGGCATACTCCACCACCATCAATTTGAACCCAGCATCGTAGCTGCGGCGCATGCCCCTACTGAACTGAAACCTGCTAGCCAAGTCATCAGCTGAGAGGTCACACCCTGGGAAGCCCAGGGCCATGTAGAAGGGGTACCCCTCACTCCATTCAGGCAGCTCAGCGATGTCCTGAGGCAGATGCCAAAAGCTATTGAATTGCTGAGGTTGAGGGAAATGGGAGGCGGCAGTCATTGGGCTTGCCCAATGTGGAGTGTTAAAGTCAGATTCTTCATTTTCTAGAAGATAAATAAGAAGGGCAAAAATAATGCCAAAAGTTTAACAAATAACCCAGCCTAAGTCCAGTCCTTATCTATGTCCCATTAGCATGGACTACCAAATCTTATTTTCACAGTACAGTGTATAACAGAAGCCCTTTGCAGTCAAGTAAAGAGACCATAGATGCTATGAAATATAGCACGGCCACCAAGCTATGAAGTGACAGAGAACTAATGTACTAATGAATACATGTACTAAACCTGGAGCAAATAATATCAGGACCACGTTTGGATGAAAACAATGTTTATGTGTGGGCCTGGTGGTGTAGACCTGTAATCCCAGCTGTTTGGGAGGCAAAGACAGGAGGATTCTCAAGTTCAATGCCACACTGTCTCAAAATCTAAAGGAAATAAAAAGACAGCTGGGGCTAGAGCTTACCAGGCTCCATCCCCCCCACACCAGTATCACCCAATGCTAATGTGGATGGGGAGCCAAATGCATCCATATTCCTACCTAATACTACAAACATCTGGAATCACCATGTGCTGACTCACAGCCCTTCAACTGAACTGAACCAAGTCAAAATAAAGCAACAAAAACAAACCTACAGCAAAACCCAAGTTAGCAAAATGAAGCCTATACTGCAGACACCTGGTTCCTGCACAGCACAGATGGAACTGTTTCATCATATATTTCCATTTGGAAGGTAGTCACAGGCAACAGGGTTTATCATGATTACCAGATCTTCCAAAACATAAAGGCCATCAGCTATAAAACGCACTGTTATGTATCATTAAAAACAGCTATCACATGCCATGCATTTTAAGAGGCATTCTCAACTGTAATGTTAGTAAAACAAAAAGAAAAACATGTTGTGGAATCAGTGAAATATAGCATTTTAAACCCAATCACAGAAAAAAGCAAATATATTTTGGTAGTCTCAAAATTATGATACACATGCACACATATATGTACGTATAAGCATGTGGGTGTGTGTGGGTACACTAATACACCTACTTTGCCCCCCCTTCTTTTGAGATAGTCTCATGTAGCTCAGGCTAAGAATGACCTTGAACTTCAGATCCTCCTGCCTCTACCTCCCAAGTGTTGGAATTAAATATATTTTTCCAACTCTTTCTTTTGATAAATTAGGTACTTCTTAGAAATAACTATCCAAATGTGTACTACAGCTGTTACTGTCTTTCCTACCCAGAATGGAACAGGAATACTAGAGTAACTAAATCGACCAGTGTGCTTTGTCCCTCCTCTCATTATGCCTAATTTAGAGGCACATAGCATGCTGACAAAGCAGCCATGCTCTCTGGTGTGGACCAAATGCTGTGTCAGCCTCAGGTCACTTCATCCATGCACCATGCGCACATCAAAGTGGAAACTCACAGCCAGTAATGAAGAACTGGAGGCCCAGGAGACAGAGGTCACCAAGTCCATACAGTGCTAAAAAGGGATCTTTGCATTCCAAAGCCTACACATAACATTTGTGTCTCACTCCTAAATACACTCAGAATACACACTGAAACCGAAAACCTGGCTTGTTTCCCTTAGGTGTATGCTGAACTGGTTCACACAGTACCTGCAAAGGTTACTCCCTGGAGCCGCCAGTCATCAGAATTAGGATATTCCTCTTCCCTTTCCAACCGACTGATCATGTCTGGCTTAGGGAATGGGAATTCTGTTCATAGGAAATAAAGCAGGGAAATAGTTGTGTATTATGGAGTAAGGAACACCTTCACCCCCCACTGAAGAAGACAGGAGCAGAGCTGGGTGAACTTAAAAACACAAAGGATGGAAAGCACAGTCTGGCCATTCCTGGACCTCTGCTAATGGGAGCTGGTACTAGCAACAGCAAAGTACATTGACTAGCAGGGAGGTGGGTGGATACAGTCATCGAAACAATCAACATTTTGGAACCCAAATGATCAAAGCTGGGAAATTCTTCCAAATGCCTACACTCTGAGAAGAGGGGTGATGCCATTGTATGTGTTTGGGGGAGTACTCTTTGGTGTACCCTCAAGTGTCTGAGGACAACAAAGCTTTCCTTTCCAAGGATCAACAAAATACAGTCCTAGATCCATGATGACATTTTGAAGGCTACACTTTTTATGTTTTTTTAAGTAATGGAAACACTTGGGCCAAAAGAGGACTGTTTTAAGAGCTAACACAAGTTTTCAAATAGAAAGGCGCCATCTGTATGTCCTGCACAAATCAAAACCAGGGAATGAAGCTGGCACAGACAAGGGAGGAGAGTCTCATTCAGATGAGGAGACTAGATGCAACAGAGAAGACAGAGATAATGATACAGTTCTCTGGGTCCAGAGCTTCCCAGAGACAAAGGAAAACAAAGCATTACCCAGGGACAGGACAGTCTCATAATTCATCCTCATGACTTCCCGGTAGAGGGCTTTTTGTTGCTCTGTCAAAACTTCCCACTCCTCATCCGAAAAATATATGGCCACCTCATCAAATAGGGCTGGTACCTGGAACACGAACAATACTTTCTCAATGACTAGCATGTACATGCACAGATGTTCACATCTGATGGGCTGTGACAGACAAGTGGGTACGACAAAGCCTTCACTCTCACAGGTCAGGTCAGGGCTCTCACCCAGGGGGAATGGTCTGTCTATTCTCACTGCTCTTGGGGACAAGTGTGTGCGAACCCTCCTGTGTCCCACCACCACAGCAGCTGCCATCATCAGGGTGGGGACTCTGGGCATTGTCTCCTCAGATACTGCATGAGATCTGCTCACAGTTCACCTGGGACTCCAAAGTCAAGACTCAGCCATGCCCTGAATAAGTATCCCCACAAAGCTGTCCATCCCATCTCACAACCTCTCTATCTCCTAGCCAGAGACCCTAAACTGAACATGATTACTGCTCTCCACGGCATCTTTGAGGCTCACACAGACTTTCCTCTACCGAATGAGTCAACGCTCTACACCATGCTGTCCTGAGGAGAGTCAGCCAGAGAAGGCACCTTACTAGGCCCATCCAATCTATGGGAGCAAAAGTAGCAGAGAAGGGCTAATTCGATCTTCACGTACAGAATGAGATCCCAGCAAAATGGTAGGTAGGCTTTTATGCAAGACTAGGATGCTTGCTCCCTCCCCGATTCTTCCATCTCTTTTTCTGGGTCCCAGAAGGAGGGCATGCCTTCCTAGCTAAAGATGGCCGGTAACCAAAATCTCTTACTTTTCCAACTGATTTGCTTTCTTTTCTACTGCATTTTCTTTTGTGGTCATTAGAAATCCTACTCCAAAGCTCATATTTAGTGTTAAGAAATCACCAATTTCATTTTTGCTACTTCAGAACTTTAATTTTGCTACTGTTATGAATTGTAAATATCTGATATGCAGGACATCTGCAACCCCTACAAGGGTCATTTGACCCCCAGAGGTATCACAACCCATAGATTGAGAACTACTTCTATAGCTAGTATGCACTTTCTATGTATTGCTGAATGAGTTATTGAGACAAACATATTACCTCTGGATTTCTCTTCTGTCATACTGGCAAGAGTTTTAAAGATTAAAATTTTGTCAATAAACCAAGTCAACTCTTTGGAGTAAAACTGAACAAAACTTCTTCACATGTGGAACAGTACGAGATAAGAAGGGTGTGGTTCCTAGGCTTTCCTCAGACTTCCTCAATCTGAAACCAGGCAGCTCAGACAATTTCCAGTCTACTCTATTCCTACTACCCAAGATTTTAAACAACTCTCTCTGTGGCCTTTTCACTCCCTTACAAGTTCTAGATCTAGGCCATAACTATTTATAATCCCCTTCTGTTCACTGATAGAAGAATGCAGGCCTAGTTACATCAATCCCTGCTGAGCAGGTAACACATTCTAGACCCAGATAAATGTTGACTTTCTAGAGCTGGTGTGGAGACTCATCTTCTAATTAGCACATGGTTAAAGGATCTTCAACCAAGTCCACAACAAGCACCCAAAGCACAATAGAGAGGCTTAGAAATCTCCCCAGAGCCCTGTGAAGTTGGGGCAAGACTTTGGGTCCTGCTATGCAGGTCTTTTATTTGATCACGCGCAGCAGAAGGTAAGCAGCGCTGGCTGCAGCTGAAGCTGAGCGGCCAGGCAGTCTGCAGGCAGTTCACGCTTCAGTCATCCTCCCTTGGCCTCACAGTAAGAACCTGCAATTCCTGTCCTTCCTCTCTCACGTGTTTAAGGACTCATCAGAGGAGTGCTCTTCAGCTCGTGTGCACTGTCTTGCTCTCCCGGGAAGCTGGCGTCCCAATCCTTATCTCCAAGGGTAACTGTTCTATAAAGCACTTTCCCACTTTGAGGTTTACTAGAGAGGCAGCACCTGAGGGGAGCTGGAACCACTGTATCAATGGAGCCCTGCGGGGTTAGGCACTGCGCAGGGTATTTCCAATCATGTAAACATATTATCTCTTTGAATTATTTAAATAAGCTATGGATATGGGGACTGCTACTGAACTTTTATGGTTAAGGAAGCAGTAGCTGAGTAGCTTAGCTGAATTCATACAGCTAAAGTCTGAATCCAAAGCCAGTGTTGTCTCAACAGGATACTCTGGCCTTACCAAGGTGAGTAATATGTAATCCTTCCCAGCTCTGCTCTACAGAGGCCTATTCATGTAGACTGATGGGTTTAAGACTCATTCCTCAAAGTTACTCAGGCCAGCTCTAACTACCCACCACAGCACACCACGTCCCGTCCCCCAACTTCACCTTTTCCCACTGCCTGTTTCGGTTCCAGCTTCAGGGGTGTCTCCTAGCTCCACCCACAGCCTCTTTTCCATGCCTCTGACCACGCTGTTCTCTTGTCTGGAGTGCAAGCTCGCTCCCTTCCCTTTGCTCATCCCACTCATTATAAGGCTCAGCTCAAAGTATATTTATTCTGTTTGAAACTGTCTTTCTACTCCCATTCTATTACAGAGCATAGCTCACATGTGAGTACTTCTTATGAACCATCTTAATTATTAAAAAAATATGCATTTAAAATACAGATTCTATTTTCTCTTCTCGTAATGTGCTAGATCAGCATCTCAACCATATGCTATTGACATTTTGGACTACCCAGTTCCTCTCTGTATGTGCAGGGTACCTTCAACTGCACTGCAGATGTATAGGGAGATCCTTGGCTCAAACTGAGGATGCGATAAAGGCCTCATACCCCAACCTCTACTTTGGGTCACAAGAACTAAAATTACCTCCATATGCTACTAAATGTTCAAGAGTGGGGAGGGGCAAAACTGTCCACTGCTTAAGACTAAGCTTTCTCTAAGAAGCACACTGTCAGGCCTGTGTGAGACTTTCCACTTTTGCCTGTGAGAGAATCCTGAGCTGCCCTCTGCTGCTTCTTTCCCTTATGAGACTGGGGGCTGCAGGAAGGCAGGGATTTGTCTTCACGCTGTGCAGTGGCTGTCGATGGACAACTGACTTCCTGGATCTTCCAAACACCCAAACCCGAGCCCCACCTCTCAAGCTGTGAGGGTCCCTCCCTCCCCCGGCCTCCTGCCGCTCTGCTCACTTCTTTCCTGGGCAAGGCCCGCTTTTCTCACTGTTCAACACAATCAGATCTCTACTTCGACTACACCCGATTTCCATACTGCTCCAGCCCTTTAGATATTCTGGGTGGCTCGATTTAGCCTCAGAATCCAGGGTTTCTGCTGCTTTGAGGTCTCCAAGTTGCCAGAACTGACCACTGCGTGAGTCAGAACTGGGGAAGACAGGTGACAAACACAAATGGGTAAAAGGTAGCACAGCTTCAGATCAGTGAGCCCAGAGTCTGGCGATGCCCGGCAGTTTACAATGAGACATAACATACAAACACGCTCCACTGGTAGGGCTGCCACTCAGGAAGCCAGCTGACACAGGGATCTGGGCAGTAAAGCAGGTCTTTTGGTACCTGAGGTCCTGTAGAAAGGGTGGACTAGATAATTTGGAAGAAGGGTTTTTCTAGTTTTTTGCCTGCAGTTCTGTGTTCTATGATGAAAGGCTTCCCTTTTATCGGGCACAAAGGACATTATGTATTGACTATATTGATAATGTTTATATACAATAAAAAACTAAGCAATATCCATTTATTACTTACTAAAAATATTTACAACTCATGCTTAGTTTCCACGCCTCCAGTAACTACTGTAAGCAAACACAGGTATTAGATACTGTCACATTTACACTTGTACATTCCCTGGAGCTTAGCATTTCCACTGACACCTGGGGGACATACAGCACTGGGTGTCAACTGTTAGGCCTAAATTCTCCTCACATTACTCTACGACCCGAGTCTTATAGGTATTTGGTGCCTACAATATCTATGATGCTATTAAGTCAGGCCCAGAGGAAATGGGTGAAGGACAGTGTCAGGCAGACAAGGTCTCAGTTTCTGAGACCTGAAATCAGCCTCGATGCTGGAGGCCCTATTCCCATCACCATTCCTCCCTCCACCATTTGCACTGCCTTTTGAAGCCACAGGGGTTTTTTTCCTCAGGAATGCAAACACACGAGTCTGGGCTATTTTTACTTCCCACATCTGCCCCAGGAGGAGACCTAGGGCAAGTCTGGCTCCCAGGCTGGAGTCCCACACCCTCTTACTTACCCACGATCCTTTGGAACCAATCAGTACTTTCTGCATATCTATGGGGGGGCCATCCCCCAACCCCCGGATCCGAATCTCCTCCTCTTGCTCTTCTTTCAGAGTCATGTCTGGAGGGTAGGCTGGGGGCTCCATCTCTGCATGCAAAATTTAGCAGACAAGCCAGGTGTCAGTGTGAACTCTCAGACCGAGAGGGTGGTTAAGGCGCACACAAACCGGCAAAGCACTGTCTGCTTCCAGCTAGAAGGCAGGGATTCAGGGAAAGCGGCTATTTCATCATTATTAGCGGGGCTATGGGCAGGTAATATATTTGGCTAGCTTCAAATACTTAAAGCTTTCTGTGGTTTGGGAAACCAGACTAGTTATCCCAGAAGGACAGAAATGAGAGCAGCGGACGGGAAGGAGAGGTTTCAACAGTGCACTGACAGGCGTAAGTTTCCCACTGCCAGCACCAACTGAACACGGAACCGGGGCCAGAGGAGAGAGGTGCTGATCTGCTACCAGGCCAGAGTCGGAGCCTAGACAGGACGTTAGACTAGTTAGCACAAAAACTTATCACCTGGATTTTCCAGATTCACAGGCGCTGTCCACAGGCCAGTCCAGAAACTTAACAGTCTTTCTTCCTTAAAGGACCTCCCAAAGCCAAGTCCGTGAGACGGAGAGGGGTGTGCCTGGGTGGCGAAGGCCAACCCAGACCTGGCAAGACTCCTCGCCTCTGGGTCGCAAATTCTCTGTACTCGAAGCTTCCTCAGGCCGGTACAAAGAGCTTCCCCTTAAAAGACTGCCGGCAACTGCTGGGTGTGCAGGGAGTGTGCATCTCGTGCGTCCCATCTTCCGGGACTTCCGAAGCCAAGATCTTCCCGGAGTTCGGAGTCAGCGTCTCCAATGTTTCCGGAGCCGGGGGGCGGCCTGCGGAGGCAGGAATGCCCGTGAGGTCCCGGGAGCCTGGGCCTGAAGTTGGCCGCGGCCTGCACCCGGCGGCGGGGCGGGAGGTGGGAGGGGCCGGCGCTAAGGTGCCCGCCGCCGTCGTCCCTGCTCACTCCAGCCATCTCGCCCGACCCTTCCCCCGCCGCCCCTGCACACGCTCCCAGCTTGGGTGTCCCGTGCACCTGCGGGGCGGCGACAGCCCGCACCGCCCACCTCCCCGGCCGGCCCACAACAAAGGCGGCAGCGGCGACAGCAGCCATCGGCGGCCCCCGCCCCGCCGCGGCCCAGCCACCCTCCCGCCAGCCCCGAGGAGGAGCCGTCCCAGCCCCGCGGCCTGCGCGCACTCACCCCGGCCGAGAGGGCGGTGTCGCCGCTGAGGGCGACGAGGGCTGCGGCCCGGCATTCACCGCGCCACCGGCTCCGCCGCTCCAGCCGCCCCAGCGCGGCCCCTCGCGACCGAGCGAGGACACGTGGTGGGAGGGGAGGGGAGGGCGGGACCGAGGGTGTTAGGGGGCGGGGCGATGACGTCAGCGGGCCTCAGCGGTGCTTCCGGCGACGTTGGTGCTGCCAGCCGAGCTGGAGCAGTCGGGAGCAGAGCGGTATTCCTCGGTGGTTTGCTCGGTTGTCTTCGCTGAGGTGGGCGTTTGCTCGGCGGGACCGAGTGACCGCTCGACACAGGCGTCCAGGAATAATGCACTGTGACTCTAGCCCACCGAGGAGGTGGAGGGGTGACCCGACTTGTCGTTCCTGTTCCGTCCACAACGCTGTTCCTGGCATACCAGAGACGCGATTTTTGCAGTATTGACCATTAATTCCCAAGCATGTAATCCCCTGGACGAAGCAGTTGTGTAGAAGTTCTTTCGAGTTGTTTGCCTGCAGCTCTGTGGAGAACATAGCAACAGTGTTCCAAGAGACCCCGAAACCCTCATTATTCCAGAAGATTTTACGGTTAGATTTATGTTGGGAGCTTGTTTTTAAAAAAACAAACACCCTGTTGATACTTATTTAAACCCTAGGAGAGATTGAGTTCTACTTTGGGGCTGATTTATAGATGAGAGGAAGGGGTGTGATGTGAGAGGATGGAAAATTACCAAGAGGAATTATCAGAGGTTAAGGGATTCTTGCTAAACTCACCGAACAGGATTCTTGCTGAAAGCAGGCCAGGGTGATCAGATATCAAGAGTGCTAAACTGACATAGGGGGTTTCTTGCTAAAACTAGACTGGGCAAACCGAAGATGGGGCAGGCACCAAGGCAGAGAGGCCTCTACCAGGAAAGGACTTGAGCCTAACTGATCAAAGAAATAATCTTTTTAAAAAGATTTATTTTATTATTTTAAATTATATGTGCGCGGGTGCATGTTTTTGCCTGAAGGGATAAGCATACGGGTATCCCTGGTGTTGAGGTTACGGGTTGTGGTGAAGCCCCCTGATGGGGATGCTGGGAACCAAACTCTGATCCTTTCCAAGAGTAGTGCGCTCAGCCAGTGAGCTGTCTCCACAGCCCCAAGGGAAGCTTTCTTTATATATTTTAAATGCATTGCTTCTGCACCCGTATGCATGCACAAGATGTGTATGTAAGCACAAATGCCATGGCATAGATGTGCTGTGCTTTTAACACACAAAGTACAGTATCATGGATACAGCTTTGAAATGTTACTGCTGGCAAGAGGGGAGAAGGCTTAATCATTGGATAGAAATTACAATATTGAGAGTGGAGGTTAGAAATTTCTTGCTGTTGTCTTAATGGGCAGCTCTTTTGCTGTGTAAATTTAATCTTTTAGAAACTGGAGTGACAGCTTAAATTGATTGATGTTCTCATTTTAACTTTTCTGAGAGAAAGGGCAGTTTCCAGTGGAAAAGCAAGAAGGTTGTCAGGGAGAGACGAGGGTACTGAGTGCTCATTGTTGGTGTTGTACTTTTGGCGTGAGTAGGAAAGACACGAGACACGAACGAACCCACGCAGGAGTTTATTAGAAGGGGTGTGCTCACGGGCCCGAGGAAAACCTGAGGAGAGGGGGGAGGAGAGAGAGCGGGGGAATGGCGCCTCTGACTTTTAAAGGCTGCTTTGCACATGTGCAGACTCGGGTAGGTGCGTCAGACGCTAGTGACACAGATGGTGGGCGACCCACGCCTTGCACATGTGCACAGGGGTAGGGATAGCCACACATACGTGCATGGGTCACGCCCCCAAGAGGCTGCCTTTTGGACCCAAGGGTGGAGCCGCAAATGACAACATTTCACCCTTTGGTTTATTATAAAAATTTGGGGGGGGGTGTTTGAAGGTCCTAATTGGTGGAAATAGGGCGTAGCAAGGTCTCATGGCTGCTTCAAGCTGGCTTTGTGGGCGCCGAGAAGTTGGGGTGTTTGGCTGCATCCTGGGGTGGCTGATCACGGCTGTGTTTTCTGAACTCTGAAGCTGAGTTGGCTGTTAGTTTGGACCTTGCAAGATGCTGGAAAGACAAAATTATGTTTTGGGGGAAAAATTTTTAGGTCTCAGTGATTAATAGAGGAGAGTCCCCAGATGGAAGAATAGGTGGGGGAAGGGGTTTTGGGGTTCCCGATACCCAAAATAACAAGAAAAGAATTAAATGATACTTATTTTAGGCAAGTCTGGTCCGTTTAGGTAGGTCAGATCGGCTTCCTGGAGCTTATATAAGAAATACTTGAAAAGAAATAAGTTTTTTGTATTATGGCATTACCTTAACATCCAGGAGACACTACTGCTGCAGTCAGTGATACCTGTTATGCCAAAGTTTGTTTTGTAAGTTTGGAGTTTGAGGTTACAGACTCATTATTGTTTTTTACCGCCTGGGCTTCTGATAGTCCTCCGGCTCTGTAATAGAAGCTGAGTGGTCCACTGGAAATTAAGCATGACATTGGAAGTATATTGGAGACAGAAAAGAAGGGAGAGCACACGAGAGTTGAGTAAGAATGAGACCTTTATTTTCCTGGAACTGGAGAAAGAGTGGCTGATCCTGGTGTCCGTTGGAACTTAAGGGAACAGGGCCCTGTCTGAGTTACTGCATATGACGGGGTGTCTTGAGCTGGAGGGGTGAATGGTTTAAGATGAGACAGGTGAATCCAATGAGGGATTCCTTCAAGCTTGGCAGCTGTAGGAGTTGTAAGGATTACTTTAAGGGGTCCCTGCCATTTAGGGGAAAGGAGTGAGGGATGTTGGTCTGAGGGAGAAAATAATACCTGATCCCCTATTTTAACCGGCGGCGGGCATGAGTTAATGCAAGGTTGAGGTAGTGAGTGGTCAGTGAAATCCCATAGTAGGGAGCATAGATGAGATAACAGGGGAGTAAGCAGGTGATCAGGAAGGGGAGAGGTTTCAGGTGAGAGGCCTGGGGTTAAAACTGGTCTCCCATACATGAGTTCAAAGGGTGAGATGAAAAGGGGTCTTTTGGGGAGAGCCCTAAGCCTGAGGAGGGCGAGAGGCAAAAGTTTTACCCAGTCAAGGTGAAGTTCCTGTGACATTTTAATAAGAACATTTTTTAGGGAACAGTTAGTTTGCTCTACTTTTCCTGAAGATTGAGGATGGTATGGGATATGAAAATGCCAAGGGATGTTAAGAGCCTTAGACAGGTTTTGGGAAATCTGAGAAGTGAACTCAGGGCCATTGTCTGACTGAAGAGAGGTTGGGATTCCAAACTGGGGAATGATTTCCTGGAGAACATCAGAAACTGTCTGTGCCCTTTTATTAGTGGTGGGAAATGCCTCGATCCATCCAGACATTGTATCCACCAGGACCAGAAGATATTTAACTCTTCTGACTGTGGGCATGTGGGTAAAATCCAGCTGCCAGTCAGTTCCTGGAAGGGAACCCCTGGCCTGGTGGGTGGGGAAAGGAAAACTACGGTATTTGGTATTGGGATCAGACTTTTGACAGATTTGACAAGAGGCTGTGATAGCTTTTAGGAACTTTAAGTCCTCAGGGGTGGGTTGGAGGTGAGCCCTAACAAAATGAAGCAGAGCTTTATCATTAGGATGAAAAAGCTGATGTAGGTAAGACAGAATTTGCTGGGTGTCAGGGGGTGTCTGCGAGAGTGTGGGCTGTACTGTATGAACCCCCTGAGGTGACTGAGGTAGGTTTAGGCCTTGGAATGCTGCTGTCTTAGCTGCTCTGTCAGCCCGATTATTTCCCTTGGAAATAATGGAACTGTCGGTCTGATGAGACCGACAGTGAATAATTCCTATAGCTTTGGGGAGATGGGAGGCTTTTAACAGGTCCATAATGTAACCTGAGTTAGTTATGGATCCTCCTTTTGTAGTAAGAAGCCCGCACTCCTTCCAGATAGCCGCATGGGACAGGAGGATATGAAAGGCATATTTGGAGTCTGTGTAAACATTTAAAGATTGTCCTTTCATTAACTGGAAGGCACGTGTAAGAGCTATCAACTCAGCCTGCTGATTAGTGGTATGAGCAAGGAGTGCTTGTGCTTCCACTATTTCTGTGTCTGACACAATAGCATAGCCTGCTCTACGGGTCCCATCACATAAAAAGGAGCTGCCATCTGTGTACCAGGTATAAGTGACCTGAGGCAGTTTGCCCTCCTGTATATGTGAGGGGTGGGGCAGTAGATCCTCTAAGATCTCTGTGCAGGAGTGAGATGGGGAATCATTAACATTAGGTTGAGGTAGCAGATTTGAGATATTAAGGGGTGGGCAGCATTGGAAAGTGAGTGTGGCATCCTCTATTATGCCACCTGGAGGGAAAGAACTCGGGAAGGGGGTAAGGTTTGTAAGCCTTTGTAAGTTAAGAGGTGTGACAGGTTATGGTGAGAGAAGACAGTGGTGTGTGACCCAAAAGTTAGGTTTTTTTTTACTCACGAATAAGAAGCTCAGCCGCTGCTAAGGCACGTATGCAGGGTACCCAGCCCCAAGTAGTGAGGTCCATCTTCTTTGATAGGCTACGGGTGCAAAGGAAGGTCCCAGTTGATGTCCTAGGATCCCAAGGGCATATCCCTCTTTTTCTGCTACATAAAGAGAAAAGGGACGGGTTAAATCCGGAAGATGGAGAGCTGGAGCCTGGATAAGGGCTTGCTGGAGCCTCCGGAAGGGTTTAGTAACAGGATGGGGAAGGGGCTCATGCAGAGAGCCAAGAGCTGCCTCGTATAAGGGGCGGGTGAGGAGAGAATAGGAGGGGATCCAGGAACGCAGGAAGACAGCTACTCCCAGGAACGATAAAACCTCTTCTTTGGTGGAAGGAACTGCAAGAGACTGGATTAGCCTTTTTCTGTCCAGAGTAATAGCCTTTTGGGTTGGGGTTATAGTTAACCCCAAATAAATTACCTGAGGGGTAGACAGCTGGGCCTTAGAAGGTGCGACTCTATAACCTTTATTGGACAGGAAATTTAAAAGAGCAGAGGTATCAGTTTTGCTGATCTCTAATGATGGGCTGCAAAGTAAAATGTCATCCACAGATTGTATGAGATTTAGGGAGAGACAGAGTAGATCAGAAGCTAAAGCCTGGCCAAACAGGTGTGGGCTGTCCCGGAATCCCTGGGAGAGGACAGTCCAGGTGAGCTGTGTGGAGAAGTGAGTACCAGGATCAGTCCAGGTGAAGGCAAAGATGTTTTGAGATTGAGAGCTGAGAGGAATAGAGAAAAAAGCATCCTTGAGGTCTAGAACTGAGAAGTGTGGGGTTCCTGGAGGAATATTAGATAGGAGGGTGAGAGGATTAGGAACTACAGGATGGAGAGGGACCACTGCAGAATTAATGAGCTGGAGGTCTTGAACCAGACGATAGGTTCCGTTAGGTTTCTTAAAAGCAAGTATAGGGGTGTTAAAGGGAGAAGAGGTGGGGCGAAGCAGCTTTTTCCTTAAAAGATCAGAAATAATAGGCTTAAGTCCCTTAAGGCTCTGGAGAGAGAGAAGGTACTGAGCTTGGGTAATGTACTTACTGGAGTCCTGTAATTGGATAACAGTGGGGGAATGGTGTTTAGTGACGGAGGGATTTTGGGTGTCCCAGACTTGGGGGTCCACCTGGGAGGCTGGTAGAGGAAAAGACACATTAGGGTTAGGAGGTTGAGAGGCTAGGAGAAGGAGAAATGGAGCTGCTGGCGAGTCTGGGGTAAGGTTAGTGGGAGCAAAGGAAATGGAGGCTCTGACCTTTGTTAATAAATCCCTTCCCATGAGAGGCACTGGGCAGGTAGGCATGACTAAAAATGAATGAGTGAGGTAAATACCCCTAAACACACAGTTAAGCAATCTGAGTCACGGCACCACTGTTGTACTTTTGGTGTGAGTAGGAAAGACATGAGACACGAACGAACCCACGCAGGAGTTTATTAGAAGGGGTGTGCTCACGGGCCCGAGGAAAATGTGAGGAAAGGGGGGAGGAGAGAGAGAGCGGGGGATGGCACCTCTGACTTTTAAAGGCCGCTTTGCACATGCGCAGACTTGGGTAGGTGTGTCAGATGCTAGTGACGCAGATGGCGGGCAACCCACGCCTTGCACATGTGCACAGGCGTGGGGATAGCCACGCATGCGCGTGCATGGGTCATGCCCCCAAGAGGCTGCCTTTTAGACCCAGGGGTGGAGCCACACGGGCGGCCAAATGACAACAGTTGGCACTTCAAGTTCTTTCAAAAACGAATGTGTGTTCTGATGTAAGAAAAAAAAGCAATTCTAAGTTCTAGTCTTCGAGAGTGCCAATATTATTTAAGTATCCATAAGAAGAGCCTCTTCAATGACCTATTTGAATCCTTTAAACTTTTATCAAAAAGATTTATTTATGTGTGTGAGTGTTTGCATGTATGTCTTAGTTTGTCCTCTATTGCTGTGATAAAACACCATGACCAAAAACATCTTGGGGAGGAAAGGGTTTATTTCAGCTTAACAGTGGTAGTCCATCCTGAAGGCAAGTCGGGGGCAGGGACTTGAGGCAGAAACCTTGAGGCTGGAACTGAAGCAGAGACCAGGAAGGAATGCTGCTTATTGGATGGTTCCCCAATGTGGGGTCCAAATTATGCAGGCCCATATTCCTGGTGGTCAGAGAATCTGAGGACTTACAAAGCACAATTTGCACCTTCCACACAGGAGGGGATTGCCTGGCTCTTTTGAAGCAAAGCAAACATGACACCACCTCATCAGGTGCCAGGATATGCTAATGACATTCTGTTCTTTCTACTGTAAATTAGGAGGTCACCTGGGGAAGAGGTATTTTCAGTCTACATAACAAAATAGGCATAGGCAAGATGTGACCTGTGACCTAAATCATCCCCCTCCCCTCCCACTACCTAGGAAACAATGCTAATGAAATTTGTGTTACCTTCCCCCTCAGTTTTCCTTGATATAAAAGTTGTTTGAAAAATAAACGTGTGGATTTCAGGATTTGAATGATCACTGAAAGTCCCTCCCAATACTGTTGTATGAATTGTGTCTTTATTCCCATGCTTCCACTCTGGTATAAGAAATGTTTTATGTTGGGGCTGGACCCCAACACCAAAAAGCTTCCTCAGACCATCACCCAGTAGGCTAGGTCCTCCCATGTCAATCATTAATCAAGAAAATGACCCACAAAATTGCCTATAAGCCAATCTGAAGAAGGCAATTCCTCAGTTGACATTTCTTCTTCCCAGATATGTCTAGTTGACAAAAACAACCAGCACAATGTATTTATGCACACTACATGCCTATGGAGGACTGAAGAAGACATTGGATCCCTTGGAACTCTAGTTACAGATGGTTTGTGAACCACCATGCAAGTCCTGGGAACTGAACCCAGGTCCTCTGCAAGAACAATAAGTATGTAGCTTGGCGGTGGTAGTGCATGCCTTCAATCCCAGCACTCGGGAGGCAGAGGCAAGCAGATCTCTGAGTTTGAGGCCAGCCTGGTCTGTAAGAGCTAGAGGCTCCAAAGCTACAGAGAAACTCTTTCAAAAACCTTCATCTAAATGGGGAGTGACTGAAACCAACCTCTCTGTCTTCAGTGATTTGACAGATGGATTTCTGCTAGTAGTTGCTTTACATATCAGCAGAATGCCTATGTGACCAATGTAATGAATCTTTAGTGGTGTTGTCAGTCTGATTTATTTCTTGCTCCTATTGAATTATAGCAGCACCATACCATAAGATTCCAAAAGGCAGGGCTGGAGAGATGGCTCAGTGCTTAAGAGCAAATATGAAAACAGGTAGCAAGCTGGACATAGTTCTGGCCAGCACAGAGGTAAGTGCAAACAGGAAGACCACTGAAGCTTGCTGCCTGCCAGCCGCTGAGAGGGTGTAGGGAGAGTTAGGACACACACACACACACACACACACACACACACACACACACACACACTCACACACACACACACACACACACACACAGAGAGAGAGTTCCAGGTCCAGGGAGAGACTCTACCTTAAAAAGAGTGAGGTAGAGAGTGGTAAAGGCAGACATTGGACTTCTTCCTCTATATCCAACCTCCACAAAATTTCCAAAGCTTCAAATCCCACAAAATACTCACTTTTAACTGTATAATTAAAAAATATAGGTTGTTAATAGATAATCATTGATATAGTCAAGCTTGTAGTCATGTTAGTTAGATTTTCTAGATATATAGAGGTATATTTCAGTTAGACATTCTTCATATCTTTCAAAGATGACAAACTATGACATTTAATGTTTTAATACTTAGAACTTTTCATGACAATGAGACATGTCTGCTTCTGGCAGCACCAGCTACTTCAAGAGAAAGATGGGCATCAAAGAGACTCCTTATGGAGTTGGTTTGCCATTTGGGCAAAAAAGTGCTCTTGCCTGGACTGTTGCATAAACTGGACACAAAGAACCCCCAGAGAGAGGACTACTAAACTTGCCTAAAGGTGAGATGATCCTTCAGGGTTCCTGCTTCATAACAGATTCTGTGAGACATTCTACAGGATACAAAAAAAAAGTGACTAAACTGTCTTTAAATTTTCCTACTTCAAAAAAAAGTCTACTAAATACTATGGGCCTATAGGCTAAAGTTGGATGCCCCAACGGTACAAAGGAACTTTGGGTGACTATACAGGCAGCAAGATGTCTCTGTCATTTCTAGAGTTTTAAAAGTTGTTTACTTAGGTAATATTATATCCTTCTAGAGTCTTTGATGGAGTTAAAAAATGGATAGTTATAGTTTTCCATTGTTATAATAAAAAATAAAATAAATCTAAATATGGTAACTGTAGTTCTTACTTAATAACTGTTTTGTTATATGTAATGTTACTATGTCAAAGTTAAAGCCTTCTTTTTTGTTTAAACAGAAAAAGGGAAAATGGTGTAGGAGGATCTTCTGTATTTGTGTTACTTTCATTGGTTAAATAAAGAAAACCACCTTGGCCTTTTGATAGGTCAGCCCTTAGGTGGACGGAATAGACAAAACGAAATACTGTGAGAGAGAAGGCAGTGTGGCAGACGCCATACTTCTCCAGCCTGAATTGGATGTAGGTTAGAATCTTCCCGGTAAACCATAACCCCGTGGTGATACACAGATTACTAGATATGGGTTAGTTTAAGATGTAAGAGTTAACCAAAAAGAGGCTGGAGCTTATGGGCCAAACAGTGTTTAAATAAATACAGTTTCTGTGTAATTATTTCGGGCACCAGGAGCCGAGCTGGGCAGAACAAAGGGCCCGGCAGCGCCGGGAACACAGCCCACGTGCCTCTTACTACACGACCCCATAGTCTTTTTATTTATTTGTTTATTTATTATGTATACAGTGTTTTGCCTGCATGTATGTCTGCCAACCAGAAGAGGGCACTAGATCTCATTACAGATGGTTGTAAGCCACCATGTGGTTGCTAGGAATTGAACTCAGGACCTCTGGAAGAGCAGCCAGTGCTCTTAACCTCTGAGCCATCTCTCCAGCCCCGACCCCATAGTCTTTAGATCAGCATGGCTTCTGTCACACTTCCTCCTTTTCTCTGGTACTTTGGCAGATTGAACTAATGACTCTGTCCTTTGTGCACCCGTGGTCTCGTTACACGTTGTGCCATTGCTGAGGTGTTGTGTGCCGAATGGACTCCAGTGCCCCATTCACTTGACATGGCCATGTGATGCACATTGGCAAATAGAATGTGAGTAGAAAGAGCCCTGTGTGACTCTTGAGCAGGCGTTCTAAGAGGTTTGTCTGTTTCCACATGAACCTCTGAGAGCTGATGACCTCTGCCGTGACAAAAACATTGAACTTCACTTTCTTTCATTCTTGGTGTCTTAGTTTCTTTTCTGTTGCTGTAAAGAGATTTCAGGACTAAGCTGACTTATAGAAGAGACAGTTTATTGGGCTCACTGTTTCAGAGACTGAGTCCATGACCGTCATGACAGGGAATATGGCAGCAGGCAGGTAGGATGGTGCTGTATGGTGGCTAAGAGCTTACATTCTTTTTGTTTGTTTGTTTGGTTGGATTTTCAAGACAGAGTTTCTCTGTGGCTTTGGAGCCTGTCCTGGAACTAGCTCTGTAGACCAGGCTGGTCTCGAACTCACAGAGATCTGCCTGCCTCTGCCTCCCGAGTGCTGGGATTAAAGGCGTGCGCCACCACGGTCTCGAACTCACAGAGATCTGCCTGCCTCTGCCTCCCGAGTGCTGGGATTAAAGGCGTGCGCCACCACCGCCCGGTGAGTTTACATTCTTATCTACAAGTAGGAGGCACAGAAATAACTTAGAATTGTATGGGTTTTTGAAACCCCAAAACCTGCCCGTAGTGACAGATTGCCTTCAACAAAGCCACACGAATCCTTCCCAAACAGTTCCACCAACTGGGAACCAAGAATTCAAATATCTAAACCTATCGGGACCATTCTCATTCACTGGGTATAGAATGAAATGTGTTATGGATGCTTTCTGGATGACCCAAAGGCAAATAACTATACATAGGAATCATCACTATTTTCAAAGAACTGAGTGCTGGCATGCCATGTTTTAGAGCATGCTCGTCATGATAGCCAGTTCAGACAATGACAGAAGATCACCTTGGGGCTAAGAGTGCTCAACATCATCTCTCATAGTCATGCTCTAGGGTAGGAGAACAGATATCCTCAGGTACCCTTGATGAGCAGGGGAGAAGAGGATAAGAAGAATGTCACTGATGAGCATATCCTTTCTGCTGAGATTCTGGCATTTCAGAGGGAGAGGAAAGTATGATTCCCCCTTAGAAATCACTTAGAAATTGCCCATTAAGGTATTCATGGGATGATGTGGGATTCCCCTCTGTATGCTGTGAACACCATTGGTTAATAAAGAAACTGTTTTGGGCCTGCACAGGACAGAGTAGAACTAGGCGGGAAAAACTATATTGAATTCTGGGAGAAAGAAGGCACAGTCAGGGAGAGGCCATGTAGCCACCACCAGGAACAGATGAGCAGGAACCTTGCTGGTAAGCCACAGCCATGTTGCAATACACAGATTAATAGAAATTGGTTAAATTAAGATGTAAGAGCTAGCCATTAAGAAGCCAGGTGGTGGTGGTGCATGCCTTTAATCCCAGCACTCGGGAGGCAGAGGCAGGTGGATCTCTGTGAGTTCGAGGCCAGCCTGGTCTACAAGAGCTAGTTCTAGGAATGCTCCAAAGCCACAGAGAAATCCTGTCTCAAAAAACAAAAAAAAAAAAGAAAGAAAAAAAAGAATCTAAACCTAATAGGCTAATCAGTGATTTAACTAATACAGTTTCTGTGTGGTTATTTTGGGGCTGAACAGCCGGGAACAAACAAGTAGCCTCCAACTACAGATTGGTGCACCAATGTGGTCAACTATATTTGCATAAAACCTGAGAAAGCTTAAAAAGGAATTCTAGACACAAAAGAACAGAGTTAAGCGTGGCTTTTTGGTAACTGTTTTCTTGGGTGGGCTCTGTATGCTAGAAGCAAGCAGAGGCATGATTCTTTTAAGAGAAGGCTTCCTGACTCAGCAGTAGCAGCGAAAACTACACGGCTCCTTTAAGAAGGCTTCTTGGTTTGCCAGCACAAAAAGGAGGTCCAGCTATGGAGTATTTAAATGGGGTTTGTGAGCAGAGTGCTATAACTTGCTTAATGGCAACATAGACCTGCTCTGTGCCTGAAAATGGGGCAATGTACATGGCTCTTAGAGGCAGCAAACATGTCTTCACCATGTTGGACTGGGTGGAGCAAGCAGGCAGGGCCGTGTTGGCCTTAGTCATCCACACTCAGCATTTAAAATAAAAGGGCGTTTCTGGTCAGGAAATAATTACAGATACACAGCAAAGGCAGATTCAGATAAAAAGACCTCTAAATGGATAACAGTATTGGATAAGTGTATGAAGGCTTGGGAGACAGAAGAAAAAGAGCATAGAGAGTTATAAAAAGAAGTAAATCACTTAAAAAAACCACAAAGTCTTTAAAGAGACAGACTACAGACAGTCATAGATTAAAAGGATTAGAGAAAAATAAACCACAGAAAGATGGATAATACACAGAGAGTTTGGATTATGTATCTTATTGTGTTTTCTTTGAATATTTTGACTGTGAAGGAGCTAAGTACAGAGAGGCATTTCATTGTATGGGCTACTAAACTAAACCAACATGTATGTTTTAAAGGTTTCTTGACTTCAAAATTTGAGTCTAAGAATATATTGCTTTGGAAAAATATTTGTTTCCACAGAGGATGAGAACCTATGGAATCCTTCTAGACTAATGTGGTTTGATGAACCAAGATCCCCTGAAAGGTCGTCATAAACACCTCTAAAAATTACTTCCCCAAACAAAAAGCAGGAAGCAGTTTGGAGAGAACTACACCCATAATACCAAATATTTTTTGTAAATGTTTGTTTACATTTAAAGGGGGATATAATATTGAGATTAATATTTTGCATTGGTATGGATCTCGGTTTATTGATACAAATTTAAGGTCAATTTTGTTATATGTCTATTTCTGCTCTCAATTAAGATATTGTGTTTGTGCACCACCATGTATAATAATACAATATATAATATATACAATATATAATATAATTACAAAATATAGATTAATAAATAATCATCTGTAATAGTCAATCTTGAAGTCATGTTAGTTAGGTTTTCTAGATATATAGAGTTATTTCAGTTAGATAGATATTATTCCTATCTTTCAGAGATCTTCAGAATATAGCATTTAAAATGTTTTAATAACTTAGAACTTTTCAAGACAATGACACACATCTGTTCCTGGCAGCACCAATCTACTTCAAGACAATGATGGGCATCAAAGAGGCTCCTTTTGGAGTTTGTTAGCCATTTGGGCAAGAAACTGATCTTGTCTGGACTGCTTGATATTATGCTGTATGAACTGGACATGCAGGACCCAAAGAAAAATGACAGCTGAAGTTCCCTAAGGAAGGTGAGACAGTTCTTCAGAGTTCCTGTTTCATGAAAGAGTCTGCCAGACATTCTGCAGGACACAGAGGAAAGCAACTGATGGACTTTGCCATTACAAGGCAGAACAGATCTTCAAATTTCTTACTTCAAGGAAAAGTCTGCTGGATACTATGGGCCCGTAGGCTAAAAGATGGATGCTCCAATGATACAGAAAACTTCTGGGTGACTGTCCGGGCAGCAAGATGTCTCTGTCAATTCTAGAGTTTTGGAAGTTACTTATAATGCACTTCCTATTTACTTAGGTAATATTATATCGTTCTGGAGTCTTTGGTGGAATTGAAGAATAGTTATAGTTTTCCTTAGTTATGATAAAAGATAAAGTAGATACAAATATTGTAACTATAATTTTTGCTTGATACTTGTTATATGTAATTTTTATATGTTAAAGTTAAAACTTTCCTTTTTATTTAAACAGAAAAGGGGAGGTGATGTGGTATTCCCCTCTGTATGCTGTGAATACCATTGGTTAATAAAGAAATTGTCTTGGGCCTGTGCAGGACAGAATAGAGGTAGGTGGGGAAAACTAAACTGAATGCTGGGAGAAAGAAGGTGGAGTCAGGGAGAGGCCATGTAACTACCACTGGGAACAGACGAGCTGGAACCTTGCCAGTAAGCCATAGCCTTGTGGCGATACACAGATTAATAGAAATGGATTAATTTAAGCTGTAAGAGCTAGCCAATAAGAAGCTAGAACTAATAGGCCAAGCAGTGATTTAACTAATACAGTTTCTGTGTGGTTATTTTGGGGCTGAGCAGCCAGGAACAAACAAGTGGCCTCCAACTACAATGGGAGATGTCAAATAAATCAAGCCTTAAAGCTTTGATAGTATGGTAAAATGTGCCCCTTCAAGTTACCTCTGAATACCCTGTTTTCTTCAACAATTTCTCACAGGACATGGTTTTGAGTTTCTTGTCTACTAAAGTAACTAGAAAATAATTTAGAAATGATATTTTCCAGCGAACATGAAAAGAAATATTATTATAAACCATTGTGTTTTGGGGGAATTAGTTAGCTAGTGGAAGCTTCTAGCTGCCGATTGCTGGAGCCCCAGATGTTATCCTGTTGAGCGGCAGTGTCTACTGAGATTGAAACATTGTATCCTACAGGGAAGCACTTTAAACAGGAAGGTCTTCTTCAGGAAGTCCCTGAAACTGACTAGATTCCCTAGGCCCCTCACTACCAGAGAAAGCAGAGAGCCAAGCTGCAAAGACTCCCAGGCCTCCAAACTGCCAAGAAGACTCAGAACAGCCCAGCTGCCTGGGAGAAGCAGAAACGAGCCGAGCTGCCTGGAAGACATTTAGTCAAGGGTCATTAGGAAAGGACATGCTCCAACCTGTTGAGCTGTATACATGCCGTGCAGTGTGCTCCAGTTTTCCCAGCTTTTGTGAGCTGTCACTCATGCTGGGGTCGGCTATGGTGATTCAGCTGTCTTTAAGTAATTTCCTATAACCCCTCACTGATATTCCTGTAAGTAACCCTGATGAAACTCATGGTTCACTAAGTAAGAATTTGGTGGTATTTGAAGGGGACTCCCGCACAGTGGGGGCTTCCTTCCAGATCCCAGATTAGGCAGCAATCACACCCAAATACCTGTTTTCATGGAGAGATTCTCTATTAATCAGGACAGGAAAGTTAAAGCGGCTGCTTTCTGACTCATGCAGAAAAAAAGCAGCAAATGATCTTGCAGGTACAATTTTAATAGGCTGCAAAGGGAAGGTCTGTATTAGAATGGGCTAGGATGCAGTGGTAAAGGGGATTGGGGTGAGGGAAAAGGGGACGGGGACAAAGAAAAGGGGCAGGGATATTTGTCCCAGAGGGGCAAATGACTGCTTCAGGATAGAGGGGAAGACAGACATGGCCCATAGGCAAATGGCAGTTTAAAGGTAAAGGGAAAACCTTGTGTTAGGATGAAGTGTTTAACTTTAATCGGGCATATTAATTAAGTGAGTCAAGGGGGGCTTCTGATTGTTGGACTTTGGTAGTCAGCCTCAGGAGGAAGAAGTGGCCTGCCTATTAAAGGACTAGACCTTGGTGGCTGGCTTCAGGAATGTAATCTAATGGTTTTTAGTAAGGCAGAGGGAATGGGGAGAAGGGTAAGGCCTGCCAGAGGCACATGTTCAAGTGGACTAGTGTCTCTTCAGTATCTGCACCTTGATCTTTTGTGGTTTCTCTGTCTGGGGTAAGTAGAAGTGTTTGCTGTGTCTCCCTAGGAAAAGTTTTGCCATGAAACAAAAACCCCACTGTACAAAAGCACTAATCCTTAGCTTTTACATATCAATTGTGGGGAAAAAAGTTCCCAGGGAAAAGGTACACCTTCAAACTGAACCTTTTGCAAGGTTGATTAATTTATTAGAAATTCAGTGACTATGGATTGGGGTGTTGCAGATCTATAGTCTAATGCCAACGATCTTTGGATACTTTTAACCATCCTATAGGTGTTTATTGCTATCCTCTGTGCCTGATTTACAGCTTTGTGGCTATTAGGAAAGTCATTTGGAATGTACAAACAGAGCACTGGTTTTCCAACCGACCAAAAGCCCAATACAGTGTCAGATAGCACCTGACAATAAAATGTGCCCCTTCAAGTTCCCTCTGAATACCTCTGTCTTCTTCAACAGTTTCTCACAGGCCCTATGACAGGCTTCCACTTCTGTTCCCACTCTCCTTAGTGGTTCCACCAGGGCATTGAAACGTGTCTTGATCTGTGACATACGTTCTGTTACTTTGAAAACTTCCTAATACTGTTATCATGTTGGAACATGGAATCTAGAGTGACCTAAATCTATGTTTCTAGGGCATAGTAACTCATATTAGGCTTCAGGATAAACTATTTCTTATCGTATTGGAGGTTAGAGTTACCTTTTTGTTTTGACACTACTGATATACCACTGACCAAATACATTCAGGGTCAGACTTGAAATCAGCAGACATAGAAATTAATTATGTGCCCCCATGAGGTCATGACAAAGGTGCCAACAAATAGTACTGTCACAAGGAAATGTAAAGAAAAAGTAAGACCAATAGTTTGATATCAACATTATATTTGAGCTCCTTCATGCAAACAAAGAAATGACCCGTACCTATTCCAATATCTCCCAAAGCCTCATCTAATCATAGCATCAACACAAAGTCCAAATTTTAATGGCTTTTATCAGGTTTACTTGATCAGATTTATGAATTAAGAAAATGACTTAGAGATACGATAACAGAAATAATGATTTCATATGAAAAATGGGGCATGGGGCTGGAGAGATGGCTCAGTGGTTAAGAGCATTTCCTGCTCTTCCAAAGGTCCTGAGTTCAATTCCCAGCAGCCACATGGTGGCTCACAACCATCTGTAATGAGGTCTGGTGCCCTCTTCTGGCCTTCAGGCATACATGCAGACAGAATATTGTATACATAATAAATATTAAAAAAAAGAAAAATGGGGGATGGTAGCTTACATAGTCATATTCATAACAAATCTGAATTTCCAGTGGACAAATGTTGACAGATTGCCTTGCTCTGGTAGTATAGACTGTCCTGTGGGCCCTGGTTCAGATCTGTTCTGAGTGACACCAAAATCGATTGTTCTTCAGTGCTTGACTTATGTGTTCTGGGAGGTCCTTTACCACCATTCTCCTTAGCTCTTCGGAAGAAGCCAATGAGGAATGCATTGTTCCTGTTGACAGAACAACCTCAGCCTGATTGCTTCCTTTCTTCAGGAGTGATGTGGGGTTCCCTTCTGTATGCTGTGAATATGTTTTATTATCATTGGTTAATAAAGAAGCTGCTTTGACCTGTGGCAGGGCAGAATAGAGCTAGGTGGGAGAAAAACTAAACAGAATGATGGAAGAAAGTAGGTGGAGTCAGAGAGACTCCATGTAGCTGCTGAAGGAGAAAGATGCCCCATAACCTTACTGGTAAACCACAAACCTCATGGTAAAATGCAGAATGATAGAAATGGTTTAATTTAAGATTAAAGAGTTAGTTAACTAAACATAATAAAGGCAATAAACAGCAAGCCAACAGCCAACATCAAACTAAATGGAGAGAAATTCCCAGCAATCCCACTGAAATCAGGAACAAGACAAGGTTGTCCACTCTCTACATATCTATTCAATATAGTTCTTGAGGTCCTAGCTAGAGCAATAAGACAACAAAAGGAGATCAAGGGGATACAAATCGGAAAAGAAGAAGTCAAACTCTCACTGTTTGCTGATGTTATGATAGTTTACATAAGCAAACCCAAAAATTCTACGAAGGAACTTCTACAACTCATAAACACTTGAAGTAATGTAGCAGGATACAAGATTAACTCAAAAAAATCAGTATCCCTCCTGTATACAGATGATAAATGGTCTGAGAAAGAAATTAGAGAAACATCACCCTTCACAATAGCCACAAATAGCATAAAATATCTCAGAGTAACTCTAACCAAACAAGTGGAAGACTTGTATGATAAGAACTTTAAATCTTTGAAGAAAGAATTGAAGAAGACACCAGAAAGTGGAAAGATCTCACATGCTCTTGGGTAGATAGAATTGACATAGTAAAAATGGCAATCTTACCAAAAGCAATCTATAGATTTAATGCAATGCCCATAAAAATCCCAGCAAAATTCTTCAAAGACCTTGAAAGAATGTTACTCAACTTCATATGGAAAAACAAAAAACCCAGAATAGCCAAAACAATCCTGTACAATAAAACAACTTCTGGAGGCATCACAATCCCTGATTTCAAACTCTATTACAGAGCTACAGTACTGAAAACAGCCTGGTATTAGCATAAGAACAGAAAGGAGGACCAATGGAACCAAATAGAAGACCCGGATATTAATCCACACACCTTCGAACACCTGATTTTTGACAAAGAAGAAAAAAATATCAAATGGAAAAAAAGAAAGCATATTTAACAAATGGTGCTGGCATAATTGGATATCAACATGTAGAAGAATGAAAATAGATCCATATCTATTACCCTGCACAAAACTCAAGTCCAAATGGATCAAAGACCTCAACATAAAGCCAGCCACACTGAACCTCATAGAAGAGAAATTGGGACGTACACTCGAATGCATTGGCACAGGAGACCACTTCCTAAATATAACCCCAGTAGCACAGACACTAAGAGAAACAATTAATAAATGGGACTTCCTGAAACTGAAAAGCTTCTGTAAAGCAAAGGACATGGTCAACAAGACAAAACGACAGCCTATAGAGTGGGAAAAGGTCTGATCTCCAAAATATATAAAGAACTCAAGAAACTGGTCATCAAAAGAACAAATAATCCAATACAAAAATGGAGTACAGACCTAAACAGAGAACTCTCATCAGAGGAATCTAAAATGGCTAAAAGACACTTAAGGAAATTCTCAATGTCCTTAGTCATTAGAGAAATGCAAATCAAAACAACTCTGAGATTCCAACGTATGCCTGTAAGAATGGCCAAGATCAAAAACACTGATGACAGCTTATGCTGGAAAGGTTGTGGGGTAAAGGGAACACTCCTGCATTGCTGGTGGGAGTGCAAGCTGGTACAGCCCCTTTGGATTTCAGTGTGGCGATTTCTCAGAAAATTAGGAAACAACCTTCCTCAAGATCCAGTAATACCACTTTTGGGTATATATCCAAAGGATGTTCAATCATGCCACAAGGACATGTGCTCAACTATGTTCATAGCAGCTTTGTTTGTCATAGCCAGAACCTGGAAACAAACTAAATGCCCCTCCACCGAAGAATGGATAAAGAAAATGTGGTATATTTACACAATGGAGTACTACACAGCAGAAAAAAATAATGACATCTTGAATTTTGCAGGCAAATGGATGGAGCTAGAAAACATATTGAGTGAGGTAACTCAGACCCAGAAAGACAATTATCACATGTACTCACTCATAAGTGGTCTTTAAACATAAAGCAAAGAAAAACAGTCTACAAATTACAATCCCAGAGAACCTAGACAACAATGAGGACCCTAAGAGACACATACATAGGTCTAATCTACATGGGAAGTAGGAAAAGACAAGATCTCCTGAGTAAATTAGGAGCATGGGTTCTTGGGAGAGGGGTTAAAAGAAGGGGAGAGGCAGGGAGGGAAGCAGAGAAAAATGTAGAGTTCAATAAAAATCAATAAAATTAAAAAAAGAGCTAGTTAATAAGAAGCCTAAGCTAATAGGCCTAGCAGTGTTTTAATTAATCCAGTTTCTGTGTGATTATTTATTGTCTGAACAGCCATGAAACAAACAAGCAGTCTCTGCCTACACAGGACTTTGAAGCTTGCAAATCCTTTTAAATATTGAACAAAAGTCAATTTTAAATATTTCTTTTTATTTTTGTGTGTATGGGTATTTTGCCTGAATATATGTCTGTATACCACATGTGTGTAGAGTCCAGAAGAGGACATCAGTTATCTGAGACTTGAATTCCAGACAGTCGTGGACCACTGTCTGGGTGTTGGGAACTGATCCTGGGTTCTCTGGAGGAGCTGCTGAGACAGCTCTCCAGCTTTTCAATTTGTTTTCATAGCATGTTTGTAGAGCACTTTCTTTTCTGGCATCAAATTCTTAAAAACTTTTGAGTTTTCTAAGTATTTGATTCGATTTGGAATTATTAGCCAAAGCCACATCTACTAATCTTTTTGGGATACGAGTCTCTCTCTTAACCCAAGTAAGAATATTTTAGTTACTTCAGGCTCCTGAGACAAGACATGTAATGTTCCCACCAATCCCCAGATGTAGCTGAAAGGATACACTCCATGGTATTTGATTCCTTTCTGAGGTCTCATCAAAGAGCACACTTTTGATCTTTATCTCTAGAAAGTACCTAAAGTGTCTGAGCCTTTGTGTTAGTCTTTTTTTTCTTTCCTTTTTGAGCTAGCTTGGAGGGGGGGCAGGGAGGGGAGGGTGCAGAAGGTACTGGAACCGAGGTCCCCAGCATGCTAGGCAAGTGCCACGCCACTGAACTACAGCACAGCTCAAGTCTTGGCTTTCTACATGCTGAATTACAGGTGTATGTCACCATGCCAGGTGGGAGCCAGGTTTTACTGCCAGTTTTTGCAGTTTAATGGGAAATGGTTTTGTTTTTCTAACTCTGCACTTTCTGTGCACTTGGGGTCCATTTATATTCACACACAAACTATTTCACCCTCATTTTGACTATTTGCCCTGGTACTTCATCAAATGCATCCTGTAGTGGCTAGTTCACCATCAACAGTCTGACGTAAAGTCATTTCTTTAGGTCTGATGCCAGTTTTTCTGGTCATCATGGGTGACAGTTTAACCATTTCCTAACAGAACATCACTCACTAGCTTCTTGTAATGGATACTGGGACACCTGCTATCCAGTCAGAAATATGCCTAAGGTTTTAGTCTCAATACCAGCTCACTTCTAATTTTACTCTTCTGTGTTTGTCAAACAAACCTCCAACGTGGCATATAAAAGCCATTACAAAGGTCATTTTTATTTACAGAGCATTCATCTTCCTCCTGACGGGACTGAAAGTCCACCATTGTCCATCTGGCCTTGGCTTACCCATGTAGCCAGGTATGCTACTTGCAGGTGGCCGGCTGCTTAGGAGTCCAGCTTTTGGGCTGGACTCAGGTTTGTCTGTTTTGGGTTTCAGAAACTTTTCTCATGCAAGATAATAGAACACAAGGGGGAAATCCCCTCCTGTAGGTGGAGACTACTTGTTCGTTTCCTGACTGCTCAGACCCAAATAATCACACAAAAACTATATTAATTACAATACTGTTTGCCCAATGACTCTAGTGTATTCCTAGCTAGCTCTTACATCTTAAATTAACCCATTTCTATCAATCTGTGTATAGCCATGAGGCTGTGGCTTACCAGTAAGGTTCCTAAGGTTCCCACATGTTCTCCTTTGGCAGCTACATGGCATCTCTGACTCTGCCTACTCTCTCTCTCTCTCTCTCTCTCTCTTTCTGTCTCTCTCGCTCTTTGTTCTGATTTCCAGCCTGGCTTTATTCTGCTAAGCCATTGGCCAAAATAGCTTTATTCATCAACCAATAAAGCAACACATATACAAAAGGACATCCCACATCACCCTCCATCCAAACATATTTCACGTCTTCTATTATTTACTAATATCCTATTATTCTTCAATAAGGAACTTTTTTTTGTTACTGACTCAATTCCATTACTTGCTATTACTATTACCTGTTATTTTATTGTTATTATTACCTACATTAGTCTCCCTTTTTCTGCTGTGATAAAATACCCTGACAAAAGTGACTTATGGGAGAAAGGGTTTATTTTGGCTTACAGTTTCTAAAGCATATAGTCCATTATGGTGGCAGGAAAATGAAGCTTGTCCCTCACTTAGCTGTCCAGAAGCAGAGCATGAGCAAGCAGCTGGGCCAGGTTTTAAACGCTGAGACTTGTCCTCAATGACATAGTTCTTTTAGTAAGATTCCACTTCCCAAAGGTTTCATAACTTCCCCAGATCGGACAGCACCTCTGGCGGGTGAGCAGGTGCTCACATACACGGCCTCTGTGGGACATTTTACATTCAGACAATAACATGGAGCTATGGAAGTGCTGTTTCTTCATGATTCAGCCTTGTTGGGTGTTTGTGTCTAAGAACGCTTGTGCTTCTTCTAGATTATTAGATTTCTGGTGTGCAGTTGCTCATAACAGTCTAGTGGTCATTTGTATTTCTGTGGTGCTGGCTGCAATATCTACATTTTCATTTCTGACCTTTACATGTTTGAGTGTTCTGCCTTTTCTGCTTGGTCTTGCTATGAGCATCGTCTGCCTTCCTTCCTTCTTTGTTTTCCTTCCTTTTTTTTTTTTTTAAAGGAATCAATTCTTTGGTTCATTGGGTTTTTGTACTTTGTTCTCATCTGATTGATTTCTGTTCTTATCTTTATTCTTTCTTCTACTAATTTTGGGTTTGGTTTGTTCTTCATTTTTAGTTCCTTGTGGTGTAATGATAAATTGTTCATTTGAGAACTTTTTAAAATGCATTTATTTCTATAAGCTTCTCTCAGTATATGACTTTCATTGTGCACTGTAGTTTTGGGTATGTGATGTCTGCATTATCCTTTATCCACTAGGAAGATGTTTAGTTTACACATATTTGTATCATTTACAGAGTTTTCTTGCCATTTGTTTTATATTTACTGCCTTTAAGTTAGAAAAACTAATATGGCTTCAATTTAAAAAGCGTTAGAAGCTACTGTTTTGTGACTGGTCACATGACATGTCCTAGAAAATGATAAACATGATATTTAGAAGATTTTTTTTTGCATCTTTGGGCAGAATCTTTGTAGATGTCTCTTAGGTCCATTTTGCCTAGATGCAATTACCGCTGGTGTACTGATTTTCTGCCTGAATGATCCATCCATAGTGAAGGTGATGTGTGTAAGTACTATATTGTTACTGGGTGGGTTTATTTTTCCCTTTGGATTTATTGAAATTTGCTTAGATATCTAATATTGGGTTCATGTTTATAATTGTTCTTCTTTCTGGTTAAATCAACATCTCTATCATTAGATAAAGATATCCCTAGGCAGGTGTTTTATTTAAAGTCTAACATTATCTTGTGTAAGCGTGGCTGCTCCAGCTTTGTTCTGGATCCAGCTTATATAGAGAGCTTGCTTTCACATCTCTCCACTTTCAGCATTTGTCCTTAGAGATCATGTCTCTCACGAGCAGACAGTTGTGTTTTTAAAAATCCATTTGAACACTCCACATCTTTTAATTGGAGATTTTAATGCACTTACATTTAAGGTAACTAATGGTAGGTTATGTGCTGTGTGCCAGTGCATTACTGCTTTCTGATATATCTATAGTTATTTTCCTTCCCTTTTTAGTGTAGTTTTCCTATGTGGCTAAGTGGTTTTTCTCTAGTCATGCTTTTATTTTTATCAAAAATTGTATGTGTGTGTTTGCTTGCATATATGTTAGGATAGCATATATATGTGACCAAACATGTCCACAGAGTCCAGAAGAGGGAAGCAAATACCCCGGAACTGAAGTTACAGGTGGTATTGAGCTGCCACATGGATGATGGGAATTAAACCCAGGTCCTCTGAAAGAGCAGCCGGTGCTCTTAAACACTGAGCCATCTCTATAGCTCCTAGAAGTGTGTTTTGATTACAAGAGTTTACCTTGTAGATTTTTAATGTCCATTACATACACTTTTATGTTTTAAACATATTGCATTGTTTTCTTTTTGATCTTCATTTTAAACATATAATTCTTCCATGTGCCATGTTTATGTCATTAGAGCATTCTAAATCTGTCTGAGTAGTTATTCCTACCAGCGAGTTTCATACCTTCTGATCCCCCCTGTTACTGTTTCTTTCAATGGGAAGATTCCCATTAGCATTTCTCAGAAGACTGAGTGCAAATAAATTCTCTTAGCTTTGTTTGTCTAGGATGTCTTTACCTCTCTTTCATTTCTGATGGATCACTTTGCTGGGTAGGCTGAAAACTTTTGTCTCTCTATACACTATGAATATCTCATTCCACTCCCTGCGGTCCTGTAGGGTGTCTGCTGAGAAGTCTGATGTCAAGGGAATTGGAGCACACATGTAGCATTGGGGAATTCTCCCTCTTTCTTTGGGTATATGCTTGTGCATGCACATGTGATCATGAGTGTGTGTGTGTGTACACACGTGATTATGTGTGTACAGTCATGCATATGTGTGCACATTTGATTGTGTGTGTGTGTAAACCAGAAGATGACACTGAGTATCTTCAGATGCCATCCATCTTTTGTGAGACAAGGTCTCACTGGCCTACAATTCCTCCTGTAGGCTGGGCTAACTGGCCCATAAGCACCAGGAAATTGCCTCCCCAGGTCTGGGATTAAAAGCATCTGTCACTGCACCAGGCATTTCTTTGTTCTGAAGACTGAACTCAGGTCTTTATATTTAAAGGCAGCCACTTCACCAAGTGAACCACCTCCTATGCCTGAATTGAGCTGGTTACCTGTAGCACTGCTATGTCTGGATGTTTGCACTCTCCCCTACACTTGGGAAGTTTTCTGCCATCTCTTTTCATGAGCTTTCCGTCCTCTGGCATTCTCAAAGCCCTCTTGAGAATTCCAGAAATTTGAATATTAGTTCTTGTATTTTTGTCCTGTAGCTCCCATAAGATTTATTCAGTCTGCCTCCTTCATTTTTCTTTTTCAATTATGTGTTGTCAAATAGACTGTCTTTGAGCTCACTGATGGTCTTCTGTTTGTTTGATAATGGTGTCTTATATAATGTTTCCATTCAATTTTGAGTACTTCTCTGCTTGAAGGTTTAATTTTAAAAATTGCTATCTGCTGTCTCTGATGAATGTGTGTGTGTGTGTGTGTGTGTGTGTTTTATCTGCATGTACATAGGTACAACACATGTGTGCCTGGTGCATCCCTGGAACTGGAGTTACAGATGGCTGTGAGCTGTCATGTGGGTGCTGGGAACTGAACCCAGGCCCTCTGCAAGAACAAGTGCTCTTAAACACTAAGCCATGTGTTTACTTAACATTTGTTGAGTTTATTATAAAATAGCCACTCAAATTCTCTGTCTATGAGTTTGCACATATATATTGCTTTCTGATCTGTTTTTGACGCCTCGTCTGTTAGGTAAGGTCATGGTCCCGTGAGAGTTCTTCGAGAGATTAGGAGTTTATTCCAGAGTCCATAGTATGGATCTATTTGTGCCTCTATTCATACAGAAGCTCTACCCAGTTTATTGTCCCTGCCCTTACTCTAACACTAGATGGTGAGCTCGGTACGGATTTCCTAAAGCCATGGTTGGTGTAGTATCAATATCTCAACACTAGAGGGCACCCCAAACCTATATTTGTAGCAATCAGCAGTTGTCTTTTTTTTCAGGATACACTGGTTGCTAAAGTGATTTCTACTTATTAATTTAGACAATTTTAAAGGGAATTCCTATGCTGGCAGGATGGCTCAGTTGGCAGAGGCTTTTGCTGCCAAACCTGACCATCTGAGTTCCATCCTGGGACTCACATGGTAGAAGGAGAAAGAACTTACTCCCTGAGGTTGTCCCCTGATCCAGCCCCACATACAGGCGTGCACACACGTGTACACACACACGTGTACACACACACACACACACACACACACACACACACACACACACACACACACTAAGTGATTGTAAAAGAAATTAAAAGAAGAGATTTTCAACTATTAAAAAGTGATGCCTTTGTTTCTAATCCAGATGTCAGAGTAAGCAATGTGAGAAGCTGTGTGAAGTTAGCAGCTGATCACCAGCTTATCTGAAACAAGTTCTTCAGATGATTGTGCGTAACTCTCCATCTTAACCACTCATTTTTGCCTAAAGCATTTTCATAGTTGAGCAGTGTTGTTCTGCGGTGTCCGCAAAATACTCTCAGTCTTTAAGTTCTTGTAAATAGCAAAAACTCGTTGTCTGGCGAGTTCTGTTGGACTCACACGTGGCTGCGGCTCTTGCAGAGGCAGAGGCTCCAGCCTCCTGCAATTGTGTTCTGTCCAGGGTAACAAACCGCCAGAGAAGGTGGGAGAATTGAGGAAGGATTGGTGGCATCTCATTGTCTGCGCTTCACAGAGGCTGTCATTATCACTGCTTTACTGACAGGAAATGGAAACAGAAACAGGAAGTAACGGATCTGGGCTACTGACAGTAAAATTAGATTTATTCAAAGGAAGTTTTGTTTGTTTCTTTCCATTTCTCTTTTTTAGCTGAAATTGGCACATCCCTGCTTGCGTTTGGGGTGACTCAGTCGGTGGTTCTTAAATCCTCCTTGTTTTGGGTTCTTGTATTATCATCTTAAATTTGTCAAGACATTTTAGGCTCTTGAAACATTGCCCAGCAATGTAAAGTACTGAGTTTATCCAGGATATGACATCTTTAGTTCCCCTGCGTAGGGTTTTCCCCACATTGATCCTGGTGAGTCACATGTACAAAGGCTTTGAAGCTTTGAAGTCTTAGGGCATCTATTTCAACATGCAGGATTCTTCTTCTTCTTCTTCTTCTTTTTTTTTTTTTTTTGACTGCTACAACAATCCATGAGTAGGTGTTACTTTTGCTGCTTTATGGATAAGAAGTCTGACATGTTGGTAGATTAAGTGGCCTCCCTGTGGTAACACCGAACAGCATGAGGCCAAATGTGGAGCTGAAATCCAGTCAGCTGGCTGCACTGCCCTTTAGGAGCTGCTACTCTCACTGGGTGGTGGTGCTTTCTGCACCTGGGGTCTAGTCACTCTTTCTCATACCCATTTCTCTCCTTTTCTAAGTTTATACATCTGAGAACGGCGCCTTGGAAAACAAAGAAAACATAGCACCGCGAGCTGAGCACATGCCCCTCGGAGCAAGGAAGATGGCTGGGTCTGGGAGCTAGGTGGGAAATTCACAGTAAAAAGGAAGGATACAAGCGATAGAGAAACTCTATTCCTTACTTCTCTTTGCAATTCCCCCACCTCTAAATATGTGAAAATTAAAATGGAGTTGTTAAAAATAATAAGGATATTATTCACAAAGTGCATGGTATTTATATTAAAAGGCTCTGGGTTTTAGCATCGGGTATAACAAAGGTCTAATTCCCACTTTGCGATTTTGGTCGTGGGGAAGATTACCCTTCTCCTTTTAAGCCTCACTTCTCTCCTTCGTGAAAACTAAATGAGTCAGCATGTCCAGTGTGCTAAGTTTCTTTCACACTGTGTAGCACATGGCTACTCCCTGGGAAAATGCAGAAAATCAAGAGTGACACATGATACAGGGGGCATTGAAAATGTCCAATGAGAGACTGCCTTAATGGGAGACTATGTCCACTC
The DNA here is from genome assembly GCA_004026605.1 of Ondatra zibethicus. Classification (NCBI taxonomy): domain Eukaryota; kingdom Metazoa; phylum Chordata; class Mammalia; order Rodentia; family Cricetidae; genus Ondatra; species Ondatra zibethicus. The sequence goes on from PVIU01000227.1 coordinate 189,258, forward strand.
TCTAGTGAATGACGTAGTGAACTATTTTACATGTTACCCTGAGTTTTGCTACTTTTGTATCTTCAGATGCATCTCAGTTATTTAAATTAGTGAATTTTCCCTTGAAAGTAATAGCCTGCAAAATTCCATAGTCATCAAGAGGAAATACATCTTTCCCACAGAAGAGGAAGTACACCATGCCTGGTATGTGAGCTCTGCACCAAAGAACACTTTCTGTCCTTGCTGCTCTTGGTCTGCAGACGGCTCAGCAGAAACAGGAAAGGGGGAGATGCGTCTTGTCTTGATACAGGTGGTATTTGGTATGGATTTGAATGCAAACTGCAAAAGAGTAGAAATAAAGAGAAGGAGTCGATGAATACATCTCTGCTTATCCTGCATTCAGATCTGTGAAAAAGGTCTCTGGCTATGGGAGCCTAAGACAGAAAATATTGTCGGTGAGACCTAAGGGTACCTCAAGAGAAGTTCTGGAAAAGAGGCCATTCAGTGTGAACAGTGACAGTTACATTCAGTGTGAACGGTGACGGTTACATTCAGTGTGAATGGTGACAGTTACACTCAGTGTGAACAGTGACAATTACAGACCTGTCAGTACATTTGAAAGCTTAGTTAATACAAGTGTTGTAGAACTCTGTCCTCTGGGCATGACAGGGCCACTGCTCCTGAAATCAGATCAGCTTTGATTATCATGATAGACCCTCACAAGAGTGGCCTCATCAGCATTTCATTGTGGCCTCACAACTCTCAAGATACAGAAATAGTTAACAATTGTGGGAGGCAGAAGTGGTTGTTCTTTGGGGACATCAATCTACAAGTTGCTTGTGATTTCTAAAGAAACCCTAATAAACTCATTGATTCGTCAAGCTAGACTTACTAGACGTTACTTTTTAAAAGTTTATTTACACTGAGCCGTGGTGGTGCACGCCTTTAATCCCAGCACTCAGGAGGCAGATGCAGGCGGATCTCTGTGAGTTTGAGGCCAGCCTGGTCTACAAAGCAAGTTTCACGATAGCCAGAGCTGCTACACAGAGAAACCCTGTCTTGAAAAACAACAAAAGCAAACAAACAAACAAAAAAGTTTACTTACGTGCTTGTGGAGGCCAGTGGACAACTTACCAGAGTTTTTCTCTTTCAAATATGTGGTTCCCTAGTATTGAACTCAGGCCATCAGGTTTGGCAGCACTTTCTCCTGCTAAGCCATCTCACTGGCTCCTGGGTGAAATCATTTCTTTGGTCTATTGTGGTTCTGTCTGGAGTGTTAAAAAAAAAAAGTTTATTTTCATTGAGCAATGCCATAAGCCCGTGATCCATTGTGAAATCCACTAGAAATGTTGAGATAGGAAAATAAAATGTATGTTGGGTAGCTTGACTGCAGCTTGACTGTTTTCAGAGAATGAGGTGGGAGCCTCTATTTTCCATTAATAATGGATTAGTTCAGCGAATTCTCAGGAGCTGCACAGCACTATCGTTACCTTTGAATGGGAAAATGGAAGACACGGTCAACCCCCAGAGAGAAACATGCCTTCTGGGAATTCTGAGCATCGTGGTGACTGCGCTTTGCTGGGTGAGTGCAAAGAGGGCTGCTAATGGCTACCACCCAGCATCCTGAGGGGCGAACTCCTGAGGGCCACATGCCCCAAGTAGTGACAGCAGCAACGACAGTAGCAACAAAGGTGGTTGATTTCTCCTGTCCCTCCTCCCAACTCCTAAGATGATTAACTAGCAGGTATAATAAACTTAAAGGCACAGATAACCTGACTAGTCTAAGAATTATACCTATTGTGCTTTATTTCATTTTAATTTTTAAGTACTTTGACAGTTGTAGCTCATCAGCTTGCTTTCATGAGCTGACAAACTATGGGGGTAAGGATCAGGTGCTGGATATCTATGGGAAAAAATAGGTTTGGAGCTATCCAATGGGAACGGGTTTGCTAAGAAAAGAAATACATGACTTTTATTTAACCACTTAAAATGGAAGAAAATTATATAGTCTAGTTCCTCTATACATGTTAGGTTACTGGCAGATATCTTAAGATCTTACATTGACTTCACTGTTTCCCCTGCAATGAAGTTGAATAGATGTTTTGGGGAAGACAGATTTATATTTATATTTTTCTTCAATATATAGGACAATCAAGAGACATTTATTACTGAGTGGTTTCCTTTAATAATAGCCCCAGACTGAAGGTACAGAGAAGAATAGAAGGCAGATGGAGCCGTGTCTATGTATTAGGAATCTTAGAATCCACTCTTCCAATAAAATAACCGACTTTCACTGAGATTCAGGAACTGCCATTCATCACCCTCTGTGAGCAAGGGCAGTGAATAAACAGTGAAGATGGGACACAGAGCTGAAGTTAACTAGGAATATATATATATATATATACATTATATACATGTATATATATATGTATATAATGTAATAGAATATGTATAATACTATACAAATGGAACAGGTTATATATATATTCCTAGTTAATTTTAGTTCTGTGTTTTATTCTGTGTGTGTGTATATATATATATATATCTGAGCATTACAATAAAATTATTATTCATTATGGTTTGCATGTAAAATATCTACAGAATCTCCTGAACTTGTTTCCCAGATAGTGGCGCTGTTTTGGGAGGTTGTGGGGTCTTTGAAGGAAGTGAATCTCTGGGAGTAGGCATGAGGTGGGAATGTAGTGAGGGCAGGGATAGGAGGGAGGCATACCCTCCTCCTGGTCCTCTCTCTGCTTCCTGATCTTTCCATATGTGATCCAGCAGCTTCGTGCTGCTGCTTCTTTGGTTTTGGTTTTTGATCCTTGGTTTTAGATTTATTTACTTTTCTTAGTGTTGCATGAGGCGCGCGGGCCTGCTTTTGGTGCCTGGCTAGCTTATACCCAAAATAATTACACGGAAACTGTATTCATTTAAATACTGCCTGGCCCATTAGCTCTAGCCTCTTATTGGCTAACTCTTACATATTTGTTTAACCCATTTCTAATAATCTGTGTGTCACCACGAGTCGTGGCTTACCGGGAAAGATTCAGTGTGTCTGACCTGGGAGCTTCATGGCAGGCAGCTCTCTCTCACTCTGTCCCCTTCCCAGTATTCTGTTCTCTTTTCCCTGTCTATCTAAGTCCTGTCCTATCAAAAGGCCAAGGCAGTTTCTTTATTAACCAATAAAAGCAACCCAAATACAGAAGGACCCTCCTACACCATCTTAGTGCTTGTGAATGTTTTGACCACATGCACGCATGTGCATTCCTATTGGATCACCATGTAGGTTTTGGGAGTCACTCCTGAGTCTTCTGCAAGAGCAATGAGTGCTTCTAACCTCTAAGCCATCTTTCCTGCTCCCAGCCTCACGCTGGGTGAGAGCTCTTCTAGCCACCATGCCTTTCCCTGAAGAGTGAATGCAGATTAAACCCTCTGTCCCCTGAGTTGCTTCTCATGAAATCCCTTATTGTAAGGATGAAGCCAACGAGTCTTAGAGTGAGTTTCTCAGTCATTAGTGGTGAAGTGGGTACCTTGGTCTACAATAATGCAGTATGTTGTCGTGTCCTGATACATCAGGTATCCTGTAAGCTCTAGGAGGGATGGTGGGATGAGGAAAGTAAACCACATCCAGACAACTCAGCAAAGACAGTCTACTGCCTCCTCTGCAGACAACAAGGTCTGATGTCATCAACTCACTCGCTTGTGAAGAGCTGGTTCTCTTCTTCAGGGGTGGTGCCACATCAAAGAGAGCTGGCCTCTGTTACCAGCACAGGAGCATCCAGCAGGAGCAGGAACTAGACCTGTGTTTATGGAAGGGGCTCCACTATTAGTTAGGTGGATGGGTAGCACCCAAGCCTGGACTCAATATTCGTCACAGATCCATTGTACTAACAAAAGGGTGAATGAGGAAGGAGCCTAGCCAGTGTGTGTGTGTGTGTGGGGGGGGTTTGCACACACACCTAGTTTGTTAGCATGGTTATTAGAACTTAGCTTTTTCATCATACTGTGGTGTAAAGTGGACATCCATGACAAGGCAGAGGAATAGAGGGGCTGCAGATGAACATGCCAGACTGGATGGAGAAAAGTCCACGAGGTCTCAACACTGCACCAAGAACTAGGTAACTGAAGAACTCTGGGAGCAGGAGAGGTGGTGTTCCCCAGGGAAAAGCACACCAACTGGTTGTCCAGTGACAGTCAGCTCTGAAAACATACATACATATAATATTATACAAATGGAACAGGTTATATTTATATATACATATATGCATGTGATAACAACTAGTGAAGAAAGGAGGTCATGAACTTGAAGGAGAGTGGGAAGGGGCTTCTGATAGGGCTAGGAGGGAGGAAATGGAATAGAAAAATGTAACCAAATTATAATCTCAAAAAGAAAAAAAAGGAGGGTTATGAAATACTCTTACCAGGGGAAGAATCAGACAGATTGTAACAATATTACAACCCACCACACTCCTGAAGCTTTCTTCCACCCCTCCCACAATCATTATCTTTTTCAACATTACCTGCCTTCTACAATGTACAATTTGCTCCCTAATTATAAAGTTTTTATACTATTTGATTTAGATATATTTCTGTCTTTCCAGTACACTGAAAATATGATGCTTTATATTTCCCTTAAAATTCTAGCACAGCGCTAACAGTTTAACAAGAGACTAAATGACTGATAGCATCTGCGTGATGCAATCACTAGCCACAGCTTTCACCTGCAGCTCCATGACGCCTGCAGATGTGGATAGGACACGTTTGCCCATTATTATTTTATTGACATGAGAAGCTGCCTTTTTTTTTTTTTTGCTTTCTTGAGAATGTTTTATAGCCCAGACTGTCCTTGAACCCAATGGTCTTCCTAATCCATGCCTCTGAGTGCTGAGATTATGCATAAACATCACCATGCCCTGACTGAGTTAGTAAGTTCAGAGAACAGTTAGTTCTTAGAAGATGAAAGAAGGCTCCTTGATACGTTCAGCACATATCTGTGACATGCATAAGACACCCCTCCTTCACAGAGTGCATACAAATCCTGGGGTGTTTTTTAATTATCAGAGAAAAGACTTAGCTATGCTCTCAGTTTTGGGAAATCACATGGTGGGAAGGCTACTGCAAGCATGTATCATCCTATTCTGTCATAATAGTGGAGTGGAAAGTTAGCTTAGATTTAGTCACCCGGTGTCAAGATGCTGTATTCAGACTTCGCGTTTATCAAAACATCCCAGTCAGTGGTGTGTCGGGGTTCGTGGCCCCAACATAGAAACTATTACTTATACACCCTAAATGTATTGGTACGGAGGCTTGTGGAATAATGAGACACAGTTCACATAGTCATCCCGGAAGGGCATCTCAGGCTTCCTTCATTCCTGAAGATAAAAACACCTGCAACTTAATTCACCAGCTTTGGAATCAACCCTTCTTCCCAGGCGATCTACATCATAATAAAGGAGCCATACCTCCTGGCCTTTGCCATGTGGCTGGCTTGTTTGGCAGGTCTGCAGCTGTCCTGGAAATTCAGCATGGCCAGGATGCCTGCCTGTAAATATCTTGTATGAAATATGGGCCTACAGTGGTGACCAACAGGTGCTTGGCAAATGCAACCATCAGGAGATAATTCCATTGTTTTTCCACCACTGGGTACCATGTTTTCTTCTTTTCTTTTGCAAAGCACATTCATGAAAGACCGGTTTTTCGATATAGTTATTAAAACTCAGCTTTCTATTATGCCAGCTTGTAAAACAGCCTGTAGTTAGATGCCAATGTTGGGTTTACTTCTGGTCAAGACAGTCAGGGTCAGGAGCACCTGAGTTGCTCTGGTGTCCTATGACCACAGCAGGTGCTGCGCATGCTCCCAGAGGGGTTGGAGAGGCCTCTGAGACCATCAAAGAGGAGGCTGGAGCTCTCAGATCAGTCTGACTTGCTCACTGACCTTCAATAGAGACAGAGGAAAAATAAGTGTGTTTCCTTTCTTATGCTACTCTCTCTAGTTTCATAACTGACACCCACCTTCACAGCCACATGTATAAACATGTATTATGAGCTAGGATCAGATGTGAGAAAGTGCATGCAATACTTGCCTTTCTGAGTCTGGGTTGCATTGCTTCCTATAATAATTTCTAGATCTACCCATTTCCTGAAATTTTCATAGTTTCATTTTCTTCATGGATGACTAAAATCCCATGTGCTATGTTTGCATTATCCATTTATCTAAAACTATGATTTCTGAGGTTTGGTCTGGCCATCCCTTCCTCAGCTATCCAGGCCATATGGGACATGGGTGATTTAACAACAAAAAGACTTGGAATTGGATCCAGGCCCCTCACTCTTTCCTGGATGCAGGACTTCAGGCAAATTACAGATTCCTGTCTGTAATGTGGGTCAGTACCACTTTAACTGCCAAGGCTGGCCAGTGGCTTAAGTGAAATGCTGTTTGTAATTCTGCTTCCATATCCGTGAGGACATCACCTTGCAATGACAGGAAGCTGATAGTCCCCTTACTTCTTACACCAATCGCTTTCCTGGACAGGCCAATCTTCTTGCTGTTCTCAGATATGGTTTCCTCCTTCACACCCTTGGATAGTGAAGGACTACAAACACATCAAGGAGACCGAATGCCCTTTTCTCACTCTTCATCTATGAATGCACAGGACACCAGATTATGTCATGAACTTTAAATGAATACCCCAGTGAATCTGGCCCAACACCAGGCATGTGGAGATTCAGAATATTTAAGGATTTGAAGTAGAACTAACTCGGGTAATGTGTGTGCATGTACGCACACACAGACATTGTTTCAGTTAGCTGTAATTATCAACTTGAAAGCCTAGAGTTGTCTGAGAGAAAAGCCTTGATTGAGGAATTGTCTAGATCAGATTGGCCCGTGAACATGTCTGTGTGTGTGTGTGTGTGTGTGTGATTGTCTAATGTTTATTTTTTATGTGTATCAATGTTTTGCCTGTGTGTATGTTTATACACCACATGTGTGTCTGATGATCACAGATGTCTGAGGCCATAAAAGGGAGTTTAATCTCCTGGGACTGGAATTGCAGACAGATGTGGGCTGCCAGGTGCGTTCTGAGGACTGAACCCGGGAACTCTGAAAGAACAGTCAGTGCTCTTAACTGCTGCTGACCGTCTGCCCCCAGTCGGTCATTCCAGACCCCACCTTGGTTGTTAATTCATGCAGGAGGTCCTAGCCCACTATGGACAGCATCATCCCTAAGCAAGTGGTCCAGGAAGCTAGGTAACCAGGAGCCCGTGCATGAATGAACCAGAGAGAAGACAACAAGCAATGTTCCTTCATGGTTCCTGCCTTGAGTTTCTGCTCTGACTTCCCTAAATGATGGATTGTACATTGAAAGTCTAAGCCTTTTCCTCCACAAGCTGCTTTTGGTTAGAGTGTTTTATCACAACAACAGAGAGGGAACTGGACCAGACACACAACAAATAAATAGACAAGTAATAAAAACACAATGCATGCCAAACACAATTTGAAAAGGCAGATTTTTTTCTTTCTTTTGTATGTATTTATCTCTTTTATGGTTTTTGAGACAAGGTCTCACTCTATAGCTCAGGGAGCCTGGAATTCACTATGTGGTCTAGGCTGGCCTTGACCTCCTAATGATTCTGCCTCAGCTTCCTAAGGGCTGGGATTACAGATGCAGTTGTCAGCACCATGCCTGGCTTGTACAATGTTTCCTATAAATCATTTGATTTATTTTAGCCATTAGAATACACTCAGTGGGCTTTCATTATGCTTTTTGAGATGGTTCAATTTGTCCCCTTTTCAGCCATGATCTCGTGTGTCGGAGAATAGACACTCAGAGGCAGCAGACACCACTACTGGCCAGAACTAGCAATGCTTACCAACTTAGAGCTGCCAAGGGGGATTCTAAAATAGACTATCTGCTGTGCACCCTTGAGTCACTTCTGGTGTCCTTCCTCCTCTCACCAGGTCTGAGCAATATTTCCTCAAAATGGTGAAGTGTGTTGAGATAACTATTCAGGACCCTAAAATCAGGAAAATTTGAACAACTCCCGGTTTACCGTGACAATGAATTTTGCAGTTGCCACACCATAAGCAGCATCTGTCTGCCCAGCTATGACGACCGTGTGAGTCATTCTTAGCTCACTCTCAGAGGAAAGAGGAACAGCTGTGCAGATCTGACTCCCTGGCCAGCCTAACATCCCTAAACGACAACCAATGGGTTGACATGTCATGCTATACAGAGCATGTTGACATGTCATGCTATACAGAGCATGTTGGAAATTTCTGAACTTGAAAAGCTGCAGCGCAGTAACATATTAGTAACACATGCATCTTCTCTTAATCTTTGTAACATGTCTCTCTCATTCTGTTTTTCTTCAAAGTTTTACAACTCTCAGAAAACTTAAGTCTGGCACCTGCTGATTTAAATTGAACGGCTTTTATTGCTTTCTGTCTCTAGGTTTCAAAACTTGATCTAATGTTAAAAATAAAGCATTGCCATTCAAGTAAAACCAATACCACTTGCATTTATGTAACTGTTTCAAAATAAAATTTCCTTCAAATGTCAGGTCTTGGCATAACAGATATATGGATAGATAGAAATGGACCAATATCTCTCTTATGTGTATATACATATCTATATAAAACATAAAATGCTTTGATTATATTTTATGTGGTTTATTTTTATTATTTTAACACACACACACACACACACACACACACACACACACACACACACACACACACTGTGGTTTGAATGTAGTCTCTTCTCAAAATTCAGTTGTTGCTTAGGTGATAATGTTCAGAATTGAGACTTTTAAGAGTCTATTGAAGCCATACAGTCTTTTTTCTAGTTAATGGGGCTAAAGCCCATGGCAAAGACACTTCATTTAGCATTTGTCTGGTTGGCCCGTCTGCCTACCACCATACGAAGGCACAATATCAAGACACCGTCTTGGATGGGGGAGTGGCTGTCTCCAGACAACTGTATCTGTCCGCATCTTACCTTGGACTTCTCAGCCTTCAGAACTGTGAGAAATAAAACTCTGCTGTTTATAAATGTTTCAGCCCGTGGCACTTCTGTTAGAGGAGCCTGAGCTAAGACAATACATGTATGGTAGTCTTTAGTCATTGCATTCCATAGCCAGTGAGCTGAATGTGTCACTGCCCTTACCCACAGGGCACAGAACTCATCACTGGAGATGTCATCATCTGTGGTCTTAGTTTTGCTCATAATGCAGAGGGATCCATAGAAGAATGCTTAGGGCTTTGTGGTCAGACAGCTCTGTTCATAATGCTGACTCTGCCTCTTACTAAAAGCCTTGTTTTTCCTGTTAGGAATGAAATGAACTTAGCACTACCTATCTATTGCACTGTTGTGTGGACTAAATGAAATATTCATGCAGAATGTTTGGTGCAAGACCTGTCACCTCTGGTAGTAATTATTAGTAGCATTACATCACTGTATCTTTGTCTTTCCTTTCAGATAATGTGTCTTACAATTTGGTGATGCATTTTCTATTCATCTTTTCCATAATTATTGTGCCCTTTCTTGCCTTTTGTCCATTAGGCAGTTTTCTAATATTCCATTTTCTCTTCTCTGTCATATTTTGGTCAAATAGGTCTACATTATTATTTTAGTAATTACAGTTGAGCTCACAACTTACATTCTTGAATTTTATAGCTTATCATTTGTGTCTGCATGTTGTGTCATGTGTGTGTGTGTATGTATGTTCTAATGTATGTGTGTGTATACATGTATGTGTATGCATGTGGAGGTCCAAATTTGATGTTGGATGTCTTTCTATATTGCTTTCTATTTTGCTTATTGAGGAAAGTTTCTCGCTGCACCTGGAGCTCACCAATTCTGTCTGTTCTTGGTAGCGAGCTTGTTCCAGATACTCTACTTTCCGAGTGCTGGGTGGTTAGCTACTCTGCCTGCCTGGTTTTTACGTAGGTCCTGAGGATCCGACCACTGGTGCACATGCATGCACAGCACCATTTTATCCAGTGAGCCATCTCCCCAGCTCCATTCTACCTTAAATTAGACATTTGTCACTTTCTAAACAAAGAGATGATTAGTTTAATCTGTTTCTTTCCCTTCCACATTTCGTGTTACTTTTTCCAAACCCCACTTCTATCCATTTTATTAATGCCACAAGAAATAGTTATTCTAACCACTTTCCACAGTATATTAATTACTTTTTTGAGGATGTAATAAAATACCCTGACCAAAAGCAACTTATTAAAGAAAGTGTTTGTTTTGGTTTACAGTTCCAGAAGATAAGAGGATGGATGACATCAAGTGGCAGGTGTGGTGACAGAAGGGAGCTGAGGGATCGCATCTTCAGTCACAGACATGCAGCACAGAGAGAACTGGAAGTGGGTCAAGGCTGTAAACTCTCAAAAGCCGCTACCAGTAACATAGCAACATACTTTTTCCAGCGAGGCTCTATCTCAAGATTCCATATCCTCCGCAGACAGTGCCACCTACTGGGGACCAAGTGTTTACTACACCTGCCAGTGGTGAACGGTTCTCTTTTAAACCATCACAGGCTTCAATCAGAATAGCATTACTAAACTAATGAGATGCAGAGCAAATATTAGGATCCAGCTGAGCTTCCATCAGACCAGACATTAAGGAGTTTTGCAAAAATGTAAATCAATGCTAATATTTTCATTAAAGTTTCTTTGTTCTGAACAGGAAAGTGTTTTCCTAAAGTATATTATTTATGCCCACATACATTGCACTATTATTTTTAAATGAGCAAGTACTAGAAAATCTTTAAAATGTCCACTTAATTTCCAATTATAGTAAATATCGATGGGCATAAGTCACATAAAGAATGTCCTTTTATGGTCTTTGATAACTTCAGGAGTATGAAGGGGTTGGAGAGATGCCGTTTACTAGATGGCTAAAAGTTCAAATTGGTTTTTATGTCATTTAGACAACTTATATAGGTACATATATGTATATATATAATGTACATTTCCTTTGTGCAGTAAATTGCTCTATAATTAGTTTTGTAAGAAATATTACTCATTAGGGATAGCGTCTTAAGAATATGTTTAAATATTGATAGCGAATCACTACAAAACAAAACACATCAAAGCTAGGAAGGAAATAAAGTAATCTTCTACATTTAAGACAAAAGGGAAAATAGACACACAACATCCATTACCAAATTCCCAAAGGCAGAAATTCAGATTTAGATGACTGCAAGGCAGGAAATGCTAAGATGGGATGTATGTATAAAGCGAGCCTCTTGCTCATTGAATGAAATCTGGGTCATTAACAACAGCCGTTTTACTGATTGTAATTGCTGCGATGGCAGAAACAGGCAGAAACTAGAAATTTCTCGTCGTAAATATTCATGCAGTTCAAATGTGCCAACTGCTCTCATCTGAGCTGTAAAACTGGAGTCCAGTTAGAGAATGCTACTGGGAGTAGCACCTGAAACTGGAGCTCAGTGGGCCCGCTAATATCCCAGGAGTCCAGCCGCTGTTGTCACCATCCTTATGAGTCATTGGTTAATGATAACTAGGTGATGGGGAAGGTTTTGATCTTCCTTTATTGCAATGCCATAAAGCACAACACATTTATGATGTAAACTTTTTACTGCATTTACCACATTATCTACTTTCAGATTCTTAACACGATTTTATTTTTATTTTTCTGACATGTATGTGTGGGTAAGGCTTGTGAACGCAGGTCCTGTGGAAACCAGAAGAGGGCATTAGACACCCTGGAGCTGGAGTTAGAGGCAGCTATGAGTCAGCTGATATGGGTGCTGGGAATTGAGCTAAGTTCTCTGCAAGAGCAGTGTGCTCTCTTAACTGCGGAACTGCCTCTCTACTAACCCACACATATAGATTTTAAAAATCGTATGCGTGCGTGCATGTGTGTGTGTGTGTGTGTGTGTGTGTGTGAGAGAGAGAGAGAGAGAGAGAGAGAGAGAGAGAGAGAGACGGAGGGAGAGAGAGAGAGAGAGGAGAGAGAGAGAGAGAGTAGCAGTCAGAGGAAAACTTTCGGGTTTCAGTTCTCTCCTTCTACCATGTAGGTCCTGGGATAAGACGCAGGCTCTTTCTTGGCAGCGGATGCTTTTACTATTGAATCATCTTGTCGGCCCTATTTTTATATTTTAGAATGAACCCAAACCGATTTGGGGTGACTTTGTGAATATACTTCATCTAAAATTTCCAAAACCTTTTGGAAACATATCTACACAAAACTCGTTTTACACCAGGGGCATCATGCAATTAATCTTGACTAGGAGAGAAATGTATTCCATTGTATTCTATTGGTAAAGAATTGATAGGAATCAGAAACAGAGGGCTGAGGAAATGAACCGCGTCCATTGGATGGTGGCATGTGTGAAAACCTTTTAAGCGGGCATTGGAAAGTTAACCATTCACAGAGGACGGTGTGGCTGGAGTAAGAAAATGTAGCCAATTTTAAGAAATCTTCCTCTCCCTTGCAATGTACAAATCATCTGTCACAAACTAAGTAGGAAGGATATTATATGCCACTTGAAATAAATTATATCCAGTGTGTGATATATTACCCTTCCATTTTTATAGCTAAAGATACTGAGACATAGTGTGTTTGCGTGGCTTATTCGAGGAAGCTGCTCTGATGGGGTCGAGTAGGGTTGGTTTTGGAAACTTAGGTTCCAGAGCTCCTCCCTGGGAACGTCTTTATTGATATGTTACTCACACAGCTCTGATAGTGAGCTTCTGAAGAATTAACTACACATCAGGGTAGGTGCCCAGAAAGAGGATGAATGTGTAGTCCTCAGCTCATGGGCAAGAAGTTGTTAGATGGACTTCATGTATTCAGTGTAGTAGTCTCTCTGTAATGAGTGATGGAGCCCACAGAGAAGATGGCTAATTTTTCCCACAGGTATTTTCTCTTTTATTATATGTTTATTTTTTAAATTTAAATATATTTTGATCATATTCTTTCCCTACCCCAACAAATAGCCCAGGAACCGATTGGAAAACTAAATAATACTGGCCTAAAAACATATTAATAAAATGACTTCTAATGATATTTCAATATACTCATAGATCAGTGCCTTGTTCAGCCACCATCAGAGAAGCTTCCTCCTGCAGCAGATGGGAACAAATACGGAGACCCACAGCCAGATGTTATGTAGAGAGTGAGAGACCTTGGAATACTCAGCCCTAAATGAGATGTCTCCATAAAATTCATGCCCTCAGAGCTCAGGGAATCCCATAGAAAAGGAGGTGGGAAATCGTGTAAGAGCTTGAGGGATGGAGGACACCAAGGAAACAAGGAGAGGACTACTTTTAAATAAGAATATAGATGATGCTCTGGCTATATAAATAGAAATGTATTCAAATAATGGTTAGATTTGTAGCTTTGCCATATTTTCTCATTTGTTACTGGAAGTATAGTTAGCTTTATCTGAAAGAAATGAGATTTTTATTTAAAATGACATCTATGTTTTTGGATGGTTAACAACAAGACCTTTGAATTATTTGCTAGTCTTTGGGCATGCTCTAGGACTGGGTTGTGTGCCCTTTGTTGTCTCTCAGCATCCCTTGTACTGTTGGACCCTAGAGTCCAATCACCGAGAAGGAGACACCCCCAGAGACCACCTCTTACACCACAGCTGATGTAAAAGCATGAGGATTTTATTAATTCTGTCATGACAGGGTCTTCAGGAGGCTAGGAAAGACCCCGAATTAGTTGGTAAGGCTACTTTTAAAGCAAAAAGCCACAAAAGGAAGGGGGTGTCTGGGGGCTGTTCTTTAACTATTATGATTGGCTTATTCAAAAGGGCTATTACCGATAATTGGCTGGAGAGTGGTTGCCAGATCAGATGAGGTAAGGGGGAAACATCTGAGGGTCACTTTGCCCCTTTCCCAGGGCCTGAGTCAAAACATCAGTAACTGAGTCAACACCTAAGGGTTATCTTGCCCCTATTCAGGAAGATGGAAAGTTCCTAACATCTCAGTATGTGCATGTATAGCTGTTATGTCCTTGGTTCCCAGGGGAGGAGGGGAAGTACTGAGAGGGTTCAGAAATGGCTTCAGAATTGTCTTAAAGTTTTACAGTACACCTTAATTGCACTGAATGAACTTTAACTAAATGAGATCCAGGTACTGGGCGAGGCGCTGGAAACACAAAGAAGATGGTGATTCACTCTCTCCTGTTTGTGATGACATGGCTATTTGGCTGTCTTATAGTTGCCCAAGGGAGGAGACAAATATGTCCAGGAGAAAGGGTTTATTTTATCTCAATTCTATCAAAGCAAAGAAGTCAAGGTGGAAGGGACTTAAGACAGCTAGCTTAATCACATGCATGGTTAAGAGTGGAATGAGGGCTTGCATGCTTCTGAGTCAGCTCACTCTCTCCACTCTTATGCAGCTTAGGGAAGAGTGCCACCCACCTTAATGAAGATGATCAAGACAATCCCCTACAGACACGTCAACAGGCCAGCCTGATCTAGGCAATCCTACATTGAGACTTCCTTACCAGGTGATCTTTTACGTTCTGTCAAGTTGACAGTAAGAAAGAACCGTCACAAGAGACTAGGTCTTAAGAGCAAACTGCCTTGCTTGAGAGAAGCGCTGACACTGGAGGATAGACTGACTGCTGACAGGCTCCCATGTCGTTAAGACACTCAGACCACGTGGAAAAACCGAAGGCTGCACAGAGAGACAAAGCACAGAACAGCCCTGTTTCTCCAGCTCTGCCCACCATCTGACTGTAATCTAATGAGAGACTTTAGCCAGAGCCTTCTATTGAAATAAGGAGAGGTAATACAATTGTTTTCAGCTCCTAAGCCCTGGGTTGATTTATTATGTAATAGCAGCCAACTCAAATAAGCACTACTCATTTTTCAAACCTTGAACTATTTGTTTTTGTTTTTATCCACTGGACTGAATATCACTTAGGAGAATAATTTTTGTTTCCATGTCTTTTCCTTCCCTTTTTATTTATTTATTTATTTTTATTGCACCTGAAGAGAGGGTGCCACATAGAGGGAGAACTGTTGAATGCCCCACATAATTTGTCCTTATTGCCTCTGCCATCGACACGTAAAAGTGACTAATTGGCTTCAGTCCCCGTCTTGAGGCTGACGTGATGAGTCTGTTATGGTGAGAACGTGATGTAAGGTAGGAAGATTCGGGTTTAATCCCTGTGCAGCTGTGAGTCATTGTGGCGCCTGAGGCCAAACTACTCAATACGTTAGTTTTATTGCTTCTGAGATGATAAACAGATACCAGAACTTGTCAGCATGTGAGGTCTATGATACAGGACAGTCCCTGGCACATATATAACTACCTCATGCATATAAAACCTTGGAGCAGACTCTTTGGCAGAGAGGGAAAAACCACAAACTCACATTAAATCCAATTGAAAGGTTGGTTCCTTTAGGCACACTAGTCCAGCTAGGACTCATCTGGGCTCTTGGTGTCATGGTGGGAGCCTACGGTATTGTTACTGTGTACATAACAAAGGACCAATAGTTCTGAGTGGCCAGCTTGGAGAAGAAACCTCAGCACCCTCTTATGGAAATAATTCTCACAGTAAAGACTGTCTCTATGACTTTGCAGTGTCTGGTGGGGTGAGGCCTGTTCCGCAGCAGGGGAGCACAAAGGAGAGGACTTGGAGGTAGGAGGGGGACTCTTGGGGAGTGTCATTTCTTTCTTGCTCTTCTTTCCTATCAGCATGAGGTACCATGGGACCAGGGTTAGTGGAGCTGAGGACCACGGGCTGAAACGCCTGAAACCTCGAGTGAACACATGTCTTTCCACTTTAGTTGTTCATGTTAGGTCTTCTGTCAGAGGGACACAGTCTGACTAATACCTCTGCCTCTTTCAAATGTGCTCTTTTCCCGAGGCAGTGCTACCCTCTCTGAGCACGTGCAACACTGTAGGTCAGCAGGTGCACAAGTAGAAATCTGGCCGTTGTACACCTGTCATTTTTACCTAAGTAAGCTCCCATCAATCATTTTTCTTTTCATGCCAGATTTTACTTAAACATTGTATTTTTCAGATCTTTCTTGTAGTTGGCTAAAACTGTATTTTCTTGTGTTTTATATTTATCATGCCCTTTTGTGGCTGTATTTTCCTACTTAGGATGGTTAATCTTTTAAAAAATTTAAACAAATACAATAGTTATTTTTTTATTCTTTGAGAATTTCAAACCAAAAATACAATATATTTTTATCATACCCCCTGACATCCTCTGTCTGTTCTCAGACCACTCAACATCCTGCTTCCAACTTCATACCATCTTTAAAAACAATAAACTATTGATTCTGGTTTTGAGCTACCCACCTGGACACTGCCGTACGGTCATCCATGATCCACCTACCTCTGCTTCCTGAGTGTTGGGATTAAAAACACACACGCCAGGCCTGTAATATCCGTCTTTTATTTTTGAAACCGGGTCTTTCATTGGCCTGGAGCTTGACAAGCAGTCTAGGCTGAACAGCTATCCCTCAGGATCTCCCGGCATGCATTTTCCCAGCACCATCCCTCAGGATCTCCCGGCATGCATTTTCCCAGCACTGTGATCGCAAACATGTACTCGATTCTAGGCCAGCCTGGACTACACCGTGAAGTCCTGTCTCAAAAAACATTTTTGAAAGATGGATAGTGTCCAAGAAATGACATCCAAAGTAGTCCTCTGGACTCCATATACACGCATGTACATTCACATCAATAGTCCATGTGCGCATAACGTGCACATGCTTGCATCATGACTCCTTTGCACTGACTTCGGAGACAGGTGAAAGCTTAGATGAGGGGACTGACGACTTGCGGGACATTAAATAAGGTATCACAGTAAGCATGGAGGCAGAGGGCCATGATTGGGGCTTTTTTCTTTTTCATATCCTAGCTGTGTGTTCTTAGGTCAACCAATGAATCACTCTGAGCCATGGCTTATCACTGGGGAACACGGATGGTATTTAGTGTACAGTGGCCCTCACGGGCTGATCATTTTCCCTCTACCCAAAGTCACAGGATTTTGTGAGTGACTGACAGAGTAGGATGTAGACTTCGTGTTTCCTTCTGTTATCCTGCAGTGACTAAACTACGTTCCAAGGTCACAGGCAAGCCTTCCTCTCGCTACATTATAACGCCTTATCTCCTTTAAGTTCAATTGTGTTTGCAATGTATTTATTCCCAGTAATAAGACGGGTTTTGTTCTGTTTTCCTTCTGGAAACACTGAAAAAGTGAGACACTTACCCTCTGCTCTACCAGCCTGGCTTTCCCCTAGCGTGTGTGGATAATAGCTCCTGTCAACATGGTCCTCTGAAGTAGAAAAAAACTGTTGGAGCGGCAGCCTGAGGAGCTCAGGGTCTGGCCACAGATAAAACCCTGTGATGGGAACCTCCCATCCCTGGACCCCGTGTCTGTTCTCTGTCTGGTCAGATTGTCCTCTACCCATGGGAAATATTCTAAAGCTTGTGGCATGGATGAGGGCATTATTTTTATGGAATCTTGATGCTGCTTTTTTTTTTTCAGGCTAAAGCTCACTAGTACTGCCAATGTTGGAAGTAAACAGTTTTCTTAATTTTAATCTTTTAAAGTAGTGTGGGAGGAAGGATACTCATATCTATAATCCTTATTAAAAATGTCCTGGGTTTCAAATGATCAGTAGTGTCTTGGGATATAAGAATAATTAATGATACCAAGCAGAGAACACCAACACAGAAAAATTTTAATTGGTACATGGAAGGGTGCTTGAATACATAACTGAACTAAAAGCCCAGGGGGATTACTCACACAAAAGAGAGGACGGTTCTTAAGACATGGTTTTGTGACTTGGATTTCAGGGATATATCTACTTTTACAAGGTCTGGATCCTTGATGGTGAGAACAGAAATATGGAGAATATAAAAAAATGAAAACAATTTATGGTCAAGACAGTTCTGATTTTGTAGCTTGGGAATGGATATATTATTCGATATTTATTTATTTATTTATTTATTCACTCAAAAACTGTTATACATATGATGCATATAATTGAAATTGACTCATTTTTAGAGCTGTTTGAGGTTCACAGCAGGTACAGAGATTTCCACATATTTCTTGCCTCTACACATGGTTAACCTCCCTGATTATAAAAAGCTCCCTCTAGACATATTGGATTTATGTATAAAACTGATGGACCACTATTCATCTCTGGAAGTTAAAACCATAGGATCAATTTACTGTGGCTATTGCCATACTTAGGGTAGTGCAATGCCACAGTTGCTGTGTAAATATTGCATGTGACCCACTTTCAAAGGAGCAGTGGTTCTTGATATTTCACTCATGATATGTAAAACAGAAATATCCTGAGGTGTCAACATTTTCCTGGCCCACTCATCCTCAACATGTAATTTACAAGAATAATAAACAATAGACTTCTTGTCTCCCCATATGTAGAATAAAGAAAACCTTGGGTTTCAGATACATATTAAGTATGTTCTCAACTTGGAATATTCTTATTACCATATTTGTTTATTTTGTTTGAAACATTCTGAAGGCTAATTCTTGAAAGCATTTGATGTATTTCCAATGTAAGTTTTGGTCAATGGTTGTCTTTATTCTGATATTTCTGGTCATTTCTGTTTCCCCTGGATTATAACTTAGTTAAGATTTCAAGTATACTTGCTAGTAGAATTAGTGCATAATAGTAGCTGTATAACTTTGCGATCTATTCTGTTTCTATTCTAATATGATTTTCCCCAAACTTTGTGTATGTATAAAGGTATCTTATTCTTAAAGCTTTCACTATCCTGCTGACTGATCACCGTGGAAAGATTGAGAGACTCTGGAATGCTCAGCCTTAAATGGGGCATCTATCTCACACCCCTTCCACCAAAGGACCAGAGATTATAGCAGGGCAGGTGGACGGAGAGATTTTAAGAACCAGAGGTTGGCGGGTGTGCTGCAAATCTGTTTCCTGGACATGACAGGGCTGTTGCACACATGAACTCATAATAATAAGGACCTGTACAAGATTAAACCAGCAAAAAAGTCCTCACTGTGGGTGATTTGGGGTCTTGTGAAGGCTCACCTACTCCTAGCTGAAGAACCTATGGAAAACCAGTTGCAGCTGGTGAGGGAGGGCTTCAACTTGCTTCAGGGATGCTGCTCCTGATAAGTTGCCCACGCTCTTGCGGATGGCATCTTGCACATCCTGGCAGCACTGAATGGACTCGGTGGGCTAAAAAGAGTATAGGAAGTCGGGAGGGAAAATGGTAGGAGGTGTGGGAGGATTTGACCCAAACGTTCTATGCATATGTGAAATTTTCAAATAATAAATAAAAAGGAAAAACATTCAATACCTTGCTTACTGCTTAAGATTCTACATTTAAATTCTCTATGTGTAGGGGTATTTGCGTCTGGAGCTTAGAAGCAGTACTTCGATGTGTTTCTTTCTCTCACTCTACCCTGTCTTGATCACTGTGCTAGAGTTCTCCCGATACCATGGGAGCAATAGTGCTGACTAGTGTTTCAGGCCGTCTTTCTGTTCTGCCTGCGTCCACACCCTTAGAGCAGGCAGGTGTTGCTTGGGGCTCTGTTGGGAGGCAGCTGAGAAAGGAAGATTTCTTGAGGTTTTCTTATGTTTAGGTAACCAGATGAGACCAGTTTGGGTTGTTATCTTGCCAGATGATCTCAAGAGGCTGTGCAAGGACGCCCTTCAGGAATATCTTCAAGATAAAACACACCTTCAGTTCTTAAGAAGCCAATTGAGACCTTATCAAGTGCTTTTTTTTAATTAAAATATGGTAAGTATAAATATTTCTCAGATCTTCTTATTCAGTGTGTAGGTCACTTTAGCTAAATCTCAAAATAGGCTTCCTTACACTGAGATTCTTAACAAATAAACACTCCCACATTTAATGTAGTTTCTTTGAAGTATGTGTCTTCTTGCTTTATATTTTGACAAAGCTATTTGAGTGACTTTTATTATCTTTTGGTTGAGAAGAAGCCAAGAGCTTTGGTCTCACTTATGACCTATTTTCTAATGTCCTAGAAACGTCAGGGCAGATAATACATAAACATACATAGTCTTCATATCGTCATTATTATCACTGGTGGATCTGAAAAGATTTTGCCAGTGCTCTCTGACTTCAGAAAAAAGGCCATCAATCTTTAAAACATTTAAAATCTGTGCCAGTTGGGAGCCTGCTGTCTCAAGACAAGTTGCATCTCAGCTTCCAATAGGTAAAGTGTGAAGGAGAACTGTTTTCATGGAAGGATTTTTCCGTTGACTTCATGCACATTTGTGATAGTGCTTTATTATGTTTTAATTATGCAGTTACACACATCTTTCCATTGTTGGTCATCTGATGAGACACAGCCCTGCTTAACTTTGCTTTAGAGGGGGTAATGCAAAAATGAAATTTTATTGACGTTTTAGTTGAAGCTATACCGAGGTTCTAAATTCAATGTCTGAATCCTGATGGCTGTTTAAGTTTTGATTTTGGTTTATGAGCGCAGTGTAGACGTGTGGTCACGGGTCAGAGGGTTCTGGTCCTCAGAAAGTAGCCTTCGGTGCCTTTGAAGACTTGTGCTCCTGAAACAGAACCGTCTGCCTTGAAAGAGTTTGAGAACATTGTGAGTCGTCTTTGGTGGCTGTCGTATGACACAATGACTAGTTATCAGATGAAGCAGAGCCACACAGTGCTTGTGTAATGATGTAGTCCATGCGTTTGATTATGACTTTGATTTCATACTACACATGTTGCTAATCAAAATTTACATTTGGCAGGAAGCCAGTGTGTTGCAGTCACAGTTGAAGAGGAACCTGGATCTGAAGCAGGTTCCAACTTCAAAATGAACTTACATGAGCTTGCTACTAATCTATAGGGGTTGGTTGCTGAGAGGGGAAGTGGACACAAGCCCCCATCACTAACCTAACCTAGAGGCTATCTCCAGTTCATTACCACTTACGAAGGAAAAATTAGTTTTCTCCATCGGAGACTCCCTGTGTATACCAGCCACATGCAGGGCAGGTGGCATGCTCAGCAGTAAGTAAATTCTGAGATGATTTGTCTGGGCATTTTGTAACCTCATAGGTCTTTTGCTTATATATTACAGTTCTGGGTTTCTTCCTTTCTTTCTTTCTTTCTTCCTTCCTTCCTTCCTTCCTTCCTTCCTTCCTTCCTTCCTTCCTTCCTTTTGTTTTTTCGAGACAGGGTTTCTCTGTGTAACAGTTCTAACTGTCCTGGAACTAGCTCTTGTAGACCAGGCTGGCCTCAAACTCACAGAGATCCTCCTGCCTCTGCCTCCTTAATGCTGGGATTAAAGGTGTGTGCCACCATTGTCCGGCAACAGTTCTGGGTATCTTATGGGAATGAGAATGTATGTGTCTGCGGCTTTATGTGTTTCTTGTGCTTTTTCTTTGACTCTTTTTTTTTCTGTTTGTTTTGCCCTCTTCTGTTTTGTTTGTTTCATTTTATCTTCTTTTTGTTATTATTTTGGATGGTGAAACGACCATTAATAACTCAGGACCCCAAGACCAAGTTCTCAGCACAAAGGAGATTTAGGATCAAAGGGCAGGGAATAAGAGACAAGCACAGGAGATAGAGGAAAGGGAGACGGGAAAGGGAGCAAGGGAGAGGGGGAAGAGGTATTTGTCCTGGGGGGACAAAGGACTGCCTCTGGATAGGGAGGAGACAGATGTGGCCCATAGGCAAATGGTGGTTTATAGAGGTAAGAGGGGAAAACCTACGTTGGGATGAGGTGTTTAATTTTGACTGGACAACCATCTAAGATCTGGTGCCCTCTTGAGAAAGAGACCTGGTCTGTCGTCCTCTCAGCTTAGATCATGAAACCGAATATGAACAAGTTCAACAGAACCAACACATATGGGCTACCTGTGCATGTTTCAGCATAAAATGCTAATTAGATGAGCCAAGAGGGCTTTTGACTGCTGAACTTCAATACTTTGAAAGATTGATCTTGGTAGTCAGCCTCAGGAGGAGAAGTGGCCAGATAAGGGACTAGACCTTGGTGGCTAGCTTTAGGAATGTAATTTAATGTTTTGTTCTATTTATTATTTATTTATTTATTTGCAAGGCAGAAGGAATTGGAGAGCAGGGCAAGGCCTGTGCTCGGACTAGCTAGAGTCCCTTCACAAGGCCTGTGCTTGGACTAGCTAGAGTCCCTTCACATGCCTATTTGATTTCTAACAGAGAGAAAGAAGGGTGTGGATTTGGGTGGGTGTGGAGGTGGGGATGATTTGGGAGGAGATGAAGGGAGAGAAAACTGTAATCAGAATATATTATATGAAAAAACCTATTTTCAATAGTAATAATGATAATAGATGAGCTGGAGAGATGTCTCAACAGTTAAGAGCACTGACTGCTTGTCCCAAAGACTCAGGTTCAATTCCTAGTACCCATGTGGAGGATCATCAACATCTCTAACTCCAGTTTCAGGGGTTTCAATGCCCTCTTCTGACCTCCATGCTCAGTGCCCAAATGTGGTACACAGACATGCAAGTAGGCAAAGCACTAACAAATAAATAAAACAAATCTCAAGAAAAAAAAATTTTAAGTTAAAACACTATGTGTTATGGTTTAAATAAAATGCTGCAGATCCCCGAGAGGTGGCAGTGGGCAGCAGGACATGAGACCACGCAGCAGGTCCCCGAGTGGCGGCAGGCAGTGGGCAGTGGGTTCAGGCCACGGCAGGCCATGAAGGCAGCCAGTCCCAGGCAGGGAGCCGCATGGTGAGTGAGACTGAGATGGATAGGCACGCCATGAGATCATGCTGCAGGTTTCTGAAGGCAGCTGGTCCCGAGCAGGGAGCCACACTCCGGGTGAGAGACAGAGACATGAATAGGCACACCATGAAGAGTGAGGTTGGATATTTAGTGGGTTATGGAGCAGAAATGGGGGAAGGGGAGAAGGGAGAAGAGCAGAAAGAGAGGCAGAGAGAAACAGAGAAGGGGTGAAGGGGAGAAGTAGGGAGAAGGGAGTGAGACAGACGCTGCCTCTTTGGGAGAGAGACAGAAAAAAAAGAGAGCTCAGGCCAGAAGCAGAAGGAAGATCTGCCTGCCTGGGTGGTGGACAGGGAGGGGGGAGAGGAGTGGGTGGAGCTTGTCTCTTAAAGGGACCCATCTCTTTTTTTATAATACAAAGGCAGGAGGTTAGGCACAACAGGTTAAAGAAATTGGGGTGGTGGATTCTCAAGACTGCTTCCTGCTTATTTGTGGGTATCATCTTAGGGGGTGAACCTGAGAAAACTGGGTGCTGGTCACATCCTGGTATAGCTGGTCTCTTTGCTCCTGTCCAATGTTTGTGGTATGGAAATGTCTGGTGTCTCTTACACCTGTTTAAGGTATTGGCAGAACAGAGGACAAAATTAAGTTTAGGCAAAAAAAAATTTTTTAGGACCAGGGAATTGAGAGGGGTGTATCTGACCTGTTTAAGGTGGATCCTTTAATTCAGCTCCCTGGAACTCAAAAGAATTTTTTGGGTTTGTGAAAACATAAGTTTTAGAAATATGCATTGTATCAGAATGACTGTGACAGATGGTTTTGCACAATTTTTAAGACTATGGAAAGTAGCGTGAGAGAGATTTTTTTTATTAACTTGTATTTGTCCTCACATCTTTATAACTTGCAGGTACACACCTTAATAACGTGTATTTGTGTTTTACTGAAATTTGTTTGGTAAGGTTGTCCTTGTAAACTGACAAAACCTCTCAGATGTCTTGGAGAAGGATAAAATTTTACTTGAGTTATTGATTAAAAAACCGACAGAGAACTTACTTGGTTGGCACGTAGAGCTACTCCTCAGGGTCCTCCATGGTCACTGAGGGTTGTATTTGCCTTTTGCTGTTTAGCGCAGGGCCTGCCAGGCTCCAGAAGATCCTGTGGGCTAAAAAATCTGTAAGAAAACAAGCCTACTTTGACCTGAGCAGCTAGGCTGTCAATTCCAGCGATTCTTGTTTTGTGGTCTGGAATGAGGTATAATGAACAGATAATTATAACCTTTAACAGTAAACATAGGTGTATTTAAGTTACATGTATGCACACACACACAGAGTGGACAGGAATTAGACAAAGTGGATGCTCTTGGTGGGCCTTACCAAAGGCATGCCACTGCACAAAACACACATGTAACAGAGTCTTCACCAGGATGGCGGTGAAGTCACTTGACTGCAATTAAGATGGCAGTAAGGTCACCTGACCTCAGACAAAATGGCGGCAGTCACATGTATGGAAGAGAGACCTAGAGGCATGATCTGCCCTGTTGCCGATCCACAGTGCCACAAGCTGCGGTGGGGAGCAAAAGACTGGAATTAAAAACAGCTGCCTCGTGGATCTGACTAATCTTGTTGGCAGCGGTGGCAGGGACAGTTTGAGGAAAAAGTGGAGCCGGTGGAAACGGGCAGAGTGAGGGTTTATACCATAGCTGAAAATGTGAAAACCCATGAAAAACACCACAGGGCCTACGGAAGAGCATCCTCTCTCCATAGGCGGGATGGGAAACAGTGGCAAACACTGCAGGGCTTGCAGAAGAGCGTCCTCTCTCTACAGGCGGGTGTTGAAGCCTGACTGGCTCCAGTCCAGGTGACTGGGAAGCCAGAGAGGCTTAGAGGCTGCTCTGAGCCATCTCTCACAGTGGGGACCACTGACCAGTGGTCCAAAAGAAAAGAAAAGAAGAAGAAAAATCTGAGGGACCCTGGGCCCCCAGTCAAATGCACCACACAGCATGTGCAGTGCTAGTGCAGGAGGACTGACCCTGGGTCATCTGGTCACGTTTTTAGCTATGAAAAGCAGTGAAGGGCTCAACCGTAGCCTTAAAGGCTGTGGTTGGGGGATGGAAGGGGAAAATTCACCACTGAAGCTGCAGGTGTGCATAGGGGTCGGCGTTCAGGCAGATGGAACACGTGGTTGTTGTGGAAAAAATACCCGGTTCCAGATCCCAAACCCAGGAGAGGGGTGGGAGAGCCTCCCAACTCTCAGGCACCAATGCTATGGTAAAAATAAAATGCTGTGGGTCCCTGAGTGGTGGCAGTGGGCAGCGGGCCATGGGTTCCCTGAGTCCCAGGCAGGGAGCCATGTGGCAGGTGAGATAGGCACGCCATGCAGAGTGAGGTTGGATATTTATTTAGTGGGTTATGGAGGGGAAAGGGGGAATAGGAAAAGGGAGAAGAGGAGAGGGGGGTAAGGGGAGAAGTGGGAAGAGGTACAGAAGCTGCCTCTTTGGGAGAGAGGTGGAAAAGAAGAGAGCTCAGGCTGGAAGCAGAAGGAAGATCTGCCTGCCTTGGCAATGAATGGGAGAGGGAGTGGGTAGGGCTTGTCTCTTAAAGGGACAGGACAGACCATTACACTATGGAAATTTAAAAAATACAAAATCTATGTCAAATTCATCATTACAACCAATTTGTTATGATTTATTAAAGTGGGATTGTAAGGTTATTAGTGAATATTTTCTAGATGTTTTTTATCCTAACATTATTATTGTCATTTGAGCAGACATATACACATACATGTGATTAAAGATTTAGAAAGAATACAAGTTATAACTTCAAAAGTAGGTCACTTATGTTGCTTGTATTCCAATCAATTAGTTGCACACACACACACACACACACACACACACACACACACACACACACACATTCAGTGGAACAAAATACCATTTTCACTCAGAGGGCAGTGGCCAGGTACCATTATGAGAGAGAAATTATTCTTAAAACCTGAACTACCCTGGGAGTCTGAGAAATGGGAGCAACTTTAGTTCAGGAACTGCCACAGTCTGTGGGTGAGAAAGGCCAGGGAGGCTGTTGAAGAAATCAGGAGGATTGGATGCTGACAAGCTGAAGGGCACACATGGCAGGAAGTTTGCACTGAAGTAGTGAGACAGTGAAGTGCATACAGGGAGTTAGGGGCCAGAAGCAGATCTTACCAGCTGAAAACAACTTAGGAGTTTGATAGCTACAAGCCTAAATCCAGTGACTAGATCAATCTTCCACCTCAATTTTCTGTTCATCCTCCACTGTGGTAGAGGTTGTGAATTCAAGTTTTGGTGGTTTACTCAGTGTCCACGGCTATATCCCTTTGGAAAGGTGATTAAACCCTGGATATCTTGAAAGCATTAATATAGGCCCTACGTGCCTCTCTTAGTCTGAATGCTGAAGTTGCTTTCTACACTTCCAGTGCATGTGGGACCCTCTACACCCCAGTAAAGCATTAGTTACACTACTGAGCTACAAGATGCAGTCTGTGGAGGCCCAAAATGTGAACCTGTTTCCATGTTGACCAAAGGTCAGAGAGTTGGAGCTTTGTTCTAGTTCCTTCAAGGTTACTGTGCTTCTACTTCAAAACAAAGGTCCCACCTAATTGTACATCAGAGTTCTGCTCTCTCAAGGTTATTGTCAACAGGTGTGGCTAATAGCCAGAACTCGTACTCCAGGAACCTATCTCAAACAAAAGTCTAAGTACCCAACTAAGTTCCAGTTCCCTTTATGGAGATAACTTGGGATTCCACCCAGGGAGTGGTTTACCTACAGAATGTTTTGGTCTAGGGTGTGAGCGTGACTTAGTGACTTGTTTTGTTCTAGCAACAGAGAATGTTTAACTATGAAGGTAGCTTGCAACTTTCAATTGGTATGTTCTTTTTCTTGTATCATGTTAATGCAGTCTTTTGGGGTCAGGGTATTTTAAGCAGTGGGAAATTAAACATGGGCGATTCTTCAGTACTAACTGGAATTCCTTCCCAATTGTAGTAAGAGGCGCGGGCCACATTCCTGGTGCCTGGCTACCTTAACCCCCGAAATAATTACACAGAAACTGTATTCATTTAAATACTGCCTGGTCCATTATCTCCAGCCCCTTATTGGCTAACTCTCACATATTAATTTAACCCATCTCCATTAATGTCTATTGCCACTTGACTGTAGCTTACTGGCATGAGTTTAACCAGTGTCCATCTTGGGCAGGAAAACCATGGCGTCTGCCTGTCTGTCCTTCTTCCCAAAATTCTGTTCTGTCTACTCCACCCACCTAAGGGCTGCCCTATCAAAAGGTCAAGGCAGTCCCTTTATTCAACCAATGAAAGCAACAGAAATACAGAAGGACCTCCTGCACCATTTCCCCTTTTTCTGTTTAAGGAAAAAAGAAAGGCTTTCATTTTAACATAGTAAAATTACATATAACAAAACAGTTATCAAGCAAGAATTACAGTTACCATATTTAGATCTATTTTATCTTTTATCATAACAATGGAAAACTATAACTATCTATCTATTATTCAACTCCATCAAAGACTCCAGAAGGATATAATATTACCTAAGTAAATGAGAAGTAAGCAACTTCCAAAACTCTAGAAGTGACAGAGACATCTCACTGCCTAGACAGTCACTCAAAGTTTTTCTGTACCATTGGGGCATCCATTTTCAGCCTATAGGCCCACAGTATCCAGCAGACATTTCCATGAAGCAGGAAAATTTAAAGACAGTTCAGTCACTTTCTTCTGTATCCTGCAGAATGTCTTGCAGACTCTTTTATGAATCAGGAACCCCAAAGGATCATCTCACTATTAGTCAAGTTCAGCAGTCCTCTCTGTGGGTTCTTCATGTCCAGTTTATGCAACAGTACAGGCAAGAGCAGTTTCTTACCCAAATGGCTAACCAACACCATAAGGAGCCTCTTCGATGCCCATTTTCCTCTTGAAGTAGATTGGTGCTGCCAGGAGTAGACGTGTCTCATTGACATAAAAATCCCTAAGTTATTAAAACATTTAAAATGCCGTATTCTGTAGTCTTTGAAAGATATGAAGAATGTCTATCTAACTGAAATATACCTCTATATATCTAGAAAATCTAAGTAGCATGACTACAAGCTTGATTATTATCAATGATTATCCATTAACAACCTATATTTCCTAATTATACATTACATTTTTAAATGAACTACACAATCACAATACCTTAATCAAGATCAGAAATATATATACATATAACAAAATTGACCTTAAATTTGTATTCATAAATCAAGGTTTATACCAATGCAAATTATTCATATCTTTATCATAGCCCCCTTTAAATGTAAAAGAACATTTATAAACAATATTTAGGAATATGGACGTAGTTTTTTTCTCTCCAAACTGCTTCGTGCTGTATGGGGGTGCTGTTAATCAGATATTTCATGGTGTATCCTGTATGCTAGGTTTATCTCAGTTACCAGTTGGGTGAAGTAATTTTCTGAGGGTGTTTATGGCAACCTTTCAGGAGGGCATGGTCTCTGAAACCATATTATTGGTCTGGAAGCAATCCACAGGTTCTCATCTTCTGTGAAAACAAAAGAAGAACCTCTTTCCAAGGCATCATATCCTTAGACCCAAATTTTGAAGTCATTATACCTTTATAATAATATCCATGCTGGTTTAGTTTGGCAGCCCATACAATGAAAAGTCTCTCTGTACTTAGCTCCTTTACAGTCAAAAAATTTAAAGAAAACACAATAAAATACATAATCCAGACATTCTGTGAATTTTCAATTTTTACGTAGCTTATTTTTTTAATCTATGACTATCTGTACTCTGTCTTTTTAAAGACTTTACCCCCTTTTTTAAAAAAAGCATCTCTCTATACTCTTTATTTCTTTTCTCTTTTAAGCCTACTATATACCTTTATTCAACAGTGTGACCCATTTAGAGGTCTTTCATGTCTGAATCTGTCCTATTATGAATCTGTAATTCTTTATTATCCAGGAGCACTTCTTAAAAATGGTAAGCACATCTTAAAAACTTAAGTTGTGCCATGTAGGGGTTATACGGTACTGCCTATTTCCAGCCCAGTCTAAACTTTAACTGTGTTGTTATTATGATAATTATGATAGTTCCTGCCTGAGATCAGCACAGTTCAAGTGGCAATATACATTAATGGAGATGGGTTAAATTAATATGTGAGAGTTAGCCAATAAGGGGCTGGAGATAATGGACCAGGCAGTATTTAAGTGAATACAGTTTCTGTGTAATTATTTCGGGGGTTAAGCCAGCCAGGCACCGGGAACGCGGCCTGTGTCTCTTAGTACACCCAATACTATCCTATATGTTTCTCCATTTTATTATTTTCATTTTTGTCTTCATATTCTTTACTATATTTCTAATCCCAATGCCTTTACCCTAGTGAGAGATATTTTTGTCGAAGCTGGTCCCTGACAGCAGCCACCACTAATCTCTCTAGTGTATAATGCCCAAGCACTCTGTGATGGCAGCGATGATGAGCTACAGGTTGGTCCTGTGTGCCCTGGACTCACAGAAGTTCTAAGGTAAGGCCCCTCCCCCACCCTCATGTTTATACACAGCTGGTTTTTCCCTCCCACCACAGTTTTGCCCACAGTTTCCTCAATGTGTTCCTGTGTGTGGATTGTACTTTCCCATCCAAGTGTATCTGTGTCTGTGAATCCCAGTGAGGATCAGGTTCTGAGTCCACTCTGAACCCCAGGGTAGCCACCCTCTGTCCAGCATAGGAGATGAGGTCTTTGGGGTTTAAAAATATAAAAACATATTTTTCTTTCCTTGGCCCGAGTTTTGACTATAAGACCTCTCTTAAATGGCCCCATCTAGGGCACCAGTAGCAAGCTAGGAAGTACAGGGCCATCCTTCTCCAGTTTCTGTTGGCTGCTTGGGAGGACTTCTAGGTCCTAATGTATTCTGAGCTGACTTCACACTAGATAGCCAGTAAGGAGAACCTGGTACACTTGAGCTTGCTTGAATGTCCCAAGTGTTAGGACCACAGGCATGCACCACCATGACTGGGTACATCATGTCTCAAACTTTACTTTTTCAATATGTCAGTGTGTGTTGAAGTGCCTTGGGTCTTTCATTTTCCCTTTTGCTTGAAGCCATGCTGGGAGTTATTCTTCTCTTCCCATAATGTTTTGCTCAGTGCTTCGCTAGTGCCTGTAGTTTCTCTGCTAAAGGGCGACCTGGTTTCTATTTACTGTTAACTTTTTGTCTCCAGACTGTATGCGTCTCAGGTATAGTGATGCCTTGCTTCAGACTCATGGAGGTATAGGAAACTAATGTTGTCTCTAATCCACTATCTAGCCCCTTGTTCTCATGCATATTTTAACATCTCTGTTTTTTCCACCTCCACGCTTCTTCTATTTTGTCCATTTTCTGCATAACAACTGAATCACAATATGGCATGTCCCTGTTTGAACCCCTTCAAAAGGTTTCCATCACTCATAGTGTGCCTACATGATCCTTCTGTCTGTTTGTTTGTTATTACCTCATGTGTCTACAAAGTCCACTCCTTATTTTAAGTCCTCCCTCCAATGTCACCTAGCAGGAAGGCCTTTTCTATTAGATGATTCTGCTATTTTGAATTATATGCTTTATCTCTTAGTCCAACCACTTTGGTGATGGTATCACATGGACTCATCTAGCCTCAGGTTGAACTGTCTGCCTTAAATCCATCCAACGAGTCTCACTTTATCCCCAGATTCTTCTTAGGACTCTCAGTTTTAGATGCACACCCACATTCTTTGGAAGTACATAGAAGTTGACACCCCCATGGATGACTCTCTTTTGTAACAGATGAGAACCAATAGCTAATCTAGTTAAATACACTTGGTGAAGGTAATTAAAATTATACAAAACAGGTGACTGGAAGCCCTGGTACCCTGGTAGCAATAATGTATACTTAGATTGGCATCTTCTGCCATCTTTTGTCATTTCTGTTGCCTTACTTCTGTTCTTCCTATTTATAAACTAATTAACTAAGAGTGTATGAACGTGTGTATGTGTGTGTGTGTGTGTGTGTGTGTATGCACATATGTGCATAATGGGTGCATGTTGGGGGCAGAGGTTTGTGGGCCTATATTTCATACAAAATATTTACAGGCAGGCTCTCTGGCCATGCTTAATTTCCAAGGCAGCTGCAATCCTGCCAAACAAGCCAGCCACCTGACAAAGGCCAGAATGTATGGCTCCTTCTCATTTATTATTATGTGATTGCCTGGGAAGAAGTGTTGATTCCAAAGCTGGTGAATTAAGTTGCAGGTGTTTTGGTAGCCCTGCGTCCCCTGGAAAGAGAATATTAATGAGGATCCACCTTGGTTTATGGTGGGGGGAATAAAAGGTGTTTTGTATAATAAACGCTGGTAGATCTTCAGGATGAATCAAGCCTGAGATGCCCTTCCGTTATGGCTGTGTGACTATGTCTTGTTATTCCTTGCACCTCCGTACCAGTAGAGTTAGGGAAAAATAGTTTCTATGTTGGGGCCACGGACCCCGACAGAGGTTGATGTTGGGCATCTTCCTATACTGATTTTTTTTGTGACAGGCTCTCACTGAACCCAGAGCTCACTGCTAGGTGAATGGCTGGATCTGGTCAGAGAGCTCCAGGGATCTGCATGCCCACTGTTAGGTTTGCATTCTTGTTCCACGGCCCTCAGCTCTTATGTGTGTGGGAGATCCGAGTTCAAGTCCTCATGCTTGCAGGGCAGGCATGTTACCAAATGAGCCATCTCTCCAGCCCTCCTGTGCCTCCCTAATTAACCACCTGCATACAAACCCTTGTTTTCGCCTCTGCTTTTGAGTGGATTTAAAGTAAGGTATCTTCCATAACTACCTCATGTACAATTATATTTAATTTTGTTTGCCCTTACCTTGGCTTGTTTTTAATCTAAAGTTAATGCACATTGCTGCTTGATAATATTTTTATTTCACACTTCAGTGGTGCATCTCCTGTGAATAGCCCTTCATTTTGTCTGGCAAAGGCAATTTCTGAATTAACTCTAATTTAGTTACTGATGTATGACAACACAGTGCACTTGCACGGACAGTGACACTGGTTGGTTTGTTTGACAGTGTATATTGCAGATCCAGTTAGTGGAGACCTTGAATAAAAAACTGCTTCATGTTCAGAGTCTCCACAGCTGAACCAGTGGGGTCCCCCATACCCAACTTTGTGCACAAGGAATTTTCAAGACCTGCAGCCCAAGACCTGGACCCAGAGGCACAGCAGTACCTCCAGAATTCAGATTCTTTCACTGTGCCTGCCCATGGATGGTGTGTGCCTGTAATCACTGGAACCGTGCTTAAGGAATACAATTAGCTTGCCATGCCTGTAGACAAGCAACTGCACCCGCTGGAAGGAACGGGCAGCTGCTGAAACCCCTGCCCCCCTTAGATCAACTAGTTGTATATTCTTTCATGGCTGACTGTTCATAAAAGCTAGACTTATCCCTGGAGTGCTTAATTTGAGTGTGAAGTATTTTGCTATGTGAGCAAAAGCTCAGGTTAAAAAAATTTGGTTGGAAAGATGGCTCGGTGGGTAAAATTGCCATCACACAAGCCTGGGAACCTGGGCTCAGAAGCTCAGAAACCACACTGAAAAAAAAGCCAGCTGTGGTCCTGTACATCTATAATTTTAGTAGAAGGTAAAGGCAGATCCCTGAAGCTCTCTGCCCAGCCAGTCTAGCCAACTGGTGGGTCATTGATAGGTTCAGTGAGGGATCCTGGATCAAGAGATAAGAAAGACATCTGACTTTGACCTCTGACCTCTACACTCGAGGTGCACATGCATCCACCCTTACATGTATGTGAACTACACATGCATGCACACACACACACACACACACACACACACACACACACACAGACACAGTAACGGTTGTCAGAAGTATGTTGAGCAAGATCCATCCACCACATTTACTGGCTTTCCCTGTGCCTCTGAGTGCATGATTGGCTCTCAGTAACTCCTCTATAAGGCTGTAGTAGGAGGTCGCTTGTTTGTTTCTGGCCGCCCAGACTCCCAAAAGAATCACACAGAATTTGTATTAATTAAATCATTGCTTTGCCTATTAACTCTAGCTTCTTATGGGCTAGCTCTTACATTTCCATCATTTTATATTTTACCACAAGGCTCATGGCCTACCAGCAAGGTTCCAGCATGTCTCTAGCAGCGCGCTCTGTGGCTTCTCTAAACTCTGCCTTCTTATTACCAGCATTCAGTTTAGTTTCACCTGCCTACCTATATTCTGCCCTGTGCAGACCTAAGACAGTACACAGAGGGGAATCCCACATCATAAGGCTTGTCGCAACTGTGGGACCACTATTTTGTAGTGGGCAATTTAGTCTTGGAACAGAGCTGGCATCAAAATTGAAACAACAGCACATCCTCTCAGTCATGTGGACTTCTGTGCAGTAGCACCTGCTGAAGTTCCTCTGCATTAGATTATTCTGCATTGAAAGTAGCCATGGTGGAAGGAGGGACTTGCTGGGGGCTCTGTGTCTCCTGTGGAGTCAATCAACAAGGCCAACACAGTCTGATCCTCAAAGCTCATTGAGGACAGCAAACAGGTCTTGGTCTTCCTGATTCTGATGTCTGCCAGTTGAGGCAGAAATGCTTAGGCCTCTAGAGATAAAAACTCTTCCAGGCAGCAGCTGCCCATTCCTTCCAGCGGGTGCAGTTGCTTGTCTACAGGCATGGCAAGCTAATTGTATTCCTTAAGCATGGTTCCAGTGATTACAGGCACACACCATCCATGGGCAGGCACAGTGAAAGAATCTGAATTCTGGAGGTACTGCTGTGCCTCTGGGTCCAGGTCTTGGGCTGCAGGTCTTGAAAATTCCTTGTGCACAAAGTTGGGTATGGGGGACCCCACTGGTTCAGCTGGTGTCGAGCATCAGCTCCTCCATGCTTGTCTCCCAGCTGACTCAGGTGTCTTCCCCAAGTCGGTGGCTAACAAATGTGTGGCTGAGCAGTGCTGTGGACCTCAGGGACAGTGGATCTGAAGACTGGTGGCAGATGACAAGGTGTCCTGTTGGTTCACAGACTCCAGGAGGCAGAACTGCTCTAGGCCACCTTGGCTTCAGCTTTTACCACAGCTGCCTTTTCAAAGAGCCCATTGGCTTCCCCCCATTCTTTTCATCTTCACTGTTGACAGTTGGCTGCGTCTTTAGCATGACAACTCAGTGAAGGAGAAGCCATCTTTCCCAAAGCCTCGCATGGCACACTCTTGACCAACAGTCACTCTGCAGCTCCTCCTGCGCTTTAGTCTTATGCTTTTGTAGTTTTTCTTAGTTTCATTTCCTGAGCCCTATGTTTGGGGAAGAAGTTAGGGACTTTTTTACTAATGACCACATTGGGAATGTTTCTGAAATATTCCTTAGCATGTATTATCCTATATTTCTTAAAGTGTGTTAAGCAGACATTGGCACTTTCTGGTAACTTGATAACTTTTTAATACCACCTTTTCTGAAATTATAAAAAGCTAGAAATATTGACATTGTCACTAGCTAACATTAATTATGTTTAAGTTTAGATTTCTTTAGCTTGTTTTTTTAAAGGCTAAGGGCTGCTTTCCTCTGACATTTATCTGGTTTGTGCCTTCCCAGCTTTATAGTTAGTGAACTGTGCTATGGAAGAATTCCCATCAGCTTGTAAATTTTTCCTTCTCTCTCTCTTTTTCTTTCTTCTTCCTTCTCCTCCTTTTTTTTTTTTTTAGACAGGGTTTCTCTGTGTAGTCCTGGCTGTCCTGGATCTCACTCTGTAGACCAGGCTGGCCTTAAACTCACAGAGATCCACCTGTCTCTGGATTAAAGGCATGTGCCACCACTGCCTGGTTGAATTTTCCTTTTCTTAATTACTTTTTTTGCTGGCATCCTCTTGAGCTACTCAGTTGTGTGTAGCCCAGTCAAAACTGCCAAATTGTCCTGGCACAGACTATAGTTATATACATTTACCTCTGTAGAAGAGAAAAAAATGACAAGGTGCAAGATTAGGTTAGCTTCACAGTGGGGGAAAGTGTAAATTGTAATCAGCAGTCAAAAGACTTATTCTCATCACATTATGGAAAGCATCTAGGCTACCCTGATCTTGGAGGCAGTTGCACACAGCCCTCTTTATTTGCTAGTAGGATTCACACCACTCACAGATCACACGTGGCTGAGAGTGCAGTTTCAAAAATTTGTCCTCAATGGGAGCTTACATAGTGACTGACACTCACCGTATTTTCATCTACCTAATAATCCCGGCCATCCTTTTGCATCTCCTTTGTGACTAGAACTCCCATTCTTCGGCTTTGCATTTCAGTATAGATGTTTGCAGACCTCCTGCTACAGCTTTTCACTCTTCTGCGTCACAGATATGGAAAGAGGAATACTGATGGTGCCAAGACACCGCAAGATGCTCTACAGACTCACAAAGATTGAATGTGCAGGAGTGCGGGCAGGAGAGGCCACCTGCTCTGGGTCTATGGGGGCATTGTTCATCTAGCTGTCACAAGGCCAATTATTACTACCTAATTACGCTGTATAGACAGTCACATTTCTATATGAATTTGATTCAGTGCTTGTAGTAGGAGGCCGCTTGTTTGTTCCTGGCTGCTCAGCCCCAAAATAACCACACAGGAACTGTATGAATTAAATCACTGCTTGGCCTATTAGCTCTAGTTTCTTATTTGCTAGCTCTTACATCTTAATTTAACCCAATTTTATTAATCTATATATTGCCACGTGGCTGTGGCTTACCTGCTAAAGTTCCGGTGTCTGTTTCTGGTAGAGCTACATGGCTTATCTCCGACTCTGCCTCCTTTCTCCCAGCATTCAGCTTAGTTTTCCCCACCTACCTCTGTTCTACCCTGATATAGGTCCAAAGCAGTTTCTTTATTAGTCAATAGTAATCACAGCATACAGAGGGGAATCCCACATCAAGTGCTCTAAACTGCTGTCTGTATAAAAGATCACATTGTCCCTTTACTCATTTTCCAAGCTCTTCTGTTCATGGCATACATATATCTAAATTGAAATAGTGCTAAGCAAATGGCATGTTCTCTGTTGTGTGTTTGTTCCTGATCTCATAGGAAGGAAGGAGCCTGAGAATAGCTTGTGGTAAGCCAATCCGACATGTATCTGAAGCATTTGTAGTACACACAGGTTCTCTAGTTAAGGGTGTTGCATCACTAATAGTTATCTATGGAAACAGAACTGACAGAATGACTATGTTAAAAGAGAGCTTATGAGACTGACTCATTTAATGTTGTGGGAAGCACAAACATACAGTCGTGGGGAACATAGGTGGCCGGGAGAACATGAGGTGTCTAGGACAGATCTCAGGGAAGTTCCCCGCGGCTTCAGGTTATTCCAGCCAGGAAAGAAGTCACTACCATGGAAATACTGGTCAGGGATGCAGCAGAAAACATCAGAGGAAAATGTTGCAAATATAGGAGGAGAAGACTTGGCATATTCTCTGAACAAGTATATAGACCAAGAGTTTTCTGCACTCCCTCTATAGTATAGTCTATATGAGTTTGTAAAACTATTATAGAGTCTATAAGAACACAGAGTTCCCAATACTTTTTCAGAGAGGAAATTCAAGCCTTTCTATGTACCTTGAAGGATCTATTTAATTTTCAGCAACTTTATTAACTTCCCCTTGTTTATGGTGGGTCTTCCAACAGATGCGTATAGAATACCCCTCCCAGCTCAAGGTTGCCACAGTTGTTTGATCCTCCTTTCTAATAAAACTTCCTAGGGTTACTTTTGCTTTCAACATTCAGGGCACAATTACTGTGCAAAAGAATGACACCAACTAGGAGGTACTTGCATTCAGATGACACCATTGATGATGTGCCTAACAAAATAGTACACGGAGAGGGCAACACATTTAATAGTACTGTCATTGGAATTTCCTGCATGGTTTGGATAAACAAGCAGGCAAGTAACATGAGTTTTACTTTTTTGCAGGGGGGATTCTGCCAATCAAGATGTTTTCTAGCTCTGTTCATGCTGCTTTGCCAAAGACCATGACCTCATTTGTATTTCTGACTTCCTCAGGAGGCTGGGATGCAACTAAGAATTGTAATCATCATGCCTCTCAACACTTAAAGGCCCAGGACCAAGAGGTTCCACTTGTGCTGTATTTATTTACTCATTATAAGTGTTCTGTAGGGTAAAGAATGCTGTGATTCTCTCATCACAGATGAGAGCTATAAAAGATGGTTTTGGCTGTCATCCTGATTGGACTGGGGTGGTGGCGGCTAGAGAATTCATAAAGCATGCATACTTTGGGGGTATCTGTGAGGATGCTTCCAGGGTACAGTGACTGTTGGGTAGTGAACTGAGATTAGGAATAGCTGCTCTGAGTCACAGTTGAGCAGGCTGGGAACCTCGATTGAATAGGACAGTAGAAGAGTGAAGGCGTTTCAGGAAGCAGGTGCCCGTAGACATCAGATTCCAGGTTCTTCAGTCTTTTCCCTGGTGATTCTCCAGAGCACGCTCAGGCCTTCAGCCTCAACCCAGGGTCTCGTTAATGTTCTGAGAGTCCCAGCCTCTTTGACTGGGCATTGGTGGATTTCTTGTTTATCCAGCTTGCTGATGGCGCTTGTGGGACTATTCAGCCTCAACTGCAAGAGCCTCTCCAATGGACTCCTTTCATAATCATGTACATTCTGCTACTCAACACGTGTTCCTTTGGCAAATCTGCCTTACCCAAGATCACAGAGCCTTGGTCAGGTGAGTCAACTTGTCCAGTGTTACTTAGCAGTATGGGGTAAGACTGGGGTTTGAACTGTGGTCATTCTGTCATTGGAGCCTAAGGACTTTAGCAATATATTTCTGGGCTTCTCCCATAGTTTATTGTAGCGCAATGCCTGCTCTACGTGCTACATGCTACATACGATTCGCGGCTCAGGCAAGGGGCTGGAGATTGAAACACACACACACACACAAACACACACAGAGGTAATGCCAAGAATGCCCCCTTTATTGTGTTTCAGGGCAGCTTATATAGGGTCTCCTTGACTAATGGCTGTGCCCTAACTCTCAGGGGCAAGTTCAACAGAAACCACTCCCCTGCCATCAGGAACTCCTGAGGGTCTTGTGCTCAGAGCAGCTGCAAAACAAGTTGTTTGCTCAGAGCAGCTGCAAGCATAGAGAAACAAGTTGTTTACTCCGGCAGGCAAGGGGGTCACAGGAAATTCAGGGTCTGAGAGTCCACAGTCCCCAGCAGTTTTTACTTTTAGATGCTGAGTGTAAAGAAAGAGTTAAGGATGGTGTCATTAAAACTTTATTCAATGAAGTCTAGAACAGAGTAGCCAAAAACATTTCAAGATATGCCATATACTGCATTTATTTTTGCAATAACATTTAAATATTAAAACATTAACTTTTTGGATGAATAAAGACATTAAAATTAATAATATGAATTAATTTAAATAAATTATATTACAAGGGATGAGAAATTAATAACTTGCCCAAGGCCACTTGGAATTTGATGCTAGAATTGAATTCCAGCTCTCACTCAGAGCTTACTCATTCTCCTTTTGGATGCACTGGCCCAGAGGCCTGGACACCCCAGCAGCCTTGAACTTGTGTCTTTGAGTCTGAACTTTCCTTTGTCTCTACTGAGTCATCAGCAGTGGTCCTTGAAACTGGTCCCTGGGGTGCGTGAAGGTGTGACGTCAGCTGGAATGGGGATGGTAAAGGGTCCACAGAACTCTACAGCATGGGAAAACAGAAAGTAAAGTTGGCATTGAGGCTTTTCATTGAGGGTCAGCTCATCAAGGAACTAGATACAGAGTTGTAAGCCCCTCGAGCCACAGGAGTGGCCAGGTCCCTCCTCCATGACTTCTAACCACCAGGTTCCACCTATAGAATGCTCTAACTGCCATCACTACCCTACACAATAAAAAGCCCAACCGATGGCCATGAAATCCCACCAGTCTCCATCCCTTTCCCAAGAAACTCTGTTTAAGCCCTGTATCCTGTTCAGAGGCAGCCACCCCCGCCCAGTTTTTCCCCTACCAACAATCCTCTTGTTTGTTGTGACTGGTATTTCTTGGCTCCCAGCTGTCAGGATATCTTTCCATTCGATCTGTAATGCTTCCAGGAGGTAGAAGCAATGTGTCAAAGCAACATGAAGTACAGGAGGGTAGCCAGAAACTGGGCCATTAACAGAAAACTGTGTAAACCACACCCCCTTCAGCTTCTGTCCACAAGAGACTGCTGCTATCAGTGGGGAGAGGTATAAGAGAAATCGAGTTAATAAAAGGGGACTCTTCGGAGAACAGCAAGTTTTTGTATTGGTGGTTTTCTTAATGAATACACAAGCATGTCACAGCAACAGGCAGAGAACATTAGATCTGAAGAAGAAACAGTACAAACATCTCAGTGCACCTGAAATAATAGGAACAGAATGGAAATGAGCTTGTCAAGTGCTTTGAAGGGGACTGCCTCTAGGTTTCACATGGAGCTTTTACACCAGAGAATATCACATCAGGGTCGTGTGGGAAATAAAGCTAACATCTAGTGACCAGCCAGTTCTTGAGTGCGAATGATTTCCCGCATGTGATTTTAACACCAACTCCTGGCCTTACTTAAAGTCTTAAATCACGACTCCCCTTTTACCCATGAAGAGATGAACATAAATGAGAACGGAAGTCGGCTTGTCTAAACTCATGGAGCCTGCAAAACTCGGAGCCTTCTGACTCCAAAGCAAAAGCTTTTAGACACTGACCTGTGCTCCTCTTGTTCAATGAGCACAGCAGGTGACCTGGATTGTTAGCACACACTGCAGACAGATGTGGCAGAGACACACACCAAGCTCTGTAATGAGTCATGAGTCTCTTAGGACCTTAAGAGGTAGAGTGACAAACTCAGGTTGACTCTGCCTGAGTAGATGTATTCATTGATGTGTGAGGAAAGCCGCCAGTTGAAGATCTGAAGCCTTGTGGCCATCCACACTGCCTCACATACCATAGCATACATGACATAGTATGCATTTCCTCCCCATAGCAAAGTTACAGCAATGCCATACGCAAATAGCCTGAAGCTTAAGAGTATACGTTTTGATAAGGAATTCTTTTTAAAACCACGAGACTTGCTAATTTTATTATAGGAAAAAATAAATCCTGGCTGGGCCAGCTGATGTAATTTTGGAGTTTTAGAATATTGTCTATGTTTTCTGAATAGAATGGATAAAAGGTATTTAACATTATGTGAATTTCTGGAATAATATGTAGATGTATCATTTCTGATAAATATTAATAAACTAGCCTATACTTGATAAGCTTACATTAATATAATACATAGGAATGTGCACTTAATATGGAAATGGTCATAGGCATAAGTTAGTAAGCTTTCTGAATTTTCTTTCAGGAGGTTAACCACACCAAGGCCACCATAATTGCATTTTGTTATTCTGAAGCAATTTCAGGTCTATCTCGTAAGCCATAATTTATTGAATTTCATACCTGTGGTGATTGGTTAGAATAGTCATTTGAAAACCAACTGGATGTTCGTGTAACTGGAAATTAATGGCACTGAATGGAAAAGGATAGGAACTTTTACTGGAAAAGGGAATAAAAAGCAAAAGAGAATTTAGCTAGATCCGGAACATATAAACAAAAGGATTCAGGGAACAGAGCAAGGAAGGAACTAGCCAGGACCACAGCCTTTCTTACGGCAATGCAAACACACTGAAAAAGAAATCAGAGAAAGGACCCCGTTTACAACACACGCACACACACACACACACACACACACACACACACACACACACACACACACTCTGCTGGAATAAACTTACATATTCCTTAGGAAAACCTCCAAGCAAAGAGGAAAACAAGAGTTTCATGGATGACTGGCCTTAGTGTTTAAAGTATTTAGGAAGAATGAATTAATCTCACTTTTTCTCACTTATAAGTCCCTGTAGGAGTGGAGTGTTCCAAACTAATAGACAGTATTACTAGACAGAGTGTCACACTGTCTGATAAACTTGACCTTCTACACCTGAGAAGGGGACACTGTGGAGTTCCAGAGAAGTGAGTCTGATAGTCTGCCTTACGATTGGCTAGCTTTTCAGTCAACAATTTCCATGTCTCCTCTATGATGAGAGACAGAGGTGTAGAGGGTCAAGTGAGGTAGCAGGATCTCACGTGGCGATTCCCAAACTCCTCACCCAGGACCCTCTACTCTACACAACCATCTTCACCCTCCCTTGTTCGGTATTGCAATAGGTGTCCAGATTTCACGTCTGTCACCTCTCATCATGTACCTGTTCTTTCATTCTTCCATCTCCTAAATGAGTCCTTTTCTCATTTTGTTTGAGTGTGGACCACAGTTACATGAGTCATTGTATTTCCTCCTGAATCCAGAGTCAAATTGGGATGGAGACACAGGAAATAAGTGCACAGAAATGAAAATATGACTTTTATTCCTGGTTATTCTGAGGTAAGATGGTAGCTTCTGTGCACAGTGATTTTGGCTTCCTCAAGGTGCCCTTGAGTTGATCTTAGGGTGATCCTCAAGGGAACTTCGGTTTGAAATTTATCCATAATGGCTCTTTCATACCCATGAAATCTCATAGACAGAAAGTGAGAGACTTCAGATAGACGATGGGACTTTAGCCTGATGAAAAAATAATGGGTCCCTTGGATTTCACAGTCACTGGAGAGACAGTGGAGGTGACTTTGGGGTTAGTGTGGGCCTCCACACAGATGAAGAGGCCACTGAGAAAGTCTGTCTATTATACATATATTCAATTAACTCTGAATAGTTTTATGCTTAGTGCTGCTACTTTTGTTAGTGAATTTTATGTTATAAGGAAAATGAAAGTCTTGTTCGGTTTCAAACCATTAGTCGTTTGGATGTCTATGTCAAAGCTATGAAAGGGAAAAAGCCGTGAGCCTTTCCATAATGTAACACTGGAATCTTAACCTAAAAGAATGAATCCACACGCCATATCTTTTATTTTTAAGAAAATATATTTTTGGTTTTGAGATTGGAGGGGATTAGCTAGATAAATGATCCTGTTGGTTGTTGCTAGGGAAAAAAATGGGGAAATTTTTCTGTTCTGAACTGCATATATATGAATTTTTTTTTGAGACAGGATTTCTCTGCATAGCCCTGGCTGTCTTGGAACTAGCTCTTGTAGACCAGGCTGGCCTCGAACTCACAGAGATCTTCTTGCCTCTGCCTCCCGGGTGCTGGGATTAAATAAACAAATCTTTTGATAAAAGTCTCTTAACTTTTCATTTCTGTAAACTGCAGTTTTCACATCAGGTTTGGGGTATATAGAACAGTTTAAATACTCAACAGGAAGTTCAGAGGGGAATGAGGATATGGAAACTGCCCAAAACTGATTTTCACATTAAACTCTTCTGGCTTTGCTTAAGTGTGTGCAGCTCCAGGGCTTCAGGCAAATGTTTATCTGTGTGAAACGGACTTAACATTGTTTACTAAAAACTGTCCTGATCCACAAAGTGAGTCTTCTTGAAGCGCAGATCTGTGGTATAAGATGACGTGTTCATTTTGTTTCTCAATTCTTCAGTAGGGCTGAAGCCCCACTCTGTTATATATTGAGACAGGGAGACAAACATTTAAAACAGCAACCATAGGGTTCTAAGTGTCTCTATTCAAGAGATTATGAGACTATGATCCTTTGTTCATTAAAATTTATGTTGGTTAAAAAAGATGTATTGAAGGGTGTGTTTGTATTGGTCCACTATCCTAAAAACATTGATCATAATTAAGTTCACTGTAAGATGAGAAATCAGGTCACAATGAATGTGAGTGGCTACACATGTCTTCAAGACATTCTAGCTAGACAGAATGGCTCATGAACCCCATCACTTATTTGTCTAGATTTCCTTTGTATGGCTTGGTTATTAAAAACAAATGCTGAATTTGTGGCCTACCTGTGACACACACATAAATCATCCATCGGCATGCCTTTTATCTTAAAATAGCTTTAATTTTGAAATTCTTAAATTTACAAAAGAGCTGAAGGACTAATACAGTGAACATTTTAATAACCCAGAATCACCATATATTTCAATTTTTACTTCCCTTTCACACCCACAAAGACTTTTTAAAAATTGATCAACCATAATGGCCAACTCGTTTAGCACATGGCGTCTTCAGCATATGAGAATCTTTATCTATAATCTTAGCACTCATCATGATCATTAATCTAGTACGATCACATAAAACAGCGCCCATGAAGATTTGCCCAGTATTCCTAAAACTGTCCACCCATATTTAAACCGTGCAGGTGGTCTACACCTCCTTAGTCTCCACTATTATAGATTCACTGATGTCTTTATTGGATGACACCAACTTTCTCCTGGATGCTCAGTGAGATGCTCTGAGACTGCTTTGCTCTCTTCATGTCTCTGATTAGCTTTCCTGATCACATTCAAGTCTGTAAGACCACGTGGTGTTGACCTCCTATTGGATGACGGTGATGTAGAAAGCGATAGACTGACTTTTCAGCCTTGTTTGAGCAGGCAAAGTGACTTCTGTCAGATTTTCTGCTGGAAAGACACATTTCATCATGGACGGAGGTACACTGAGCCCATGTAATATACTTCTGAGTGTTACACCTGGCCTAGCCTTTCCTGAACTATTGTTTATTTATTGGACCCCACTTATTATTCTCCATACTGTCATGTTTTGGGTAAACATATAAGGCATATCCTAGCACCTCTGAAATAAAGCAGAAATAAGCTATGATATATATAATAAAGAAAATAGGTTACCTTCAAACCTCTTACCTATAAAGCTCTTGGGAGATTCATACCAGTAACTTTGTTTTAATTTAAATCTTCATGTGTTTCCTAGTCAGTCTAATGAACATTTCCCCATATTCTCACTTGGCGCTGAGGCATGCATGTCAAATAACAATGATTGGTTCTCTCAAGCGCTTGCCTCTCTCTCTCTCAGTGTGAGCTTAGGAATATATCACTTGCATGATAACTAACATGGGAACAAAGAGAAAAATGACAATACAGATACATCTGACCCAAAATAGACTAGAGGGCGCTGCCTCAGATTGTTTGAGAACCCGGGTTCTTAGGGGTTTGAGGATCCGGTCTCTCTGAGTGAGGATGGCTGCCCGAGCCCCAGCCCATTTCCCTGGGCCCTGTAGACGGTACTGGTATGGGGTGCAGGGTCCCCAGAAAATCTCCTTGGCCAGCTTTGTATCCCAGAGGAAGAGAGAGAGCAGGTTGGGTTTGACCCCTAACTCCGAAGCAATTTCGTCCATGTAGTCAATGTACTGCACTCGATGGATGCCTCTGGGACTCTCCACAAACCTGGAACGAGAAGAAAACACTGTGGTAGGTTTCACCCCTGAGTTTCCAGTGAGTTTTTCCCCCTGCTTGGTAGCATGTTAATTCTCTTCTGTTCACAAATCATCTTCATTTTGTACATATATACGCTTTGCTACATGTTTTAAGGATAAGACATATATTATTGACAACCTTAAGCTTCCCAAAGGGCCCAGTAAAGTGACATAAGTATAGGAATTGTTGCATGAATGATTAGATTAATTTTTGAAGAGAAATGGGTCCTTTTTCCAGACAGAGTCCAGTTCTGTTATAGAAAAGTCATAGGCAAGAACCACAAGCTGGGGAGAACGCTGTGATAAACTCCACTGTCCATTTAACGCTTCCTAATGACACAAAGTATCTTGATACATATTAATTTCTGGACACAAATTATGCCCTGGAATACTCTTAGGCAACGGTAACTTGTTCCACAGTCTTGGAAATTTAGAAGCCCTTGGCTAAATTTTCCTTGAGTAAAAGAGAAACAAAGCCAATATTATAGACAATTTATAAACTATAAAAACTTTTCAAAATGTTTAGAAGATACTAATGAGTATTTTAAAAATACCATAAAGTGTGAATGGGGCATCTAACTAAAGAAAAAGTAGCTGGGAACACAAAACAAGACATAGGAGAGCAGCAATAACCCATTAGTTCAGGCAAAAGTTAAATTCATGATATCAGAAGAAGGAGAATTGATATATAATAAAGGTAGTTTCTTGAAAAAAGAAAATCAAATAGTAAAATAAGTACATTTATTAACGTTATGAGGTTGTGATAAGAATAT
Organism: Ondatra zibethicus; assembly: GCA_004026605.1. Lineage (NCBI taxonomy): Eukaryota > Metazoa > Chordata > Mammalia > Rodentia > Cricetidae > Ondatra > Ondatra zibethicus. The sequence continues at coordinate 234,082 of PVIU01000227.1, forward strand.
TTTATCACATCTGGTTTCCCTCGGGGTGCTCTTGAGGGACATGCCCAGAGAAGCTGACAAAAAAATCAAAATAACAATGCATCTGGCTACCAGCTACTGCATTAAAGTGTTTGTTTTTCCCCCAGATTCTGAATTTAGCTGTTTTTTTAAAGTATTTTGTTTGGCCATAGTTCTTACTAGGAGTCAGTGACTGCTACCTTTTTTTTTTTTAATGGCCTGTTTGTTTGGACACTGCTATAGACTAGGGTGTTCCAGGCGGTTCAGTTACTGTGGGAGCTCACGTTGGCTGGTCATTTTTACACGTGCGCCCTTTGTGTCGCTGAGCAAAAGCAATCAGATCAGATCATAGTTAGGCAGAAAGCATGTGAAGAGAAAATCGAGTAATTCCCTCCAGACAGATTTCATTGACTTTAACAACAGCAGCGGAAGCCCCCCAACCCCCATCCAGGCTCCTTACTCCTTCTGCATCTTCTGTTTCCTTCTGCTGATGGCTGCCATCATGTCGCTCTGTGAGGGTAACTTTTTCAGTCCTGAGGAAACAAGACAGGCTTTGAAAGACTGTCAGGAGGGCTGGGTAAGAGAAGCAAACAAAAAGGATGGCTTGGAAATAGACCGGGTATAGCCGTAGAATCTCCATGGAACGCACAGGGCAAGCCATGGATAGAAAACTTCTCAGAAGGCCATTCTCTTACAATCAGTTTTAGGCTGTCGGCAAGGGAAGTCAGTTTTCTCTCAAGAAAAATATTTTTTGGGTTGTTATTTTTTTTTAGTTTAAATCTATGCTTAAAACTCATGACTATTAAACACTCATATTAATATGGCTTTTTGAAAAGTACATAATATTTGCATATATTTATGAAATACGGTATGATACTTTGATTCATGTATATATGGGGTAATAATAAGCCTGGAATAATTAACATATCCATTACCTTAAACCTTTTCATTCCTTTAAAAGTTTTTAGTAACTTACACAGTAGCAGATTTCCTTATGGCAGAACAGCAGAGAGAAAGCAAAGTTGGGCTCATGGTGCCGTAGTGATGGTGGGGCAGGCGTGAGCCGACAGCATGCAAGTGAGAGCCACAAGAGGAGACTGAAAGATGGCTCAACATTTAAGAACACTTGCTTCTCTTCCACAAGACCCAGGTTCAGCTCCTAGCATCTACATTAGGCCACTTGTGGCCATCTGTAATTCCAATTTCAGGGATTCTAAGACACCCCTCTGGGTTCTGCGACACCTGCATGCACCTGGTACACATCCACATACTCAGGTACACACACATAATATAATAAAAGAAAACAAAAAATTAAAATAAAAAAGCCACACACAAAATAGTTTGCCACTATGGATAAGATACATCGCTCACAGGATGGACACCTAGGGTGTTCCTTAAAGTAAAGGGACACTCCCATGAAAGATTGCAACCCCCCATCTCCCCTTTTCCAATAGGCCAGGGCTATTAGCCACTCTGACAACGGAATCCCAAGTTAGCTGAGGGATTTCAGTGTTAAAGATCAACCAGAACTAGAAACAGGGGGGAACCAGGCAAGTGCTCTACCACTGAGCTATACCTCTGGCCTTGGCAGAATAGGGAGGAGGTAGAAGAGAAAACTATGTGCCCTTACCACCTGAGTGTGTGGTCAGGAGCACAGTTGCTCCTGGGAGGACCATCGTACCTGTGAACACACTCACAACCCATCGGCTTTGGAGCTCTGACGTGGGAATGGTGGCTCCCACTGGCTGGAGGATGCCAATGAAAGCTAGCGTTGGCTTCTCTAAATGGGGAGGGAAGACAAACTTAAACATCGTGTGCTCGCTGTCCAGGATTTCAGAGTTGTCGTCCAAGAAAGGGAAAGAGAAGGTGTAGCCCGTGGCAAAGATAACGACATCCACGGTCTCCTCAGTACCATCCTCAAAGATGGCGGATGTCGAGGTGAACTCTTTCACGTTTGCCTTGACCACCACTTTCCCAGTGATGATGCGATTTGGCAGGTCATCACTGAAGATAGACTGGTGGCTGAGAAATCTGCATGATCAGAAGCATAATAGTGCAGAATGAGAGCCAATATCTCCATAAGGAAGCTGAGGTTGTAAGCAATTAGAAAGCCACAGCAGTATTTCAATCATTTTAATATTATTTACTACCATCCCTGGACACCTGATAGTGTTTATTGGTGAAGAACCAGATTTTGGAGGCAGAATGGACTTTATACTTATTCCGCTATTCCTTGCTATGACTTTCTGGACATGTCATGAAACAGTTTATCCTCAGTTTCCAAATTTGTCCGAGGGTCATAACAACATAACCAAATCAGACCTCTAATCAAATCATGATAACACTATATTTAGATAATGGGATTTTTACCAGAAGTAAAGTTCTTCAATGTTGACTTTGGGCATTTGTGATTGGGATCATGTAAAGGTTGACATAAATTGGTTATCAGTCTCCTTCAAAGGTCTGCAAGGTGCACCTTTAAGACTTTAATGCTAAATCATCACTGGGAAGTACTTGTGCTTAGTGACACCATAATATTTGGTAATTTCAAGGTCTGAGTTACAAATTCTTTGCAGAAAGCCCTATTCTCAAATTGCTTCATAGTTGCTACATCTATCTTCTATGTTCTTTTACCAGGATTACACACCCAATATTGTAAAACTAGGCAGGTTCTTACTCTATAGCTCAGGCTGGCCTGGAACACACTGTATAGCATGAGCTGCATTTGTACTTAGGACAATCCTTTAGCCTCAGCCTCCTGAGTGCTGACATCATGGGCATAATCCACTGTGCCTGGTTTACTTAGCTTTTTTAAATATAGAAACTGATGTCATGTGAGAAGGAAAGATGCTTGGTGTGGGAAGTCCTTCTGTCTATGTGTTGCTTTTATTGGTTAATGAATAAAGAAGCTGCTTTTGGCCAATGGCTTAGCAGAACATAGCCAGGCTGGAAGATATACATACATACATACACACACACACACACACACACACACACACACACATATATATATATATATATATATATAGAGAGAGAGAGAGAGAGAGAGAGAGAGAGTAGGATGAGTCAGCAAGATGCCATGGAACTGCCAGAGGGGAAAGACACGAGCTGCCAGCTGGAACCTTGCTGGTAGGCCATGAGCCTCATGGTAAAATGTAAAATAATAGAAATGGGTTAATTTAAGATATGAATTAGCCAGAAATATGCTTAAGCTATTGGCAAACAGTATTGTAAATAATATAGTTTCTGAGTGATTATTTTGGGTCTGAGCAGCTGGGAACAAATGAGGATCCTCCTTCTAGTAACAGATACTATGGGAAATGCTCCTGTACATTGTAAAGATTTGTCACTCATATTGGTTTAATAAAATGCTGATTGGCCTGTAGCCAAGCAGGATGTATAGACAGGACAACTAGACTAAGAGAATTCTGGGAAGAGGAAAGGCTCAGTCTGCAGTCACCAGCCAGATGCAGAGGAAGCAAGAAGAGAATGCCTCGCTGATAAAAGGTACCAAGCCATGTGGCTAATATAGACAAGTATGGGTTAATTTAAGTTGTAAGAGTTAATTAATAAAAAGCCCGAGCTAATAGGCCAAACAGTTTATAATTAATATAAGTCTCTGTCTGTTTCTTTGGGACTGAATGGCTGCAGGACCAGGCAGAACAGAATCTTCTGTTTGCAGGAAGAGGGCCAAGAAAGACCATGTGATGACACCAAGCTCTAAGTGTCAGGTTGGGGTAAAGCATCGAGAAATCAAGTGAAGGAGGATATCTAGGAAATTGGAAGAACCAGGGAAGGCTGAGGGCTGAGAAAACTTGGTTGGGTGGAATGGGTGTGAGGAGGAAGAGAGACTGGATCCCCAGACAGCATCTGAAACCACAATAGCCCTGGGATGTATGGTTTCATGTGGTGCTGAGTGTGGATGGTGTAAGCAGTGGACAGGATGATGGGAGAGTAGACCAGAACAGCTGAATTCAGATATGCCTGCACTGCTTGAGTTTGGGTGGTCAGAAATATGGATAGGTAAAATTGTCCTAGCTGATAACAGGCTTGAAGGGTACTGTGGAACCATAAATTTAAATCTAGAAGATGAATAGGAAGCTGTTGACAGGTAAGGTGCAAGAGATAAGTGATGGTGTAAAGTGACACAGTGAGACAGGGTGAATAAGACTAGAGATGGAACTTGACTGCTTCAGCAATGTGTACCCCATGTGCATTCTTTCCTCCCTCAGTAGAATGGTCAGAATGCCTGGTTGTCAGGAAACGACTTCAGTATTTCCAATTAAAGTCAATTAGTGTAGGAGGTCCTTCTTTCTATGTGTTGCTTGTATTGTATTGGTTAATGAATAAAGATACTGCCTTGGCCTGATAGGCCAGAACTTAGGTAGGTGGAGAAGATAGAACTGAATTCTGGGAGGAAGGAAACAGAGTCAGGGAGAAGCCATGTATCCTCCACCTGAGACGGATGCTGGTTAGAATCTTGCCGGTAAACCACTGCCATGTGGCAATACACAGATTAATAGAAATGGGTTAAATTAAGATGTAAGAATTAGCCAATAAGAAACTAGAGCTAATGGGCCAACCAGTGTTGCAATGTATACAGTTTCTGTGTGGTTATTTCATGGCTAAGCTAGCCAGGAGCCCGGGAATGAACAAGTGCCATGCCCCCCCACAGTCAATTCTATTGAGACTTACAATGTCACCCTTTAGTTATTATTCCACACACATACCTTATACAACCACTGACTGGCATGGTGATTTTTTTTAATTATTTGTTTCAAATTGTGTGTGTTTATGTGTTGAGGGTTTGGGGGTAGGAGGTGCAGTGTCCTTGGAGGCCACAAGAGGGCATCATATCCCCAGGACCTGAAGCTACAGGCAGTTGTCAGCCTATAGATGTGGGTGCTTGGAACTGAATTCTGGTCCTCTGTAAGAGCAGTAAGGGCTACTAACTGCTGGACCATCTCTTCAGCCCTGCTATAGCAGCTTAAAATATTTGCTTGTCTTAAATGCTGTCTGGATCTTACCTGTGTTTAGCCTGCAGTCCATAGTTGGCATGATTAAATCTTGCATTTAATTTATTCTCTGCCCATCTGTTTATCAAGAATGTGGGATAGAACCTTCCAATGATTCTATTATAACGAGTGAAGAGGGTGGTGTCCAAAGGATTCCCGTTATCCCAAACACGGTTCCATATCCACGCCCCTCGTCTTGTGCTAAGGAAAACCTGCACAGAGGAGTGGTCACCTAGTAAGCCTTTTGTTTCTAATCATATTGATCTATATTGATAGTTTTGCTTTTTAATTACCAAGGAGGTAGGATTAACTGCTCACATCACCTCACCTGCCTGCCTGCTTCTCTCCTCTCATGCTGTGAACAGGCTCAGTAACTCAGCACCTTTTCAATTCACTTACAGCTTGCCACGGCTCTTTCTTCCCCTACCTGTGCCCAGTGTCTGAAATGTGTTAGGCCCCAGAATGTGAAGACTTTATTCCCAATAACTGATTACCCTGGGAGTTAAAAGTTCACCCACATGCTCCCTGAAAGCTGTGTCATTGTAATCCACAGTGATGGAGAGAAAGCAGAATACAAAGAACATAGTAACAACAACAGTGAAGTAGGAAAATTAACACTGCAAATGCTCTCATATTTGCAGATGGACAATCCCATGTAACTAGTATAAGGCCAGAAAACCCAGACTTATCAGAATGAGCTCTGCTCCCTATTTTGAGTCATTTAACTGAGATTTTGAAGACGGCTGCAGCTTTTTAGCGAAGACACAACCGCTCTCTTGCAAGGTCATAATCACAGAGATTTATGATTCATGTCTCATATTATATACACAAAGCTTGGTGTGAGTCAGTAGACCACAAAATGGGTGATTACAGACTATGTGGGCAGAAAGCATCCGCTGTTTGAAAACTCACATGTTCCTCGTGGCTATCTTGAATGAATCGCAAAGACTAATTTTGAATGGCAGGAAGTGACCTTCCACACTCTTCAGAAGTCAGCAGCATTTGCAGTTGAGAGGGCTGCTTGCTTCTTCTTCCTCTTTATATTCTTAGTTAGTAAGATCTCATGGGCCTGCTGCTCTATGCTTAGCTATTCATTCATAAATCAGCAGAGTACTTTATTCATGTCCATGCATGCCATTCTCTGTAAAATCATGTCCACTAGGAACACTTGAAATTTTTCTGTAGATTTAATTTCAGTTTTTAAATGTTTATCTCCCTAGTGTAGCTACATGCAGATAATGCTGGTAATTGACCCTGGTTTGTTATCTTTCACAGCTCATTTATTTTGTAGAAAAATATCATTATTTAGGTACTATTTTTATTATTTCCTTCATATATATCCAGAAAAAAATTTTGCATAATTGCCTTTCTCAGCTTTCAGCCCAAATGGGAACACCACCACTAAAGCCAGAGAGAAAGCCTAGATTCACGTTTCTCTGCAGGTATCAAGGTTACACCCAGGAGCAGAAGCAGGGTAAGACACCAAACCTGTTCAGCAACACGACTGATCTCGCCTGCCACATCTGCTCCAGAATTGCCAATGCCAATCACGACCACTCTCTTCCCCATGAAACTGTCTGGGTTCTTGTATTCCCAGCTGTGAATATAGCTGCCTTGGAACTGGGTGATTCCTGTGAAGGAAGAGCCAAATCCCCCAAGTCACAAGCAGAAGTGGCAAATGCACGTGGGGCAAATTTCATTCCTAAACTTTAAGTTCATATTATGTAACCCCCTTTTCTGTTCTTGGCCATTTATTACCAATATTACAACATAAGATTATACAGGGAAAGAAATATTCATTAGCAGCAACTCTGTGACCAAGTTCAGAATCAAAGGACAGGAATGCTTCTCTTAGAATGTCCAATTTTAAATTTGCCTAATACAATCCTCACATAGCAAGAGGAGGCCGTTGACTTTTCATTTATCTCTGTCTCTGTATGTGCAACTCTTTGTCACTCTTCTGTGATTCTGATTATGCATTTCACAAATAAGTCAGATGCTTCCCATATGCAACAAAAACTGTTGTTCCAAAGAAACTAAATGCAAGTCACATAAAATAGGTAGAAATGATAATTTCTATTATTATTTTTAGGTTTTATTGTTTGTGTGTGTGTGTACATGTGAATATATGCACACAAGTGCAGCTGCCCTGGGAGTTCAGAAAATTCTGTTGGATCCCAAGGAGCTCAAGTTACAGACAGTTATGAGCCACCTGACATAGGGGCTGGTGCTAGGAACCAAACTTGAGTTCTCTATATTTATGATATAAAAATATGATCAGATATCTTCTCCATACACAGGCAGTCAGACAGACAGACAGACAGACACGTATCACTTTCTCTCTCCCTCGGTGGTTTTCCATAGACTCTCCATACTCCTCTTGGCCAGCCACCTCAAATGTGTGTCATTCTCTAAGTTCAGTCTCCCACCCACTGCTTCTCATATTGTTTCTTTTCTAGAAAGTCCCTTCTCCAGACTTCGCTTGCTGGAGGAACTCTAGTTCTCAGTTTCATTGTTGTTTCTACTGCCAGATCTTTCCTGATTTTTTTAAGGAAGTGCCTCCTTAATAACCATTCTGCATCAAAAAAACCAAAAAACAAACAAAACCAAAAAACAAAACCCCATTCGCCAATGTTTGTGACCATGTAGGCAATGCAATGTTTGCAATATCCTTGTACCTTATTCGGTTAGATACCTGCAAAATCCTGTAAGGGCAGATACTTCTCAGTGTAGTGACCACTGCAGACCATGACCCCATCAAAGATGTATGCTTTCTGCTTTCCATCAGCTTCCACCACAACATCCCACTGGCCAGAGGATGAAAAATCAGAGCGCTTCCTCACTGTGCACACCTTTGTCTAGGAAACGAGAAGCAAACGGAACAGCTAATCCTACAACACTGCTTCATATCTTCTGCTTCTTTTTTTATAACCTGGACATTTTGTGCTTTGATAAATAAAACCATTATTACTTATGCTCAGAGCTCCTGATTCTTTAGGATTTTAATACAAAATCAATAAAAGTATTCTTTCTCAAGAATTGGGAAATGTTGAGAAAATATTACACTGACTTCCCATCCCTCAATCTATCTCACATTTTGCTTTTTGTAAAATTAATTGGAAACAAGACTTTAGCGACAACCCTTGCAGCAAGGCTTCTATGTAAGGAAAAGTTAATACTGAGATATGTCTTCACTTATCATGTGAGTGGCAGAGACATGGATGGAAAATGCAGATGAAACTGTGCCCTAGCTGGCTCTGGCAGTGCAGACTCTGCCTAGATCAATGAGCATGTGGTGGGTGGGTTTCACCTCTTACCTGAAACTGGATGTGTTTCAAGAGCCCGAAGTGTTTGGCGTACATCCTGAGATACTCCATCATTTTGGAGTTGTGCATGTAGTTGGGGTAATGCTCGGGAATGGGGTAGTCGCTGAAGGCTGTCATCTCCTTGGACGTATTGCAGGTCAAAGATTTGTATATCCCAGGCTTTCCACTTTCTGGTATCTCCTAAAGGAAACACACCAACCCTTGGCTTCCCAAAATTGAGGAAACAATGCACACTGAGTTTAAGGATGATGACAGTTGTGATGTTGGGCTTATATGTATTGAAAATTCTTGTCATTGTTGGGTTTTGTAATACTGCTCAATTGTATGACGGCATTAGACCCTTTTAGAAGGAAGCCCTTAGAATTTTTATGACGACAGATCCAAAGTGACACCAGTAATCCAGTCATTCTAAAAATAAGATAATCAATTCTTGAAGCACGAGAAATAAAATGAAAACTATAGAAGGGATTTGTGGTAAGAAACTTGCAAAGGATGAAATGAGTTTGATTGGCTCAGGAAGAACCTAGGAGATTAATAAAACACATCTCTGGTTTCACATGTGAAGGCATATCCAGAGAAGTTTACTCAGGGGGAAGACATATGGATATGAGTGGGCCTATGTAATAGGCGGGTGGCCTGATCCGAAGAAGGGGGAAAGAGCAGAAAGCCCGTCCATGCAAGCATCCTTTCTGCTTTCTGGCTGCCTTGATGTGAGCTGCTCAGCTCAGTCACAGCATCCCTGCCCTGATGACCACAGCACAGGAAATCATGAGCCAAAGTAAATCTGTGCTCTTGAGTTGCTTTCTTCAGGGATGTTGTTGCACGGACTAGAGAGCCATGGGAAATGGAGAAAGATTCTTCATGTACTTGAGAAGTTTCAAGTTTACCCGAAAAGAGGAAAATGATACTTTGTAAAGAATAGTTACATTGTTTAAAATTTCTGTGGCCTAATTTGTGTTAGAAAGTATCTTTCTCTCTCTCATGCACAAATATCATTGTACTTTATGAGAATATAACCTACAAAATTACCTCGTATCTCCATAGTCCTCCAATATCATTGCTCTTTTCAAAGCATGTAGGCTCAAGTCCCTCCTCCAAGCAGCTCTTAATGGCGCCTAGTCCGCTGACTCCAGCACCAATGACCGCAATCTGTTTTACTTTCATGGTCTCTGGATGAGGAAGAGTTCTTTCAGTTTTGACTGAGGAGCAAAATCACATTATTGACAAGTCAGTTCTCCTATTAGTTTTAGCAACATTACCATTTGTTTTGATAGAGGTTTTATTTTTTGTTCTACCATGGCTTCTATTGTCTTGATTTGAAACACACACACACACACACACACACACACACACACACACACACACACACAACCATATACCCCCACACAAACACTCCTCTAACACCAGATTGTTTGGTCATTTTATTCTCTGGATTTCTTCAGTGTCTGTTGTTATTTCTGAAGTTTGTGAATTTGGATGTTCTCTCTCTGTCTTTTAGTTATTTTGGATAAGGCTTTGTCTGTCTTGTTGATTTTCTCAAAGAACCAATTCTTTGCTTCATTGATTCTTTGTATTGTTCTCTTTGTTTCAGTTTTATTGATTTCAGCCCCGAGTTTGATTATTTCCTTCTGTCTGCCCCTCCTGGGTGAGTTTGCTTCTTTTTGTTCTAGATCTTTCAGGTGTGCTCTTAAGTCACTGGTATGAGAATTCTCTAATTTCTTTATGTAGGCACTCAGTGCTATGAACTTTCTCTATCACGATTAATAAAAATTCAGAGACAGATGGTGTAGGAGGGTCCTTCTGTATTTGGGTTGCTTTTATTGGTTAATAAAGAAACTGCCTTGGCCTTTTGATAGGGCAGGACTTAGATAGACAGGATAAAGAGAACAGAATGCTGGGAAGGGGACAGAGTTAGAGAGAACAGCCGCCATGAAGCTTCCAGGTCAGACACGCTGAGTCTTTCCCGGTAAGCCACAACTCGTGGTGATACACAGATTATTAGAAATGGGTTAAACAAATATGTGAGAGTTAGCCAATAAGAGGCTAGAGCTAATGGGACAGGCAGTATTTAAATGAATACAGTTTCCGTGTAATTATTTCGGGTAAGCACCAGGAGCCAGGCGAAACAGAACAAGGGGCCCTGCGCCGGGAACCAGGCCAAGTCCCTCATTACTACAGATTGGCGCCTCAACGTGGACTAAATCCACTTAAAAACCTGAGACGGTTTAAAAAGGAGAGAGAGTTTAACACAGCTTTTTGCTGTTTGCGTGCTGCAGAGAGATTTCCTGACTCAACAATAGAAAATAGCAGAAAAAAGTGCGCGGTTTTAAAACGCGGCTTCCTGGGCCCTGCCGCTGGTGCAAACTCTGGCTATGGAGTATTTGTGGGCCCAGATGTTTGTGTTCCCGCTCGGGATTGCGAAGAAAGTAGCTGAGACCATACTGTGGCTCAGCTCTTCCTGCCTGGACAGATGGCCGGATCAGGCTTAGTCAGGTGGGAGAGCACGGTGGATTTCCGCAGCCATTAAGGCTGCACATGATTCAGAGGCACAAGTGGCTCCGCCATGTTGGACTGGGTGGAGCAAGCAGGCAGTACCTGTATTTGAGCTGAGATTGTCACAGCTTAGATTCTTAAGAGCTTAGCATTTTAAAAGCGCAAAGCAAAACTATTTCTGTACATTAAAGAATTACAGATTCACAGTAGGACAGATTCAGACATAAAAGATCTCTAAATGGGTCATACTGTTAGATAAAGTATGTAGGCTTGGGAGAGAGAAGAAAAGGAGTATAGAAAAATACTTAAATAAAAAAAGGGGTAAAGTCTTTAAAGAGACAGAGTACAGATAGTCATAGATTAAAAAAAAGAGAGAGAGAAAAGAAAAATAAGCCACGTAAAAATGGAAAATTCACAAAATGTCTGGATTATGTATTTTATTGTGTTTTCTTTGAATTTTTTGATTGTGAAGGAGCTAACTACAGAGAGAATTTTCATTGTATGGCCTGCCAAACAAAACCAACATATATGTCCTAAAGGTATCATGACTTCTAAATTTGGGTCTAAGAATATGGTGCTTTGGAAAGGAGGGTCTTCTTTTGTTTTCACAGAGGATGAGACCCTGTGGATTCCTTCTGGACAAATATGGTTTGATAGACCATGCCCTCCTGAAAGGTCACTGTGAACACCTTCAGAAAATTACTTCACTTAACTGGTGACTGAGATGAACAGGATACACCATGACAGACTTGATTGACAGCGCCCCTATACAGCAGGAAGAAGTTTGGAGAACAGTAACTATGCCCATATTCCCAAATATTGTTTATAAATGTTCTTTAAATTTAAAGGGGGGAATGATATAGATATGGATAATTTACATTGGTATAAATTTTGCTTTATTGATATAAATTTAAGGTCAATTTTGTCATATATATGTATTTCTGACCTTGATTAAGGTATTGTGATTGTGTAGTTCATTTAAAAATGTAATGTATAATTAAGAAATGTAGGTTGTTAATGGATAATCATTGATATAGTCAAGCTTGTAGTCATGTTAGTTAGATTTTTCTAGATATATAGAGGTATATTTCAGTTAGATAGACATTCTTCATATCTTTCAAAGACGACAAAATATGGCATTTAAATATTTTAATAGCTTAGGACTTTTCATGACAGTGAGACATGTCTGCTCCTGGCAGCACCAGCTACTTCAAGAGGAAGATGGGCATCAAGGAGGCTCCTTATGGAGTTTGCTAGCCATTTGGGCAAGAAACTGCTCTTGCCTGGACTGCTTAACTGGACACAAAGAACCCACAGAGAGAGGACTGCTGAACTTGCCTAAAGGTGAGATGATCCTTCAGGGTTCCTGATTCATGAAAGAGACTATGAGACATTCTGCAGGACACAGAAGAAAGTGACTGGACTGTCTTTGAATTTTCCTGCATCATGGAAATGTCTGCTGGATACTATGGGCCTGTAGGCTGAAGATGGATGCCCCAACGGTACAGAGGAACTTTGGGTGACTGTCCAGGCAGCGAGATGTCTGTCATTTCTAGAGTTTGGAAGTTGCTTATTTCTTGTTTACTTAGGTAATATTTTATCCTTCTGGAGTCTTTGATGAAGTTGAAGAATGGATAGTTATAGTTTTCCTTTGTCATGATAAAAGATAAAATAGGTGGTAACTGTAATTCTTGCTTGATAACTGTTTTGTTATATGTAATTTTACTATGTTAAAATGAAAACCTTTCTTTTTTGTTTAAATAGAAAAAGGGGAAATGGTGTAGGAGGGTCCTTCTGTATTTGGGTTGCTTTTATTGGTTAATAAAGAAACTGCCTTGGCCTTTTGATAGGGCAGGACTTAGATAGACAGGATAAAGAGAATAGAATGCTGGGAAGGGGACAGAGTTAGAGAGAACAGCCGCCATGAAGCTTCCAGGTCAGACACGCTGAGTCTTTCCCGGTAAGCCACAACTCGTGGTGATACACAGATTATTAGAAATGGGTTAAACAAATATGTGAGAGTTAGCCAATAAGAGGGTAGAGCCAATGGGCCAGGCAGTATTTAAATGAATACAGTTTCCATGTAATTATTTCGGGTACGCACCGGGAGCGGGGCGGGACAGAACAAGGGGCCCTGCTCCGGGCGCGGCAGGAGCAGGGCGGCCGCCAGGACCAAAAGCAGGCCCGCGTGCCTCTTGCAACAGACAGATATTGGGGTTCAATCTGAAGACTAGAAAAGCAAAGCAGCCAGCCACTGGTTCTTACCTCTACCTCAGTCCAAAAATGGTGATCCTTCCTCCAGGAATTCTTAGAATGAGACTGAGCCTGAGAGCTGTGTCCTTCCGTCTTATATTACTCTCTAGTGCTGGGATTAAAGGTGTGCACCACTACCTCCTAGTTTCTATGGCAAACTACTGTGGCAACTGGGATTAAAGGTGTGTGTCACCACTGCCTGGTCTGTAAGGCTGACCAGAGTGGCTGTTTTACTCTCTGATCTTCAGGCAAGCTTTATTTATTAAAATACAAATGAGATATCACTACGCTTTCCTCTTAGCATCACTTTCATAATGTCCCTTTAGTTTGAATATATTGTGCATTAATTTTCATTGAATTCTAGAAAATCTTTAATTCCTTTCTTGTTTCTTCCTTGACTCAGTTGTTCATTTTCCATGAGTTTGTAGGCATTCTGCTGCTGTTGAAAAGGTCATTTCATTCTTATAATTTTTTTCTAATTTAAACAAAATAGAATTATAGATCACTAAAAAATACCTTCAGTAATAGAAATATCCAAGATTTTTCATATCGCATTAAATTTTGTCTTAAAAGATTTTATGCCAGGTGGTGGTGGCACACACCTTTAATCCCAGCACTCAGGAGGCAGAGGCAGGAGGATCTCTGTGAGTCTGAGGATAGCCTGGTCTACAGACCAGGATAGCTAGGGCTGTTATGCAGAGAAACCCTGTCTCAAAAAACAAAACAAAAAATATGTATGTAATGGAAGTGACTATGGTATGACTTTCTTACTCAGGGCTGGCAGAAGGGTGCATGGGGTTACTGTAGTTTGTCTTAAGTCAACAGAAAACTATAATCATATATGTCACACACACACACACACACACACACACACACATATATGTATGTTGTATATACTGACGGAATATTTTGGAGAGTGGTCTTAGTTTTGATGATATGGGAAGTAGTGGTAGTAAAAGCATATTTATTTCTTATTTAGTCAGATCTCTGGACTGACAATATGTCTCCAAGGGTAAAGGAACTTTCCAGAAAAGCCCAGTAACCTGAATTCTGTTTTGGGAACCCATGTAAAAGTGGAACAAGAAAACTGGCTGCATAAAGTTGTCCTCTGACCCCCACATGGTGCTGTGCCATAGGCCTAATAATAACAGGTTAAAACAATGAAGCCAGCCTCCATGTGCGCCTCGCTTTCAGAGCCCTCCAGGAGCCAGGCTCTGCCCCACCATGTTTCTCGTTTCTCTCACTTTACCCCTTCCTCTTGCATGCTCTCATTCCCTGCACAGAAGATGGTGGCCTCCCTAGTCTGGCATTTCCTTGCTCCTTCCTCCTTTCATCAGAATGTCTTCTCTTTCCCAGTGTATCCAAGTATATCATCAAGACTTAGTTCTGAGAGAAATATTGTCACTGGCCATCTTTTATCCTCTCTTTGACATCCTTTAGCTAGCTAACTGTAAAAATGATGGGACTGTGACATTTTTTATACACACGAAGCATACTTTGTTCGTATTTGCCCCCATTACCCTCTTTTATTTCCCTGATCTCATCTGTATCCCCCTCATCTTTCCTAACAGTTGCCCCCACGCCTTTTTTATCTCCTAGATTCCATATGTGAGAGAAAGCATGCAATGCTTGACTGAGTCTGGCTTCTTAGCTTAAATGATAGTCTCAATTTCCTTCCAGTTTTGGACAAATGACCTGATTTTGCTCTTCTTTGTGACTAAATAGAGCTGTATAGGACCTTTATCTACCCATCCATCTATTGACTGGCCAGAGGGCTGACTTCATAACTTGGCTACTGTGAATGAATCTGGCCATTCTAAGTGTCTTTGTGCTTCTCTCATTTACCCTCGGTTGTCACATTTAGAATCTCATTTTCTTTGGCACTATGTTTTGTTGGACACATCACATTCTTCTGCAATTAGATGGTGAGGCATGATGGGGGCATCACATCACATTCTCTGCATTACAGTGCCAAGGGACAGCATGGAACTCAATGGCAGAAATCTGCTCAGTTCTTTTAGGACTAAGTCTTCCTTACCTATCTTGGTTCGATGGGAGTGGGGTTCCAGATTTACTCCCACCTGGGATAAATACGAGGGGCTTTGCTTCTTGTTTTTCTGCCCACTACACTATGGTCATGATTCGTGTGGAAGGGGAAATGGCTCCTCTGGAGGAGAAGATTCTGGTACCTAGGATAGGCACTATAGCAAGCCTGGGACTTTGCCCTCTCTCTGAAGTTCTGTCTTCTGTCCTGGACTTGTGCAACGTGAACTGTGGTCACCCATGCCTGCAACATGATGTGGTCTCTGAGAAACCCATTCTTCCAGGCAGCTTCCTGTCTAGACTACGGAAGAAGAAATAGGAATTCTATTCAGGTTGCTGGGTAAGCTGTGTTCTTCAACACAACTTGAATGGAAAGCCTTGTACTTTGGGCAACAATCCTGCACTGTTTTAATGCCTGGCTTCCGACAATCCTACACTGTTTTATTGCCTGCCTTCTTACAATCCAATAATCCTGCACTGTTTTAATGCCTGCCTTCCTACAATCCAACAATCCTGCACTGTTTTAATGCCTGCCTTCCTACAATCCAACAATCTTACACTGTTTTAATGCCTGCCTTCCTACAATCCAACAATCCTACACTGTTTTAATGCCTGGCTTCTGACAATCCAACAATCCTACACTGTTTTAATGCCTGACTTCCTACAATCTAACAATCCTACACTGTTTTAATGCCTGGCTTCCTACAATGTTTTCTCTTCACTTTAAGAATCAGTAAGTGAGACATATATTTATATTTTAAGTTCCTCTATGTTCAAAACAATTGCATGCAATCCATTCTTTCATTTCTCAAAATACAGATTCTATGATTATGTCAAAGCGGTGTTTATAATTCATTTAATATCATAATAAATAAGCTCATACTATTTAAATTTCATATCCATTTACCATCTAGAATGTTCATAGACAGTTTTATAGTTATGAACTGTTACATGAACTCAAGAATTTTGTTTATTTCCTTTCATATCTTAAAGTTAACTTTAATATGCTAATTTTGAAAAAATCATGAGATAGATAACTAAAAAAAAAAAGGGAACAGAATTACAATTCCTATCAAGAAGTTATCCAGTATATTACACATGGGTTTAGACTACTATGTTATGAATATGCTTATGTGTGTATCTATGCATTGATACCCATAAAACTTTAACATGCTACATAACATGCCACCTAATTTTCAGTGAAAAACATTGTAAATATATTTCTATTCATGTGGAGGTTTTCAGGAAATATTTGGTAAATGAATTGGTGAATTTTAATAGGTATAGGATTTTCAATCATGTAATATTCTCCTGCAGTTTAGAATCTTCTTGCTTGCCACTGTTGCAAAGAAACAAAGGCTATCTTACTTTTCAAAAGCTTTTTCTGGTTGCAAAAGTTTGTTACTTTATTTTCTTTCTATGAAACTAGAACTGATTAATATCGAGGTTATGAGACATAATTGCCTCTGTTGGATAGTGCCTGGAAGGTAGTACTTGCTCAGTATATGGGAGTCGGCATTTTAATGAGTACTTGGAAATTTCCATTATATTTCTTATATAATGGAAATGTAGTAGTTTGGAGGAGAGGGTATATCTATTAAATTCTTGTCCAGTTGTTGGTGGTTCCCTTCTTAGTTTTATGCAATGTTATCTCATTTTCTCTAGTTTCTGCCTTTCCCCATATTTTAAAGTCACATTTCTATGGAATTTTGATTCCAGAGGAGCAGTGTTTTATAAGGAATAAGATTTGAATCTTCCCAGGAATTTTGTGTATCCTGAGAGGACAAAACCAGCATAGTGAAAATATGACTCATGACTGGTTAGATTATAATTAGCATCTTTCTGAATATAAAATTTGCATTTATTCTATTTATGTTTCAATCTGTGACAGACTATTTAAAATAAAACATCCCAGCACAAGCTCAATCAAGCCATTTGTCAACAGTGCTGTGAATATTTAAGGTCAGGTTCAGGACCACGATACTACCCCTTGCTTTTAGCTTCTTTAGTGGCTCTCAGCTAAATGGCCTTGGATAAGTTGCTTGATATGCTAATTAGTCCTGTTGAAACCTAATAAAAAACAAAACAAAGCTAAACCCAATTAGAATGTAATTGTACATGCTCCTTTGGTCAGATACAAATATTCTTTTTTACACATATGACCAAAATGGGTCCCTAAAAATGAAGTCAATGTATTCTATTTCCATCCTTGATTTCTATTGATTGGATTCCACATCCACTTTACTGTTTATTGTTTATAACCATTATTTCCATATTGGCTTGTAGTCACAACTTTAAGTCTATGGAATAATATGAGATATATATTTCTTCAATGTATTATGCTAAGAAATGTCTTACCTTAAGCAATCTTTTGTAAACTGCTTCAATATCCACTATATTATGTGTTTCACATTATGTGTTTGCCTCTTTTTTTTTAAGGCTTGGTCTCTTGGAAAATTAGAAAAAAAGAAAGAGGAAGAAGGGAAGAAAGGAAGGAAGGAAGGGAGGAAAAAATCCTGGTAGTTTGGGACTGTAATTTTAACTGCTAGAAAAGGGTGGTTGAAACCAATGAAACAGAAGTTTAGGACGGGAAGACAGAAGGAAGCAGAAGGAGCAATTGCTTTTGCGAGCCACAATCTTTGGATGTCTCTGGGGACACCAGAAGCCAGAGGAAGGGCACCCCAACTCACAGTCTCGGAAAGGCAGTGTAGTCCTAGTCCCGGATTGAGCAGTGCGTGCCTCCTGTGCTGCTGCTGGCTCTCTGCTTCTGAGTCCTCAGGCTAAGTCGCTTATCACCAAGAAAGGAGCTGCAGCCACCGTTTTATCTGCCGGTTTTCTGTGATCTTCCCCTTAGATCCTGTCACTCCCCAGAGGAGCTACAGTGCTGCTCCTCCCTGATCCTCTTTTATAAGCATTTGGTCTCCCCCTGCCTGCCCCCTCCCCATGACCCAACCGGAGAGCAGCATCTTCACCCCTGCCACTAGAAGGACCCACCCATACTTCTTGAAATGCGTGATCACTGCAGATAGAAGCAAAGTGTTTCCACATAATTGCTACAAATCCCTTCTGAGGCTATACGTCTTCAGCTTCCTTTTACAGATAATATCAGGACTTTTTTCAATGACAATCTAGTACTCACATTTCCAAAGCAATGTGTTCCATACTTCATGGATTATCTAGGGTTCTTCAGAGAGACACAATCAATATATCATCAATACATATAAATATAAATATAGTAGAAGAGATTTATTAGAGAAATTGAAGGATGTAATCATGACAACCAAGAAGTCCTCAGAGCATTGGTAAGCCTGAGATACCGTAGTGCAGCCAACATCTGATGGCTTCAGAAACAGGAACACTGATGGGAAAGAGGCCTCTGCATGAGGCCAAAGGTACAAGAACTGAGGGAGCTGCAGGCTTACGTCCTGGAGTCCAGGCCCTCTGGACAGTGACATTCTCACGTACAGAGGTAGAAGAGGATTCTAGTTGTATAAGAGAGTAGAAAAGCTATATTTCCTATGCTTTGTGCTCTGCTCACACATCAGCCCATTGGATGGTGTCTGTGTCTGTTCATACTAACCGTGGTTTTTTCCTTGCTCACCTTATTGAATAGCAGCTTGATCCTTGGACACACTCTTACACAAGGGTCAACATCAAGGTGCCTAGGTTTCCACCCAGGAAAAGAAGAATGGGCTCAGGACCCACTAGATTTAAGTATAATGTTTTCCTAGTCCTTGATCCAGTGAAGCTGACTTTTACAAATAAGCATCACAAGTCCACCTTTGTTAACATGGCACCCATGCCCATCTCCTTGAAGCACACTTGATCTCCAAATGAAGCAATAAGAGCCACTAGCTTGATGCATTTATCTGGCATACAACTCAAAGGCCTAGCCCCTTTTCCACAGAGGAAATAAAAGTCCCAGGTGATGCTTGCCATCTTTGGATATGCTAACACTTAAATATTATGGTGGAAAGTTAATAATACTTAAATGCCAATGTAAATTAAGTCTTTTTTATATGATAAAAGAATAATAACTGTGAAACAAATGTGTTACACACATGCATACAATACCAAGAAAGAGTACAGAGAAAAAATATTCTACCACAGCCACTATAGCATATTCTCAATGAAATAAGTAGGAAATATTTATGACAATTAGGATATTAATTTCTGTAGTTAGCCACATGTTTAAAACTGGTAGGGATTGATGGGTGGACTGAGACAGGCTGGACTTGACTTCACACCGCTCTTCTTGCATCTGTCTCCTAAGCGCCAGGCTGACAGGCATGTGCCATCATGCCTGGGTAAAGCTGGTAGTTAAAACTACTTTTTTGTTATCAGGGTCTTTTATTTGCCAGAGAAAACATCCTAAGTATTTAAAAATAAGTTTCAGATCCAAGCCCTAGTCCCTATAACCTGTGTGAAGCTGGTTTGGACGTGTTCAGACATTCACAATCCTCCTGTATTTCCATAAGCTCCACTCTCACCAAAAAAAAGACAGGGATGCATCAAAGGGCTAAGCGCATCCATCACTCAAAGCAACAAAGACGGAGTTGTCTTACTGAATAAACTGTTCCTAGTTTGGAAGAACCAACCTCAGATGGTGTTAATTCAAAGAGAACCGGCAAACTGACGTCATGTTTCAGAGTTCAGTTGTTAGAGATACTGACAGAAGCGTGGTTTCAGGTGTGAGCAAGCCCAAGTATTTCCCTATGATTTTGGTTAGAGGATGGCATTTATAGAGCATTCAGGACAAAAGTGACCAAGCTTGAATGTAGCCATTTTATGTCATGCTAATGTCAAAGAGTCAGGTGTATTTCCAGCACCATAATCAACTCATAAAACTTCACACACCAAAGCTTGTAGTCTGCTGGGTAACTATGCAGGGACAACTGACTAGGTTATTCAAGGGCTGGTGGGCCAACCACAGTGGTTTTATATTAAGATGGCCACTAAGCTGAGTCAATGCTTAAAATCTTAAAATCTTACAGTGTCACTCACTACCACATACAGCTTTTGCAATACTCCCCGGGCCTGGAAGGGGTTTTACCTTTGCATAGCAGAGTTCTGTGAGACCATTCATCTGGCTTGTCATCAGAGTCCATGTCAACAGTAGAGGCTCACGCACCAAAACAGACAAGAACCCTAATGCAAGGGAAAATGTCAACTTTCACTTTCCCACGGGTAACAAATCAGTGATCAACATCTTCCCTTTATAAGGAACAAGATCAGACAAGGAATCGATTCGAGTTTGACGGGTTCCAGAAAAAGTAGTATGAGAATATATGTATATGCATAAATATATATAAATGTAAAAATAAATATTTAGTAGGGATCCCATAATATACTATTGGCAGCATTCTCAATACTCTAGCCGTTAAGTGAGGTTGGTTCCTTGAGGGGAAAACCTCTATTTTAATGCACCTTCAAATATCCTTTCCTCTTGTTTTTAGCTAGAACATTTTTTGGGGAAAATTGAATTCACCCCAGAGACATTTCTGTGTATTATCTAAGAAACAAGATGAATATTTCCTAAGGAGTTCCTGTCTATCATTTCAACCTTCTGAACACGTGTTCCATCATTCTAAGCAGAGCAGACCCCCAAAAGGTACCTACCATCTCCTCTTGAACTATGTCCTGAAACCAAGCATGCTCACAAATGTGTCCATTCCTAATGCACTTTCCTATAAGAAAACATACAAGTTATCTAAATAAACCACAACACTTCTTTTGTTTGGGGAGGTTGCTGCTCCAGAGAGATCACCTATGCTCTCCTTCCTTGCTGCACTGGAGAGATCCCTTTCCATTCTTTTATTTCTTGGATGCACTTGTTTTGACTGTGTATGCACTGAGATGTGAATTCATGGTGTGTGACTGCAAACATGTCCGTAGCTGTCAGGAGGAGCAACCAACCATCTGCCAACATGACAGGGTCCCTGGGTGACTCCCCGAATTAATCCTTAAAATAACATTTCAGGTCAACTGTGGACCTACAAGGTATTTCCTTTACCCTACTCAGGCATAAACTACGGCTACACAGCAAGACTATAAGAGGATAGATGAAAACTGAGTTAAAAGGGTCACAGTCTCCTCACGCTGGGACGAGAACTCAGAACAGTCTGGAGTACATGGACCTCCTGTGTACCACTCAAACTACCTCATCTTTTGATTGTTTGCAAAGGGCAAAATGGAAGTGCTGTCCTTACATTAACAATGGTGATTTCATTGACTCTTTTGGTAGAACCGATGAGACCAACAGACCACATTTTGCTTGCCACAGTAACAGCCACAGCACATGTGTTTAATATACTGTCCAATTTTAAGAACAACTGGCTAGTGGCATGGATCTTATGACCCTCATATCCCACCGACTGATCTGGTTGCTTTCCACTTCAGAACGGCGTGACAGATCATACTGCGGTAGTAGTCCAGACATGCATCCTACCCTCTTCAAAGGATCCATATGTTTACCATATATTTTCATGTATGGAGATCACTTTCTCTTATAGTTGTAGGCTCAAAGATACTACACAGCATCCTGTGCTGTGGGTTAGTTTCATAGGTAACTAGGAACCATCACATCCCTTAGCTCAGGAGTCAGTATGTCACATGGTTGTAGAACTTATAGCACTGTTTAGAGTAGGGTGATACACCATGGTGCATTATATTGACAATCCCCTTTATAGACTGGCTAGTTCCGACTGTCACTGTAAAAGTACTGGCCAGTGGTTCTAATTGAGGTAGGGCATTGCATACCACTAGAAGCTGGTGTTCTAGGGAGGCCGTCTAGCTTCAGTGGCTTATAAAGTTTTGGCTAAAATTTTAGAGGCTTTCTTTTTGTAGTTATTCTTGCCAGAGAGTCCCTCTCATGCCATCCGTTATGCTGGTGACATCTAACTGCACAGTGTTCCTGATATCCCAGCTACCCCAATCCTTGACTTTTAGATGCTCCTTTCTGGGGGAAATCCTGTGTGCCTCCATCTTTAGTTGGCCAATGTACTGGGCGTTGACATAGGGCTGACTAAGGAATAAATGCCCACCACTAACACAGAGGGTCCCCTACAAACCCCTGCACATCATTTATCACATGCATATGGGGATGTTTTGCTGTTGTTGTTTTAACCTAATGCTACATCTGGAATCAACTATGTCTTCATGCAGACACTTCTAGGAACTTTTCGTGTAGTCTGCAGCCTAGGACCTTGGGATTGAAAGCCCATTCTTGCACGCATGGGTGAGTGAGCCGATGTGCTGCTCAATCATGTAAGAGAGTCTAATTTTCACTCATAAATTACCAGATCATCTGGATAATTGGACTGGAAAATCAATAGAGAATAAGAGCAGAGAAGGACCTGGGCAACCATGACATGACAAATAGTGGCATTGTGTAGAGACCTGGAATGCCCATTGTTTTTTCTCTCAAATAAAGGCAAACTAGTTTTGTAAATTTGGCTGCAAAAAGAATGCTTAAAGAGGCATTCACCGAATCTAGAACAGAGCGAGCTAAGTCAAGGGAGGGCCTTTACAAATATCTAAGTGGCGTTAGGCACTGTGGGACGGATAGAGCCTTCCTAGCCATCCTAATTTGGCAATCTGTAGTCAAAAGTCAACAGCTTTTGCAAAGCTCACCAAGAAGTTACAGACAGGTAGAATTACAAACTGTTCTTACTTCTACGTACTATCTCATGTCTCAATATGATCACCTGGCAGCTTGTAATACTTGAGGTTCACTCATGTAGGGCCAGGATGACTAGCAGGGTGCCACTCACCTCTTCAACCTTACCTTTGCTATTCAAACATTGAGTCTATATTTTTCCCAGACTGTAGCGTCTTTCTGAGTGAAGCAGCCTTCCCCAGAAAGTTAAAGAAGGCCCAGAAATCAGCACCAAATATTGACTAGTTGTCCTTTGTCTTTCTCTGCATTTTTTCTTAGTTCTTTGGGAATCTCGTTCAATGTGTTTGATCATCATCCTGGTCACTCCTCCCCAAACTCTCCTATATTTGGCTTCCCTTCCCGACCCATCCAACTTTGTGCTCTCTTTTTTTGTTTTGTTAAAAATGTCTTTAGATTTATCTATCTTAAATGTATTAATGTTTTGCCGGTGTGAGTGTGGGTGTCCTGTAAATGCGCATGGTGCCTGTAGAGGTTCGAAGAGGGTGTCAAATCTCCTGCAACTGGAGTTACTCATGGTTGTGAGCCACCAAGTGGGTGCTGGGAACTGAACCTGAGTCCTCTGCAAGAGTAGTCTGTGCTCTTAACTGATGACCCATCTCTACAGCCCTTTCTTTTTATATTTTATTTTAAGCACATGAAGTCCAATTGGTGCTGCCTATACACTCTTCGATGTGTGACCTTCCATGGGACTGTGGTCAACACACCAGGGGCCACACCTATAAAATAAAGTGACTATCCTCCTAGAAGCTGTTAATTGTCGACAGCTCCTTAGCTAGGGGTGGGACTTCCTGCCCACCTTCCCTCTCAGTGCTGGGGTTTGGTTGGCCTGGAGCCCGCTCAGGTCTTCTGCCTGCACTTCAGTTGCTGTGAATTCCTGTGTGTGTCCGCCCTGTTGTGTCCAGAAGACAGTTTTCTCCTACTCACCAACATCCTCTGGCTCTTACAGCCATTCCGCTCCCTCTTCCAAAACGACCCCTGAGCTTTGAAAGGAGGGGGTAGGCTATAGTTCTTTCCCAATTCTGGAGGGGGCAATTCTGGCTTTACTTTGTTGGTCTCGCAGTTCTGGGAAAACCAGTACAGTTTTTGCTCTGATGGTCTTTTTGTTCTTGAAGGATCAGTAGCAGAGATTCTCAAGAGCGACTTCTCTTAAGCACCCGTGTCCCTCATTCTGATGTGACGCCGGCCCCACCTTAATTAGGAGCAGTGGGGAGAAGCTGTTCCTCCGCTGTGGAGGCCACCTTCCAAGCTCTTCCTCTAAGAGGCCCGGATGGGAAGGGCTAAACTGTTGCGTAAGCCAAGGCTCCTTCCAGGAGTCTACCAAGCTTGCATAAATAAGGCTTTAATCTGTCTTTTCTTCAGAGGGCCAGCACGAAGCAGGCCATGTCCACCTGCTTCTTATCTAAACCATCTTCTAATTTCTTTTGTTTCCCACTTTGAATTTGTTCCTTTCTCTTGTCAGGTTTCATGACAAGACACTTTCTAGCCCAAACATGCAACAGCATGTTTATCTTGTGATAAACATGATCTCCAACATTTTAACTGAGGAAGGAGAGAACAGATCATATTATTCTTCAGGGATGTTTCATCACAATAGTTTATTTTTATTTTTTATCTATCTATCTATCTATCTATCTATCTATCTATCTATCTATCTATCTGTCTATCTGTCTATTATATCTATTATAAGGTTGCTTGTTTTGTGCCAGCCATGAAACCAGTCTTTTCAGGTCCTGGAAATACTTGGGGATAAATGGCCTCTCACATGCCTCCAGAATACTCTGCCTGATTTTTATTTTCCATGGAGTCCCTGTTCTGGTGGACCACCAGTGTAAATTTAGAGTCCAAGAGATGTAGAGTTTAGTGTTAGAATATCTAAGGGCACAGTTTGAGAGAGGGAGAAGAGAGAGAGAGAAAAGGAGAAGAGGAGGGGGAGGAGGCCGAAGAAGAGGAGGGGAGCAGAGTGGAAGGGAGGGAGAAGGAGATTATCTTCTGTCTGAGAATGCCTACTCTTTCTGAGTGTGATTCTTCCCCACTCGGCCCGCCTACTAATACCAGATTCCTCGGGAAACATCTCCGCAGACCCGCCGAGAAATCCCGCTCCACCAATCCTCTCAGATGCTGCTCCATAGCGCAGTCAGGTTGCTATTCCAAATTAACCACTGTAACTCAAAGAATGAAACTGAAAACTCTCATAATCACCATAGACTAAGTTATTTTATTGTTTCTGGGAATAGAAACATACTCTAAAAGGAAACATGCTAGGTGTTCCTCTTTCCTGCATGCACAAATGGCCAGGTGATTGTGATGAAGAAGGCTGTCCACGACACTGACGAGACCTCCACAGCCCCGAGCCACACTCATCTGAGAATGCTGTATGTCTCTTCTCCTTCTATTTTCTTTCAATCATTGTATTACTGTTTTAAGACAGGGATGCAGGTGGTTACATTACTTGATGTTTGTGTACAGATAGCCCCACCTTTTAATTTTAAGCTGGCTATGAAACTACAATCAATATCACTTTTTTCTTTTCTGAGAAAGGATTTCATGTTACCCATTAGCTGGTTTCAAACTCCTCAGTTACCTAAGGATGACTTGAACACCTGAATCATTTTCTCCTTCCTCCACCGCCTAAGTGTTTGGGATTGCAGGCATGCACCATCACGCCAGTTTTACACACTGCTGGGGATCACACCCAGGGCCTTGCATGTGCTCGATAAGTTCCTTCCCAGCTGAAACACACCTCTCGCTCTCATGTCGGCTTCTTGAGAGTAACATACTGTTGCTTCTGTCTTACTGAAAACTGTGGTTACGCAGAAATTTGGAGAATTTTATAGCTTATGGAATTAATGAATGATCCTTTCCCATGACTCTTCCAATGTGAACTAAACATTTTCCTTAGGTATTTTACTAAAGGGGTCTGTGCTGGTTTATTTTTGTTAATTCAAAGTGGAGGAAGAGGAAACCTCAATTGAGGAAATGCAGGCTTGACTCTGGCCATTTTCTTGATTGTTGATTGATGTGGGATTGATGTTGTCCCACTGTGGTCAAGAATACCCAAGGACAGGCGATCCTGGATGTTATAAGAAAGGACAGAGCATGAGCCATGCAAAGCAAACCAGTCAGTAGCATTCCTCTGTGGTTTCTGCTTTGGTTCCTGCCTAAGCTCCTGGCCTGGTTTACCTCAATGATGGACCTCTAAGCTGGGGTTGGAGTAGTGTTTAGTCATGGAAACAAAGGAAACAGAGGGCAGGCTCATTTCTAATTTACCATTAGTAACAATTCTCTCACTGGCATTGCTATGCAAAGAGCAAATCTCTTAGTGTGAATGGCTTGTGACCTCCTGTGTGTTTTCAACCTTTGAGGTGTACAGGGCTTTAAGCCTTAGGAACTCAGGTTGCTTCTGAGAATGTAAATGGTTAATTTAGAAGTAAGAGTGAGCTGGAAGGTGGTGGCACACACCTTTAATCTCAGCACTCGGGAGGCAGAGGCAGGTGGATCTCTGTGAGTTTGAGGCTAGCCTGGTCAGCCTGGTCTATAAGAGCTAGTTCCAGGACAGGCTCCAAAGCTACAGAGAAACCTTGTGTCAAAAACAAACAAACAAACAAAAACAAAAAATTAAAAAAGAGTGAAGGCGACAGAGCTGCATCTGTTTACAAGGTAAAGAAAGAATGGCTTTTATGACACCTTGACTCTGTTCACAGCAGGAGGGAATTCCTAAAGGAGTAACCCAGATGGATGATGTTAAGGAAGAGAATTGATGTGGGGTTCCAAGCAGCAGGAGGACATGGATGCCATAGCTTCCACAGAGATGTTGCTTTTGACCCTGAGGGGAAGATGGGAGGGAAGGACTTTGTGAAGGTAAGTTAGCCAGGAGTTTGAATCAGCTTATATTTGACCTCTTTAATTATCTGAATGATGTAGGAGACAAGGCTGTGTTCTGTGGGAGCTGAGGTTGGGGATCAATCTGGGATGTGTAAAAAATTTGAGTAACTAGTCATTGAGAGCAATATCACAAGGGAAAGGTTGGTAGTCTGGAATGGGGCTGGTCCTGATAACACTAAGCAGTGTGCGGTGTCCTCTGTGTCTGCCTCCAGCTTTATCTTTTCTGATCGATCTATCTATCTATCTATCTATCTATCTATCTATCTATCTATCTATCTATCTATCTACATGTATATATATGTGCGTGTGTTTGTGTATGATGTGAGATGTCCTTCTGTATATGTGTTGCTTTTATTGGTTGATGAATAAAGCTGTTTTGGCCGATGGCTTAGTAGAGTAAAACTAGGCAGGAAGCCCAAGATACACACACACACACACACACACACACACACACACACACACACACACACACACAGAGAGAGAGAGAGAGAGAGAGAGAGAGAAGGTAGAGTCAGGGAGACTAGCCACCTAAGAAGCAAGATGTGAGGTAATAAGCCACGAGCCTCATGGTAAAATATAAACTATAGAAATGGGTTAATTTATAGTTAGAGCTAGCCAGTAAAACGCCTAAGACATTGACCAAACAATTGTAACTGATAAGCTTCAGAGTGGTTATTTCTTAAGCAGCTTTTGGAACAGGCAGGGGATGGGGGGAGAAACCAGTCCAGGGGTACCAATGGGACAAAAAAAACCCTTCATTTGCATGTGTATGTATGTATGATGTATGTATGCATGTATGTATATGTATGCACAGTTTTTATCACATTGTGTTTAATATCCTACTCATTCCATTCTAACACTCATCTCCCACTCTTAGAATGTAAACTCCACATTGTTCTGACGCAGTCCTGCTGCAGACTGGTACAGAATAGGCCCAGGTGCTCATTTGTTCAATACATGACTTGCTAAGTATCAGTGAGAGTGAAAATGGGAGCCTCTCAGAGATCTTAGAATCCAGAGATGTGGCTTCACTCATCAGTACTTACAGAAGGAAGTGAAGGCTGATCTGAGTCCTGGGTAAAGAATTTACTAAGTGGATACTACAGGAAAACAGGGCCTGGGATGATACTGGAGTTGTTAGGGTCAAACCTGGGCCCTGGTGGCCTTAACAGGCTACGCTTAGCTTTTTATCCTCAATAGGCCAATGAAAGAGACAAATGACAGTGAAAAGCAGAATGGAGATTTAGTCAGTGTAGACACTTTAGAAATGGGACAAAGTGAAGAGGCCCATTGACCTTTCAAGTCCGTCCTCAGGACCTGGCATGAAGATGAGGTTTGAATAGTGGGCAAGCAGTGTGTCTAAACCAGAAGTGCTGGTCCGTGTGGTCCGTGTTTTGTCTGACTCATCACTGTCTGCTCTCCAGTCTCCCCCACAAAGTGGTCAATGATCGGTCAGGACTGTATAAATGTCTTTCTGACACTTTACTGACTTACCTATCTCCCAACTCCAGATCTTAAAATAAGACAACTAAACTCTAAAACAGCTAGAGAAAAATAGAGAGGAAATACTTCACGATGCATGGATCAGCAAGAAGACCTTTCTGAGAACCCCAGTGACTCAGGAAATAATTTCAAGAACTGACCTGTGGAGTTGCATGAAATTGGAAAGCTTCTGTATAGCAAAGGAAGCAATTGAGTAAGGAACCAGCGTGCAGAATGGGAGAGTGCCTTTGTACATCTGAGGGCGACTAGTATCTAAATATGCAAAATAATAAAAAGGTAATAACAAGAATAAATAATCCAATTAATGTGTGGGAAAACAAAATTACAGGCCCTTCTTAAAAGATGAAGAACAGAGAACCAATTGACAAATTAAAAGCCTCAACATCAGGCACAAGTGACATGCAAATAAAAGCTCTATTGAGATGCAATCTCATCTCTGTCAGATGGCTGTCATTACAAACAAATAACAGCTGGCAGGGCTGTCTGATACACCACTGATTAGAATGTAAAGTAGTGCACACACCATGGAAATCAGCTTAGAGGTTCCTCAAAAAGTTAAAAATATAACTACTGTATGATTAACCACACCACTTCTGGGAATACACTCAGAACCACCTAAGTCAGCAAACTACAGGGACAACTGGTTTCTCATGTTTATTGAAGCAATGCTCACGAAAGCCAAGTCACAAAATCAGCATTAAGTGTGCATTAAACCCTGAACGGGCAAGAAAAATGTAGCATATGTACACAACGGAGTTTTGTTTAGTCATAAAGAAGAAAATTATGTCATTTGCAGGAAAGTAGTCCCATCACCTCACTGAGGCAAGACCAAGCCCCCTACCCTCTACCCCACTCCGTTCCTAGGCTGAGCAAAATTATCGCTCCATAGAGAATGGGCTCCATAAAGTCAGGTCATGCATTAGAATTAGATCCTGGTCCCACTGCCAGTGGCCCCATAGACTGCCCAAGCCACACTGAGTTCAGTTTTAAATTTTATTTTACCTATGAGACTGAACCTGGAAAAGGAAAGGAGACCCATGTCTCCCAGTGATACAGGGAAAGGGGGCAGGCAGGAAAGGGTAATGGTGAATGAACACAGTCAGTGTACTTTATACACCTTGAGAAAAATCTCATGAAACTCACTACCTTGTATTACAGACTTGCTACCTTATATTATATGCACACGAATGAATTAAAGAAAGAATAATAGAGAAATGAAGTTTTGAAACAGTGAAATACTAGCTGGGCGGTGGTGGTGCACGCCTTTAATCCCAGCACTTGGGAGGCAGAGGCAGGTGGATTTCTGTGAGTTCAAGGCCAGCCTGCTCTACAAGAACTAGTCCCAGGACAAGCTCCAAAGCTACAGCAAAACCTTGTCTTGAAAAAAAAAAATTCAAAAAACAGCAACAACAAAAACAAAAGCAAAAAAATGACAACAAAAACCGGTGAAATACTATTATATCACCTGTCAATCTTCTTTCCTTGTTTGGATGGGTGACAGCTCTCCTACCCCGAGTTATCATTTGCAACTCACTCTGCTGGTGGAGGAGCAATCATGTGTATCTCTTAAGTTCAAAAATGTTGACCAGATAGGACTATGCCAGGCTGCTTCTCTCTTCCTTGCTGTCATGAACCCCTGAGCAGAAACAAGCATCAAGATATTCTGTATTGGATAGTGGTCTCTCTCATTCTCAGCATAGGGTTTTTTTTTTTGTTGTTGTTGTTGTTGTTTTACACAGTGGAAGATGCCCACTGTGCCAGCTACTATCTTCCACATGTTCTGGTTGCCATCTGTGGATTTTAATATCTGAGGCACTGACCTCATTTTGTATTTACACCTACCTCCTTAACATATCTTCATGTGCTGTAGTTACTTTGCAGCTGGATATTGCCTTACCAGGGCTCAGCTGCTCTTCGGCCAGTGGTAGCGGTCTTTGCCTGGGGATATTTGCTTCCATTTGGTTGAGGGTAGTTCTATGGTTCTTAGGGTTGCCATGTGCTTAGTCAGTGGAGGGGGTGGGGCTCTGAGGTTGTAGCTATAGTAGTACTGAACTGTCTGAACTTCCTGCAGTGATTTTTGATTTTTTGAATTTCTTCTTCTTCTTCTTCTTCTTCTTCTTCTTCTTCTTCTTCTTCTTCTTCTTCTTCTTCTTCTTCTTCTTCTTCTTCTTCTTCTTCTTCTTCTCCTTCTCCTCCTCCTCCTCCTCCTCCTCCTTCTCTTCCTCCTCTTCCCCCTCCCCCCTTGTCCTCCTCCTTCTTCTTCTTTTTCTTCTCCTTGTCCTCCGTAACTGATTCCCTTCAACAATGTTCACCTCTTAAAGTTTCTAGCACCCTCTCACAATAGTCCCAAGAATGGGTTCTATATCCTCAAAACATGAGTCTTTGCTAGACATATTAAAACCTAACAGCATACTTCAAAAACCTTAAAAACTCCTCTTAA
Source organism: Ondatra zibethicus (assembly GCA_004026605.1). NCBI lineage: Eukaryota > Metazoa > Chordata > Mammalia > Rodentia > Cricetidae > Ondatra > Ondatra zibethicus. The sequence continues at coordinate 264,712 of PVIU01000227.1, forward strand.
AGACTCAGGTTTGATAAGCAAATTTAGTAAAGTAACTGAAAGTTATAACAATCAAGCCAGCACTGAGAGAGATTTTAAAAGAATATTACACAAAAAGGAAGAAAGAGAACCTTCTCCATAAGAACACATGGAAGCGTCCACTCTTTGATGGGAGCAGATGAACAAAGAACCAGGAAAAAAATCAATCATCTCTAACATAGCAAATAAGGGAGAAGAAGGAAAGGAAATATCAACAACCAGCAAATTGGAACATAAATGATCACATTGCAAAGAGCAAACCCCTTTCAATGATGACATTAAATGTAAATTGCTTTTACTCACCAACAAGAAGTTGTAGTCTAACCAACCAGATTAAAATACAAGAACTAGCCCAAACCAGCACTAATCAGAAGAGATAAAGTTGGGCACAATATATTAATAAAGGAAGCAATTCATAAGGAAGATGTAACAATTGTAAACATCTATGTACTAGTGAAGCCTTTAATTTCATAAAAGAGACATTACCCCCCCCAAGCCAAAATCATAGCCCCACTCCCATGTTTTGATAGGTCTTCCAAACTAAAAAGAAACAAAAGAATTTCAAAGCAAAATACACTATCAATCAACTTAACTTAATAGATATGTACAGAATATTTCACCTAACAGCTAGTGAATACATATTCTCGGGGGTACATGGGATCTTCTCCAAAGTCAATCATGCCGTAGGCCACAAAACAAGCCTTAGCAAGTACAGAAGTATTCAGAAAACAAAATAAAATATGAGAAGTAGAAATTAGCAACAAGATAAACTATAGAAACTACATAAGTACTTGGAGATCAAACAATAAACTTAAAAAAATCATCTTTTCTTGAAATTATTATGGAATTACATCATTTCCCACTGATTTCTCCCTTCAAACTCTTCTGCATATCCTTCTTCACTCTCTTTCAAATTTATGACCTCTTTTTAAATTAATTGTTGTTACGTGTGTGTGTGTGTGTGTGTGTGTGTGTGTGTGTGTGTGTGTGTGTGTATTCCTAAATATAACCAGCTTGGTCTGAGTAATTTTACTTATATGTATGTTTTCCAGGCTGACCATTTGATATTGGACAATCAATTGTTGTGCTCTTTCCTGGGGAAGACTATTTCTCCCAATCACAGCATCCCCTAGTTGCCTGTATCTGGGTACAGGGTTGAGACCTCATGCTAATTCTCCTGTCTACTTTAGCATGTCTACTGTTGTTGTCTTTGTTCAGCTCATGTTTGCTCTCATGGTGTGAGACTTTACGGGTGTGGCTTCAGATATTAATAGGAGGCACAGTCTCACGGTAAACTCCTCCATCCTCTGGCTCTTGCACACTTTCTGTCCCCTCTCCTGCAGTGTTCCCTGAGCCTTAGGTGTGGGGAAACAATACACTTCTGAATGAACAATCAGAGAGGAAATGTGGAAATCCATAGAGTCAAATGAAAATGAGAGTGCAACTCACTAGAGCATTCTGGACACCACCAAAGCAGTCCTAAGAGGAAAGTTTATAGCTCATAAGGGCTCAAGTTTAAAAAAAAAAAGTAGAGAGATCTCAAATTAAGAAACCTAGTGATTCACCTCAAGACCTTAGGTAAATGTGAGAATGTGAACAGTGTCCTATCCAGAGATGTCTTTTTGTCACCTAACACTTGGGGTTTACAATAGCAGAGTAAAAATTTTATACAGGAAGATGTTTCTAGCTTACCACACAGTGGCTAGAACAAAACAGAACAAAACAAAACCCAAACCCAACCCAACCCAACCCAAACCAAACCACCACCAACAAAACAGAAAAGACCCAAGCATGCAGCTTTTTCAATAATCATGTTTTAGTTTTACCAAGTAATGTAAAATTTAGCATCCCAATGTTGTATTGATCCAATTTAGTGCTTTCCTTTAGTTCTTTTCTGTTCAGTGCATCAGAAGTTATAGGAGGTGGAAGATGCCACAGACTCATGCAAGTTACTGACACCTGCAAAGCAGGCTTTCCTATTTCAGGTTGTACTTCTTATTTTCTTTGAATAAAAAATCAGAAAGGAAATGCGAAAATTCCTAGAGTTAAATGAAAAGGAGAATATGACCCACTAGAAAATGCTGTTCTCTTTGCGGAAGTCCCATGGGTCAGGCTTTCTTCTTTCATCTTTGGTGGGTTGTGCTTGAAGGAAAAAACTCTCACCCTGTGGTCTTCTTCTGCTTGCTCCTATTTAAAGCAAACACCATCTCTTGAAACTGTGTAATCTATCCTTGTGTGTAAACTACTTCCCTGGATACATGTATTGAGGAAGGAGAGATGATTCTGGAGGTACAATTGAGGAATAGTTCCACCCTAAGCCACTTACGTAGCTCTGTTCTCTGAAATAGAAAATACAAGGAACCAACTTTAAGTGAGAAGAGAAATAAAAATTTGATTTGGGTCCTTGGTTTGGCAGAGAACTGAACTTGTATATGTTTGAAATAGGAGGAGTATACGTGTTGTCTTCTTTGTTCCCTCTGGAATTTAGTTGATTCTTTTGGGAGGGCTCACCACAAAGAGGAGTACTGTTGATGTTTCTCTTCAGTTCAGTTTTTACAAGTCCGACATGGTGATAGAACAGTACATGATGTCAACGTTTTCCAGCAGCATTGGTAACTTGTCAGGGCAGAAATGATTATAGGGTTTGTATTAAAGAAAATAATCTTGGAATTAGAAGCTTAATCTCACTGTACAAATTGAAACACACAGTGCAGATCTGAGGACTGTCACTGCTCCCATGCTGTCCTCAATTACTCTGGTTTGGTTCACAGCAAACCCCATTGCTGCTTCCCACACTTAATGAAAGTGTTCTCTGAGCCTGTGGCACTTCATTCCTCTGGGCTATTTATGTTTCTGCAGTACATTTTATTTCCTTGCTCTGCTAATATGTGATAGCACAAAGCAACACAGGAATAGAACACAACCAAAGGCTATATTCCAATTTTATTTCCTGTATTTTGTAAAACTCTGTGTGTCTTTGTCTTTCTGTATCTGCCTCCATTTCTCCCCACTCTCTTTCTATAACTGTGTATGCTCAACATATATTTATATATAGATATTATATTCTATTTCATTTCTATATGTTCTACGTATATTTATATATGTATATTATATTCTATTTCATTTCTATATGTTCTATATATATGGTATAGGAGTTCCTTCTGTTTATTCATTGGTTAATCAATAAAGGAACTGCTTGGCCTGATAGGGCAAAACTTAGGTAGGCAGAGTAGACAGAACTGAATGCTGTGAAGAAAGGCAGAATGGTAGACGCCATGGATCTCCTGCCTGAGATGGACGCTGGTTAGGATCTTGCCAGTAAACCACAGTCATGTGGCGATACACAGATTAATAAAAATGGGTTAAATTAAGATGTAAGAATTAGCCAATAAGAAGTTAGAGCTAATGGGCCAGGCAGTGTTTAAATGAATACAATTTCAGAGTGATTATTTCGGGTGTAAGATAGTCAGGCAGTCAGGATGACAAGCAGCCTGCTTCTCATGTTACAAATGGCACCAACGTCTGGACAACTGCATCCATATAAAGCCTGAAAGAGCTCGGGAAGTAATTCTAGACAGATAAAAATACAGTAAAGCATAGCTTCTTGGTAGCAGCAATTTCTCAGATTTGCTCTGCTTGCTAGAGGCAAGCGCTCTCATTTAATAGAGGCTTCCTGACTCAGCTTTAGCTGCAAAATCCTGCAGCTCTTTAAGAGGTCCTGCCACAAAACACTTAAATGGTGTTGATAAAAGCTGACCTCATGTCTTTTGGGTTTCAGGGATAGCAAGAAAAAATGCTATACCATTTTAAAATGCCGGCTTTCTGGGATGACAGGCCAGGGCAAACTCTGACTCTTTCAGGCAGGCGGTCTGACTATGGAGCATTTGAGTGTTGTTTGTGTTTGCTGGCAGGGACCTTGAAACGCTGTAGAGTTGTGGCAATAAACATGGCTACAGTTGGTACCTCTGCCATGAAGCTGGAATCTCATAAAGCTAAGGAATGGCCTGGGTCCAGCCTTCAAAGCCATGGCTTTAGTCCTACCCATATTGCTTAGCAAATTAAAGACTCATGTGGTCAGAAAAAGAGAGAGATATACAGTAAAAAGAGGCTCAAAGAAGAAGAAAACCTCTAAATGGTTTACAGTGTGATAAAAATATATGCAAGCTTGGGAGAGTAAAGAAAAAGGTTAAAGTCCTTAAAAAAAGAAAGAGAGTAGTTGGGTATGGTGGTACACACCTTTAATCCAAACACTTGGGAGATAGCGGTAGACAGACCTCTGTGATTTCAAGGTGTGGTGGCACACGCCTTTAATCCCAAAGCTTGGGAGGCAGAAACAGACAGACCTCTCTGAATTCAAGGTGTGGTCACACACATCTTTAATCCCAGCACTTGGAAGGCAGAGGCAGATGGATAGCCTGGTCTACAGAGGGAGTTCCAGGACAGCCAAAGATATACGGAGAACCTGTCTCAAAAAGTAAAAGTAAAAATAAAAAAAATAGAGGTTAAACTAAAGCCACATAAAAATGAAAAATACACAGAGAATCTTGATACTGTATGTTATATTATGCTCTCTTTGAATTGTTTGAATGCTGAGGAAGGAGCAACAGCTGCTAAAAGATATTTGTTTATAAATGCTGCTAAATTAATCCAAGATAGGTATTTTGAAAGTACCTTGACTTCAAAATTGAAGTCAAAAGGTGTTACTTTGGAGAAGAGATTTTGGTTTTGTTTCCACAGAAAATGAGAGGCTGAGTTTGTTTTGTTCTGAGTTAAGAAAAATCAGGTTTGATTAAGGAAGACCACCTGAGAAATCTCTAGTAGGAACAGATGGCCCAGATGTTCTACATCCAGAACAGATTCAAGACTGCTGCCTGAGATGATCAAGACTCACAGGATACTCCAGTCAGGACTTGATCATAATTCTAAATTTTCTTTAGGTCCCCATAATATTATCAGTGCCCCCAAACAGCAGGAAGTAGCCTGGAGAACCATGCCCACATTCCCAAAATATGGACTATGGATGTTCTATGGATGTTCTTGTTTTTTTTTTTTTAAGGGGGAAAGTGGTGCAGGACAATCGTCTATAGTCTGTCAATTATATTTTAAATAAATGTTGATTGGCCAGTAGCCAGGCAGGAAGTATAGGCAGGACAACCAGACAGGAATTATAGGTGGGTCAATGAGAACAGGAGAATTCTGGGAAGGAGGAAGCCTATTCCTCCCCAGTCCTGTCCAGACACCAAAGAAGCAGGATGTGACCTGTCCCACTGAAAAAGGTACTGAGCCATGTGGCTAACATAGATAAGAATAATGGGCTAATATATATTATAAGACCTAGTACGAAGCCTGAGCTAATGGGCCAATCAGTTTATAACTTATGGAGACCTCTGTGTGATTTTATTTGAGACTAAACGGCTGTGGGACCTGGTGGGAGGACAGAAACCCTGACAACAAACAGGCCCTCATGTTACACATATATTTATATACATGGATATTACATTCTATTTCATTTCTTGAAAGATGACATTCTGAGGTATAGAATGTGTATTATTCATCTATGTTATAATGATATAGGTGATGAAATAGAAGTCAAGAAAAAGAATGGTAAGCAAAGTATTATGGCATGACAGTTGGAGTTTAGAAGAACTGAGCCAGTATCCAATCAGCACACATTCTAATTAAATTTCCCCATATCATGAGCATGATGTACTGTGTTTGGTTTCTTGGTGGAAAATAGGCCCACTTAAGAAATGAGTGAAGTGTGTATTAGAAAAGCAGAGCTAGCTCCAAGTCTTTGCACACCAGGCTTTCCAGAATAGTGCCTACCCTGTGTCCTTTTGTGCTATCATATGTTCCACAGTAAGGTGGCTCTTCACAATCAGTTTAGGCAAAACTCTGGCACTTCTGCAGTGCAGGGTTGAAAGCACAAATGACACTTCCTGCTTCATCATGCTTGGGAAGAAATCATTTCTACCTTGCTTCTATCTCATCTACTTCTCTTGAGAATTTTCTACTGAGGACTGTGATGAGTATGGGTTCTCTTCCAATCAACTTTTCAGCCAGGCAGAGCCACACAAAAGTACACAAAACAATACAGAGCAGGGCTTCTCAGCTGCGTGCACAGGGCAATGGGGGGTGGGTGTGCTGGGGTGTTATCTATGTGTTAAGCCTGTGCTGCTGCAGGGCAGAGTCCTGGAGCTGCTACCTCACTGGGTGCACTACTGACAAGTTTCCTCGCTGCTCACTCACTGAGCCAGAGATATGTCGTTTCACTTGTTAATGTGTCTTTAAGTCAAACTAGTTTGGAAGCACTAGTGTGGGATGCCAGTAGACACACTAGCCAAGTAAAGTACCAGCCAGAGCTCTGTGTTTTTCTCACCCCACCCTTCCTTCTTTCTGCTCCCCCAGCACCACTCTCCTGGAGGTGGTCTCCATTTCCTTGGGCATGTGATTGCACAGGTAGATATGTGGACTTCATGTTTTGCATTGGAATACTTCTTAATTTTGCCTATACTTTGTAGTAATTTTTCAAAAGCTAGTTTCTAGTTAGGTAACTTTTTTTGTAACTGAAGTTTGATTTATTTGTGTACAGAGAACTACAGATAGACATTATGTGGGGAGAGAGAGAGAGAGAGAGAGAGAGAGAGAGAGAGAGAGAGAGAGAGACTTTCCTTGCTTGGAACATGCAGCTCTAAATGGGATGTCTCCATCAAATCTGCCCCTTCCCTGCCCAGAACTGAGAGAACTTCGTGGAAGGAAAGAAAAGAGAGTAAGAGCCAGAGGAAAGAGGGCACCAGGAGAACAAGTCCACCTAAATCAACTGAGCAAAGCTCATATGAACTCACAGAGACTGAAGCAGCAAACAGTGCTTCTGCATGAGAGTGCACCAGGTTCTCTGCATGTGTGTGTATATATGTATATATGTGTATATGTATATATACATGTGTGTATGTATGTGTATATGTATATATGTGTGTATATATGTATATAAAGCTTTCAGTTTAGTATTTTTATGGGATTCCCAAATGCATGAATGAGTGGGATCTCTGATCCTTGAGCCTGCTCTTGGGGCTCTTTTCCTCCTGTTGGTTTGCCTTCTCCAACTTTGACATTATGTTTTTTGTTTTATCTTATTGTGTTTTATTTTGTCATGTTTGGTTGTTGTCTGTTAGAAGCCTGTTCTTTTCTAATGATGCAGAAAGGAAGTGGATCCTGAGGAGGGGGGATGATGGGGAGGAACTGGAAGGAGTATAGAGAGTGGAAACTGTAACCAGAATATATTATGTGAGAAAAGAACCTAGTTTCAATAGAAGGGAAAAAGAAAATAATTGCTAACACGTTCTGATTTATTTTTGCTTCATTTGTTATATTTGTACTGAACATATCTTTTTTCTCAACATTTTCCTCTTCTAGCTCTTCATTTCAGTTTTGCTATCTTTTCTTTTACTCACTGGAAACTTACACTTTTTATCTTATTCCTTCATGTAGCCTCTCTGCCCCAAATCAGGGCTTTCTGAAGTTTCAGCTACATCTCTGGTCCACTCTTAAAATTTAGTATGAATATTTGACTAATTGTGGCAACCAGGAGAAAATAAAATAACCACAGAAAACCTTATTATAAGTGACTACATTTTAAATTTTCTTTTCTTCTTTTTTTGTTATTGAACAGTAGTTTCTTTTCTATACAATATATTCTGATTATGGTTCATCCCCTAACTCCTCAGAGATTCTCCCCACCTCGAATCCCTTCTAAATCCACATCTTTCCTGTCTCTCCTTAACAAACTGACATCTAAAAAAACAAAACAAAAAACCAAAATGAGATAGAAGAAAACCAAGTAAACCAGAATAGGACAAAGTAAACAGAAAAAAAGACTCAAAGAAAGAGCCCAAGAAACATGTAGACACAGAGATGCACACTTATATACAGGAATCCCATAGAAACACGAAACTAGAAGCTATAATATACACTTAAAGGATCTGTAAGTTAAAAAAAAAGAAATAAAAATGTCCTGAAAAAGAACCTCCAAAGATGACATGGAATTCATTTTATGTTGACCTTCTACTGCTGGTCATGGGGGCTGCCCTTAAGAGAGGTTTGTATCTCAATGAGACTCCTTTGGAGAGAACTAATTTTTCACTTGTGAGTGGTTATCAATTAGGGATAACTTCTGGGTTAGGGATGGGGCTTGTGTCCATTTATCCTTATTAATCATGAATCCTCAGCCTTAGCTTAGACTTGTTTCCAGTTTTTTTCCTTTAACTTAAATTAGCCCATTTTTATTAAATCTATGTGCTTTCCCTGAGGCTCATTTACTTCATCTATGTACGCCCCCATCAACCCCCGCCAGCTGGCTGGGTGTCAGCTGGTTGTTCCCCAGTTGGCTGACTGACTTCCCTTTTCTCTCTGCCCATCAGTCCTGACTATCCCTCCTCTGTCTGGCTCTTGGACATTCAGCTTTTTATTGGACCAATCAGGTGCCTTAGGCAGGCAAGGTGAAACAACAACACATCTTTACCCAGTTAAACAAATGCAACATAAACAAAAGCAACACATCTTTACATAGATAAACAATTATTCTGCACCACAAATACAACACAACTTACATAGTTAAACAAATATTCTATTCCACAACAGGTTGGCGTTTAGTTTTCTCCTTTGTTAGTATGCAAAGTACCTTCTATTACCATGAACACTAGTCCATGGGGCGAAGGCTCTAGGTAGGCAGTGGCTCAATTTCTCCATGTTTTATGAGTTGTGTAGGTGTTGTTTTCCATTATAGGACCTGACTGTCAGTTTGTGGAGAGCAACCAATAGCCTTGGCAATAGCCTGGGTTGTCTAGGAGTACCATGGCCCCTCTGGTCAACTATTCAATTAGATGTAACAATTTCCAGCACTGGAAATTTCATTTGGTGATGGCAGATGTCTAGCTGGTGCTCTGTCTCTCTTTATTTGGCTTCCCATTTAGATTACCTTCATACATGTATATATTTTAGGAATCTTCTACTGTATTAAGTTTCTATATGGCCCTCGAATAGCCCTGAGTTTTATTAGTTTCTCCCCATAACAAGGTAGGGAGCTGGGTACTTTGTGGAATATTATTTTAAGATGTATTACATTTATTTATGCTATGGAATATTTGTTTAATGATGTAAAGGTATGTTACATTTTTTTATGTTGCATTTGTTTAACTCTGTGAAGCTGTGTTACTTTGCCTGTCTAAAACACCTGATGGTCTAATAAGGAGCTGAAGAGCCAAAAGCAAGGCAGGGGAAAGGATAGGCGGGGCTGGCAGGCAGAGAGAATAAATAGTAAGAGAAATCTGGGAGGAAAAGATCGAGGAGCTATAAAAGAAGGGACCAACCACCCAGCCACACAGTCAGACATGGAATAAAAAAGAAAAAAAAGATATACAGAAATAGCGAAAGGTAAAAACCCAGAGGTAAAAGGTAGATGGGATAATTTAAGGAAAGTTGGCTAGAAATAAGGCAAGCTAAGGCTAGGCATTTATAAGTAACAACAAGCTTCCATGTGTAATTTATTTGGGAGCTAGGTGGTGTGCCCCCCCAGAAGAGCCAAAAGAGTAAATGAACAACTACTACAGGGTACCTTTTTAATTTTCACTTACTGAATTTTCTATTTTCTGCCTTTTTTATTTTCATCTACTAAAGTTATTTATTTTCTATAATTCTATAGACTTACTGATTTTAATTATATCTTATATCCCTTTGTTCCTGTCTTTGCTTAACTTCTACTCTGAAGCCTGTGCTGTAGACTTTTTTCTATGAGGCCTGGGAAACCATAAATTCCATCTCTGTAAAAACCAACAACTTCAACACCCAACAAAATTACTTTTTCTTTATCTAATTACTCTAGCTTTTTAGCTCTAAAGATATTTTCCCCCCATAGAGTTATCTAACTCCTTTATTTGTTTTCTGATAAAATATGTTAATGTAATCATTGCTTCTTTAATGATCATTTTCCTTGACATGTATGTAATAATTTTGCTTTGTCTTTGGTATTTTAAATTTTCATTATATCTTAAAACTTACTCTGCTCAAAATTATGCATGGACCTGCAGAATCAGGTTTAAAATAATGTATGTAAAATATTCAGTCACACTGTTTGATTACTGTTCCAGGTTGCACCCTCTATCAGGATCTCCCATTACTTGTGTGGTGATGGCTCACCCTTTCAAGAAGCCCTCTAGGACCTGGGATTGCACACTTCCCGAGCCAACCTATTTGATTATGGATGCTCCAATCACTGGGATGCTTTTCAAGGCTCATAGCAGAGCTCTATTTCTCTAGAATCTTCTCTTATAAACCCTAATTTTGTCTTCTTAGATGACACGGGATTAGTATGTTTCTTTAAGTGACAATTCTCAGATGTTTGAAAAGCCAGTGTTGAGTTTTCTTTTCTTGGTGAAAATCTGAAGTAAAAGCAGAAATAAGTTCAATGTGTATCTTTAAAGAATTCTCTTGGCAACAACACAGACCATACAATAATCATGCTTCATGACAAAGATGCTCTGCAGAGATTACAGGGGTCTTGGAAAGCAGTGCTTCTGGTGGCTGTGAAAGAAAGATGGTGAACTCTTGTCGAGAAATGACTAAATTTAGTCACATAAAGGTAGGAATTAGTTGCATATGATTTTATGCTACAAAAGTTGGTAAATTTGCTGGGGGAAAATATATTGAAAAGTTAAACGAGTGGGTATTTAAGGAAAGTGTTGACAAAGTACTTTAACTATATTACTCTTTATGCAGATATACATTTCTTGTAGTGATATGTTGCAAGACAACCAAAATTTAGAGCAGGCCAGAGACAGAAGCATCACATTGTGAACACTCCCAAAGATGACAATAAGGCTTAATGCATGTCATTCCCATCAGAACAGGATGAGGGTCTGGGTGGTGCTGCACCTGCAAGTGCCTTTTCTTAGTGACTGCTGCTGACTAGAGAAAGCAGGACAGAGGAGACATAAGAAAGAGCTTCCAGCAAGTTCTAATTAGTACAGCTTAGAATGGAAGATTATCTGTGAGTTGATGTTGGGGTTGGCCTTAAGTATGGTCTAGATGTATGCCAGGTTTCTGATCTTCAAAGAAGGGGCCAATGTGCTGTGGGATAATGCTTTTGTACACTGTAAAGATTTGTCACTTATATTAGTTTACTAAAACGTTGATTGGCCAGTAGCCAGACAGGAAGGATCAGTGGGGCAACCAGACTAGGAGAATTCTTTGAAGAGGAAAGGCAGAGAGTCAGATGCCAGTCCGATGCTGAGGAAATAAGACATGTAGAAAATGAGGTAATGCCATGGCCATGTGGCAATACACAGACTAATAGAAATGGTTAATTTAAGATGTAAGAGCTAGCTAGAACTGTACCTGAGCCATTGGCGAAAGAGTGCTGTAAATTAATACAGTTTCTGTGTGATTATTTGGGTCTGGGAAGACAGGCAATGAATGTGTAGACTTTGTTTATGCCAATGAGTAAGACTGTCCATGGAGGGGAAGAAGACAGTATTGATTTGCACTAAAGTTTTGTTCTGAATCTAAGGGTAAGCAATGCATTGTGTTTCAATTTACTTAATGTATGGTGTGATGTTGACACAGGTCCTATGCCAAAGGTACAAGGAAGAAGCCATTTGTTGTGGCTCTAAGAAATGATATTTGGACTGAACACTCTCCATTCAATTTTTCCTGGGTACATACCTAGGCTGGGGTAGATTTATACCCTTAGTGCATACCTAGGCTGGATTAGATTATTGTAGCTCAGTAAAATGATTTGCTACAAAAGGTATATGTGGCTTCAAGATTATTGCTTTGAAATCCTTAACTGAAGGCATTGATAATGAAAGACAGGCAAGAAGGAAGTCTGAGCAGACACTTCTCTGAATCTCAGTGTGACTTCAATGACAGAATTGGATGTAAACAGAATTTGACAATCCCTTATGCAATCCTTTCCCCCACTGCCATAAGCCAGGTACCTGGAAGTTCTACCAGTCCTGAATCTGAGATACGTTTGATGCTTCACCAAACAAAAGTCTTTCCTGATGCATCCCTGGAGCTTTCTGCCCAGCTTGCAAGTATTCCACTGGAGTTTCCTTTGTAAAGCTATTGCTTATGGCCTTTCTAGCTAGGGGTCAAGGCCTGGTGAATGCCATTCTTTGTCGGAGCTTCTTAAGTTTTGCAAGTTTCAAGTTTCATCATCTTCCATGTTCTCCTGCAGCCTATACTCCCCCCCTCCACCTTCATGAAGGAATTTTTCAGTGTGTGGAAAATAGCTACACAACAAAAGGACCAAAGAATGATGGGGAACAGTTTCATAGGGAATGGTCTTCTGCAACCTTCATGTTCCAGAGCATCAAGACCAAGGCTGTCGTGGGAGGTATTTTCACTACTGTATGTGGTCATTGATTAGAAGAATTTCCCATAGAAACCTCTTCCTCATTTTAGTACATAAATCATGGCAGAAAATACGTTTTTTAAATTATTATTTTTTATTTTCAATTTCTTAAGTTTACAAAAGGGCTGAAAGATTATAGCTATGAACAGTTGCACAACTTTTAGCCAGAATCACAAGTCGTGGCAGTTCCGCCCCTTGCATTTTACTTCTGTGTCCCTTGCTCTGTCCCTGTCCGTCTCTCACATGCAGATGAACTTATATGTCTATTGCAAATAAAATGTACATATCACGGTACTTAACTCCTACTTTTGCCTTCCTCTTAGAAATAAGAATATTCTTCTGTATAAACATAATATTATTATACCACACTATATTATCAGTAATTCAATAAGACCAATAATATATCTTAAAATCCCCTCATTGGTATTAGAATTGCCACTCAGTGCTCAGATACTGCCGTCCGATCACGATAGCACTACAGTTCAGCTTTCGTGTGGAATAGAGCTAAGATTTATTGGGAACGTTGGTCTTTCTTCATTTTGTCAGGTTGTTCTTCAGTTTCATTCAAACCCAACCTTTCGGCAGCAATGCTAGACAGTGATTCCAGCCTTTCCAGTGCACCAAACCAGGAGCTGCAGCGCCGCATGTTGATTTGCAGCACGTTTGCAAGTAGAGCAGTTTGATTACGTGATAAGTTGATGCATTTCATATTTTTCTATTGAAGATTCTTTGCCAAGAGGGCCCAGAGCCTGGCACTGGCTTATAACTCCCATACATTGTAGTAAAATGCATGGATATGAGGCCATTCCAAACTATATACACATTGAGACCCCACCTTAAAACTAATAATCAACCACCCAACCAAACAACAGCTCGAAACAGATATGATTTTCCGATGGAGGGTGGGGTCAGACTGGGTAAGATGTTTTGAGACCATAAGATGTACTTTTAAGGTTTATTCCTGGTCACATAGTCTGCTCTTTTATTAAATAAGGTTTAGTCCTGTTATTTTGTTAAGTAAGGTTTACTCCTGATTAAATAGTCTCTCTGATATTTTATTAAATCAAATTCATCTCACTTTTAACTATTATTCATGGTCATGTTATAGATAAACTTTTCCAAGTACTTTTGGAATGAAATGGTAATAATCTGCACCTTTTCAAACCTCCCCTCATGAAGTCATTATTGAAGTAATCTTGTTCTGCGTCTGAAAATTCATTTGTGAACTAGTCTAATAAACATATTTCTCCATATTTTTAATAGATCCTATGATATACAGTTTAAATAACAATAGTTTACTCTCTAGTTTCATAAATATCTATGTCAATATGGGGTTAACGACTTGTGATATGCATGATAGCTAACATGGAAACAAAGAAAAAGGAGACAACACAGATACTTTTGACCCAGAAAAGATAAGAGAGAGAGGCCTGAGAGTGTTTGAGAACCCGGGTTCTTAGGGGTTTGAGCATTCTTTCTCTCTGAGTGAGGATGGCTGCCCGAGCCCCAGCCCATTTCCCTGGGCCCTGTAGACGGTACTGGTAGGAGGTGCAGGGACCACAGAAAATCTCCTTGGCCAGCTTTGTATCCCAGAGGAAGAGAGAGAGCAGGTTGGGTTTGACCCCTAACTCCGAAGCAATTTCATCCATGTAGTCGATGAACTGTACATGATGAGAGTCTTTGAGGCTTTTCATAAAGCTGAGGTGAGAAGAGAAACATAAGAAGAATCAGGTTTCAGTCACGGGGCTGTTCCCTGACTTTTCAGTAGAATTTGCTTTTATTGGCTTGTTGATTTCACTATTTTACACTTATTAAATCTTAATTTCTTTTCTTTCTTTTTTTTTTTTGGTTTTTCGAGACAGGGTTTCTCTGTAGCTTTGGAGCCTGTCCTGGAACTAGCTCTTGTAGACCAGGCTGGCCTCGAACTCACAAAGATCCACCTGCCTCTGCCTCCCGAGTGCTGGGATTAAAGGCGTGCACCACCACCGCCGGGCCTAAATCTTAATTTCATACATTTGCCTTCACTCCCTTACTATATATGGCCTCCCAATACCTGATGTAAACCCCCCGAGGGCTTTAAAGTTTCCAAGTGCCCAGGAGAGTGACTGACATACATAAAAAGCAAACGCTGAATGACTGGATGATGTCTTTTATCTGGATTCCCCTCCTAGCCACAGAATCCAGTTCCATGATATGAATCAAATTAACACAGAATATATAAGTCACAGTGTATGAAGCTCCATTGGTCACTTTAAGTTTTCAAGCTACGTAAACTATCTTCTCTATATACTGATTCTGTGCACAAATTCTTCCTTTGAATATTCCTAGATAGTCATGAGTTACTGTTTTCAGAGGACCAAAGACTTGAAGATTAAAAGCCTCTCTGCAAGCAGGCCCAGTGGCACACACTTGTAGTTGCAGGACTCAGGGGGCTGAGGAAGGAAAATTACCATGAGTTCAAGGTCAGCCTGAGCTACACAGTGAGTTCAAGGCTAGCTGAGGCTCTACAATGAGTCCCTATCTCCAAACCAAACAAGAAACCACTCTGTTAAATCATACTTGGGTAAAAGAGACGAAAATTAGAAAGTATCACAATTTTAAAAAAATATCAAAACTTTTCAAAATGTTGGGAGGAGATAAATTTTTATCATTTAACATAAATATAATGAAAAGCAAATGAAAGTAGCCAAATAAATTAGAAAAAAATGTAAAATAAGGCTAAGGAAAGTAGTACTAAAGCATTTATTACCAAATTCAGGGGAGAACAGTGGTCGCTGGCCTTACCCAACTGCGAACCATAGGGAATGTCAACATCTACCTGGCAGGCAAGCTGTGTCTGCCAGCGTAATAGCGGCAAGACTTGTGGGGGTGACCAGTGACCGTCTGATTGGATCTGAGGCCTGCTTCACAGGAAGACATTCATGCCTCATGCTATAAACCCAGTAAAACACCCATGACTAAAGAGGCAGCAGGAGAGAATGCGCTATTGTGTAGTTAAATTTGTGTGACTCTAAACTGCTTTCTAAACATTTACGTTTCCACCGTAAACCAAGGCTGCTGTTCTCAGCCTTAATTGGAGAGTTTCTCTTGTAAGGAGCGGTGATGGATTCAGGGACGCATGGTGCTGAGAACAACTGGTGGTTAAGTGCTCTGCCTAAACAGGGCATTTGTATTCTCCCCTCCAAGGTTAGGAGAGGGGGAGGAGAGAATGGAGCACCAGAAGATGAAGAGAAGGGCTGCAAAATGCTGTCTTCTGGATATCATGAACCCTCCTTTGTTTGTTCTGCCATTTTAATTTCTTTAAAATTATCCAAGGTTACATACGTGCCTTTTCCTGCAAATATATAAAGCACTTTGAGCATATGACTCTCTGACCTCACTGCCCTTCACTGCCCTCAGTCCCCTCGCCACCCAGGTTGTCTTGTTTCTGTTTTCATGTCACCAGCACAGATGATTTTACATACCTGTAATGTCTAGGACCCACAAATGAGAGAAAAATACAAAACAATGTCTTTTTCACTTACGTCCATATTCTTGCCAATGATATAACTTATTCATGTTTAAGGCCAAAACCTCCACTGTGAATATAATGCACATTTTTGCTATCCCCCTGGACACCTGCATTTTTTCCCTAACCTAGCTACTGTGAATAGGGATGCAATAAATATGATTTGCAGTTTGACTCTGTGTTCTGTGGGCCTGGGGTCTTTGGGTAAACACTGAGAAGTGGCGTATCTGGTTGGTCTAGGGTTAGGGTTCTTTTGAACCTCTTTTCTTTTTTCCATAGTGGGGAATAAGAATTGCATTCTCCTCATCATGCAGACACAGTGTTCTGTGGTTATTTAACATGTCACATCTGATTTGCATTTCACAATCAGACCCATGTTTTTAAAAACCCCAACATGATCTCACAGAACTAAGATTATCTTGTTAGGGCTCATGTAGGTGCAAGCTATAAAAAAAGGAAACAAAATCACATATCTCCCCCGGAACAGGTTTTTGTCTATTTTAACAAAAAATTAGGTTCCTTACTCTTTGGTCATTTTCCGTCTCTTTCTGTTGATGTCAGCCATCATGTCTTTCTTTGAGGGCAACTTTTTCAGTCCTGAGGAAACAGGATATTGACATGAGGACCGAGGCACACAAATAAGCGAAAAGAACGGTTTAGGAATGGAATAGAATCATCAGGCCTTGATACAATTGCTAATCAAAGCCTTATGTGTAAAGGATTTCAAAGGAAGAGAATATCCTTTCTACCATCAAGCCTAGGATGTCAGTTGGGGAGGTCAGCTTTCCCTTTAAGATAAATAGATGTTTAAAGTTTCCTTAGTTTAAATGTACACTTGACATCCCTGAATACTATGAAGGACCCTTACCATGTCTTGTAGTCTTCCAAAGATGCCCAAGCTATACTGGAACCTGACTCAAAGTTTCTCTTATCTGAATGTTGCTTAGCATTGAGCTTACATCCTAAATGCAATTTTTCTGTCTTTTGAGTTAAGAACATCTCTTAGTTTTCATAGTGCATTCCTGAAAGTATACACTGATGGAAAATGTCTCCAGCAGCAGTAACTACATTTTGAAAGGAGAGCAAGTAATTGCAGATGGAAATTCTGTATGTGTAAATGTGTCAGGGACAAGGAAGATTCAGCAAACAGAATGTTAAATAACACTAGGGAGGCAGGACGAAGAGCGGTAGGCACGCTGCTTATAAACTATTTGCCTTGGTGCTTCACCGATTGCAAAAAATATGGCCTATACACAGGTACCCTCAAATATTTCAAAAATACATTTCAAACATGAGCATGCAAAGTATGAAAGGGGCAGAGCTGGAGAATTGAAATGTCATGTGGATTTTCGGTCACTGCTGGACACATATGCACACCTTGTGAAACATCAATTATTCTCCTACGAATATACCAAATGGAAATGTGACACACACTCAATAAAATACACGTGCAAGCTTGTCCACACATTACTGTTTATAATAATTCAAAGTGGCCATTAATACAAAAACACTGTAGATATGTATGTCCATATGTCCGTATGCATATATTGAGGAGGAAAGAGTATGGAGTGCTATATATTAAGTGAAGAAAACGACAGTAAAATGAGGACTCAGTTCACACTATTGTGATAGGAAGAAGCCAAACACCACATAGTGCATATCTCCCAGCATTCCTCCTCCCGGTCTTCCACGCTCGACTGCCACTTTACTATACTTTTTCTTGTGTTGCAGATCATAGGTTCCCATTTAGCTTATTCATGGACACTTCATTTTGGCTAGCCCTTTACTCATCCACCTTTTCCTCCCCCACATCACTCCACTCTCTGCTTGAACTTTCCTGTCCCAAATATTCTCATAGTCTACTATTCCATTTGCACAAAGGAAGAAGATAAAATGTTTCTCAGTGTAGCTCTGGCTGTCCCGAAACTCACTCTGTAGACCAGGCTGGCCTCAAACTCACAGGGATTCACTTGCCTCTGCCTCCTGAGTGCTGGGATTAAAGGAATGTGTTGTTACTGCCTGGCTACAGTCATTTATTTTTAATGGTCAAATTTCATATAATTTCATATAATGAGAGAGATCAACGAAATAGAAGACCGCTGAGTGACTCTTAAATCAGAGAGCATTTGGAACATACTATAGTCATGGGGAGACCAGTACATACCGGTGAACACATGCACAACCCATCGACTTTGGATCTCTGATGTAGGGATGATGGCGCCAGCTGGCTGGATGATGCCAATGAAAGCTAGAGTTGGCTTCTCTAACCCAGGAGGGAAGACAAACTTAAACATGGAGTACTGGCTGTCCAGGACTGCCGAGTCATCATGCAAGAAAGGGAAGGACAAAGTGTAGCCTGTGGCAAAGATGACAACATCTATGCTCTCCTCAGTGCCATCCTCAAAGACGACTGATGTTGAGGTGAACTCTTTCACGTTTGGTTTTATCTGCACTTTTCCAATAATGATGCGATTTGGCAGGTCATCACTAAGAACCGTTCGATGGTCAAGAATTCTGTGTATCAAGAGATGAATATACAACTTCTTAATTAAAATGTAGTGTAGACAAAAGCTCTGGAAATGGTTGCATAGCTGAAACCATTTTTATTCTGCTTTTCAGCATCCTTAGAAGGCAATGTAGTTCATTAGTAAAGACCTGATTTTCTGATTCAGAACTGAACCTCGATATTTGCTCATTCTCTTACCCCTTAGGAGACCTTGGACGAACCATAAAACAGTTTGATCTCCCTTTCCTAAGGGTAGATCACTAATGACGATGCAACACCATATCAGATTTGCTAGTGCAGACTAATTACCTTTAGATAATAATATTTTTACAAAGAATAAAATGTGTTAATTGTTTATCAAGACAGAAATGTACTATGCATTCCTGACTGACCTGGAACCCACTTTGTAGCTCAGGTTGCTCTTGTACTCACAGACATCACTGAGTTCTGCTTGTATCTGCCTCCCAAGTGATTGAACTAAATGTGTGCACTACAAAGTATGTTAATTTTGATGTATTTATTTATTCTTGATACTATGAAAACTAGGTTGATATTAATTAGTTGTTAATATTTTCATGCATTTATTGATTAATTACATTTATTTGATTGTTTATGTGTGTGAGGATGTAGAGGTCAGAGGACAGTGTGTGGAAGTTGATTCTCTCCTTCTACCACATGGGTTCCAGGTTGTCAGGCTTGGTGACAAGTGTCTTTATTTGCTGAACTATTCTGCTAGCTCTAGTTGCTAATAATTTTAAAGACCTAAAGAATGAACCTTCAATGAGTATGTTTGTGATCGGTGACACTGAGATCTTTGGTAAATTCCAGTTTAAGGTTTGAGCTATGAATTATCTGTAAGGAATCACAGTCCAGGGTACACTGACACAAAAGTAATATTATTAAATATATTTCATAGATTGTGGATAGTTTATCCATAAAAAGAAACCTGTAGTCATAATATGACCTAAGTTCAGATAAAAACTATGCATGATTTCTTCTAGGTATCTCTTAATAATGATTTTATGTTTTTATTAATTTAAACTTTTATTTTATTTTTCCTGGGATTTAAAAAAAATTACATTTATTTACTTATGTGTATGTGTGCACATCAAGTGTGCCACAGTACATATGTGGAGGTCTGATGTGGGATTCCCCTCTGTAGGCTTTGAATAGGTTTTATTACCATTGGTTAATGAATAAAACTGCTTTGGCCAATGGCTTAGCAGAGCAAGACCAGGCAGGAAATCTGAACAGAGATATATATAGAGAGACTAGGCTGAGTCAGGGAGATGCCATGTAGTTGCTGAAGGGGAAAGACACCCAGAATCTTTACTGGTAAGCCAAAGCCTCATGGCAATACACAGATGAACAGAAATGGGTTAATTTAAGATATGAGTTAGCCAGGAATATGTCTAAACTATTGGTCAAGCAGTGTTGTAATTAATATAGTTTCTGTGTGATTTTTCAGGTCTGGGTGGCTGGGAAATGAACGATCAGTTTCTGTTTACAGAGGGCATAGAGTAACTTGTGAGAGTCAGTTTTCTCTTTCTATCGTGTGGATTCCGAGGATGAAATTCAGTCATCAGGGTTGGGAGCAGGAGCTCTTGCCCACTGAGCCAACTCTCCAGCTATGGGATTTGAAATACAGGGAGCTATTTAGGATGAAAGGAAAATAGGACTGAGAGTGAACACACAGGAACATTAAGTCTTAGATGTCTTTTGGAAGAAAGAAGAAAAAAATAGAGGAAAAGTAGCCATGAACTGGGAAGAACTAGAGAAGGAAGACATGGGATGGAGGACAAGATTGGGCCTGAGAACTGGCTAGTGTTGAATGAGATGAGAGAAAAAAACTAAGAATTCTCAAGTACAGAATGAGTTTTGGAAAGATGTCTATAAACATTGCAGTTTTCGCTAGGTTGACTGAGGCTAGGAGTCAGGCAAAAGGGATAGGACAGAAAGACAGGTCAGGTGAAGAGATCAAAGGCCACGAGGTTGTTGTAAGTGGATAATGAATTGTGCTGGCTGATGATGGCTTTGAAGGTAAGCATGGAATCAGAGTTTTTAATTCAGAGAGTGAACATGAAGTAGTCGACAGATGATGGCAAGAAAACAGGAGAATGTGACAAAGTGACCTTTTACGAATTTCAAGTAGGACAAGTTTGTACCCACTCTGTACCACTTTTCGTGTACCTTGGTAGGAAAGCAAAGAATCCTCAGTAGGAAGGAAATAACTTGGATATTTGCCATAAAAACAAATGCCATGAGGAATGAATGATTTCACTTGTTCCCTTCGTGTACTTAGAGACTCAGTTGACTAGTCCAATAGCTTAATGATATTGTCTACTTAAAATTTCAAACGTTACCTGTGCTGAGGCTTCAGTCCATAATTGGCATGGTTAAACCTCAAGTTTAACTTGTTCTCTATCTGTCTGTTGGTCAGGAATTTGGGGGAGATCTTTTGGACAGCTCTATTGTAACGAGTGAAGAGCGTGGCATCCATAGGATTCCCGTGATCCCAAACTCGGTTCCATATCCACGCCCCTCGTCTTGTGCTGAGGAAAACCTTCAAGAGAGGAGTGGTTACCTAGTAAGTATTTAGCTTTTTTTTTTTTTTGCTGTCAAGGGAATGGAATTAACTTCTCATATTGCCTTGTCTACCTGGCCAGTTTCTTTTCACTGCCCCTACTTTATAAAGAGATCCAATCACTGGAAGTCATTTCAGTTAATTTCACATATGTCGTGAGCCTTCTCTCCCTGTGATGTTTGCTCCAGCTATGTTAGATATCTGGAGTATCTGAAGTCCCAAAATATGGGGAAAACCCTACAACACAATAGGTTATTAAGTTGAGTGTTTGTTTGTATTCAGATCCCATGTAAGTTCTTTCAGGTGAACTTTCAAAGTGAGGGAGAGCATGGGAATGTGGTTTCCAGGATCAAAACACGCCAGGTATAGAAATCCACACTGGAGTTTTCTCACTTTCACAACTGGAAAATTATGAACAAAATGTTTGCAACGCAAAAGAAGGGAGGGTACATTTTGATAAGTAGTTTGTTCTATTTTGTGTCACTTAACAAAACCTTGAAAAGGAGTCTTTTTTTATTGATGCTATACTCATTAGAGTGATGCCGTTGTCACGGAGATCTGTGGCTCATGCGCCCCAGAATCATGACGTGATTCACTTATTTTACAAAAAGTGTTCGGTATTGGAAATCTTGTATTTTTTTGATAAAGTGTAAATCAAAATAAGGAAGTTAATTAATTGAGAATTCCATACTCAGCAACACTCACTACAGAACGACTGTTCCTCTTCCCCTACTTTTTATTTGTTCATAGTTCAGTGGAGTTTATGGAATTTTTCCCTTTTTTCTTAACAACTTCACACACACATCAAGAATATATTTTAAATACTCAGATTTGTGTACATTCATTGCTCTTTAAACTTCATTTCCAGTATGAGAACAGTGTCTTCTGTAAGATTCATTTCACTTTGAAATTTCCCATGTAGCTAATTCTAAGTTACCTGACTCGAGTTAGATTGTTACTTCCACGACTCCAGTGCATTATGGTCTCGGAGTAGTGCCACTTTGGAATTCTTTATTCTCTTATGCATATTTAGTCTACAGAAAAGCAGGCCCTTGCGGTTCAAATGGGAACATCGCTGCTAAAGCCGGAGAAAGCCTACACTCACACATTCTCTACAGGTATCAAGGTTACACCCAAGAGCAGAATTGACGCCAAACCTGCTCAGCGACGCGACTGATCTCGCTTGCCACATCTGCTCCAGAATTCCCAATACCAACCACGACCACTCTCTTCCCCTCCAGGTTGCCTGGGTGCTTGTATTCCCAGGTGTGGAGATAGCTGCCTTGGAACTGGGTGATTCCTGTGAAGGAAGAGCCAGATTCCTCAAGTCACAAGCAGAACTGGAAAACACTGGTTGGTAAATTTCTTTCCTGAACTTGAAGTTCACGTTACTTAATTCTTTTCTTTGTACTTGGACCTTGTGCCACTATTACAGAATATTCTCCACTAAGGAAGAAAACATTCAACAGCAGCGACTGTACGGCCAAAACCAAAACCAGAGCACATTTTAAAAAGTAGTCAATAAAATTATAGCCATTTATGATGTATTCAATGTGTCAACTCTTTGCCACCTTCTAATGTTGTTGTATTTTTCTAATTTTCTATTCAGTGATATGAGACTTTTTCTTCACTTTTTATAGTTCTTTGAAAATGGACAAATTTGTAAAGATGCTTAGCAGGGTACATTAGTGTCATTCAAAAGCAATTGAATGGCAACCACATTTGCAGTTTTAAGCTTCCCAGAAGCCCAGAAGTGATGAGAATGATAGTAATTCTGACTTCATATTTTACATAACTCAGGATACTATGAGATGCTAATATATAGTTAATGTAAGGTCATTAATGTGATTCTTTAAATGCTTCTATTGTGTTTTCGAAGTGTGGTGATTATTTTGCAAAGGAAACATATTAATTTTGTGTCCTTCACATACCAAGTGGTCATCAGTGACATTTGGCTAGTGGCCACTCCTTTTAACACTAAAAGCCTGGGGCATTCTGAAAAAAATTATATTTCAGAAATACAATTGTCATAAATTATAAAGTTCTATGATGCATGATCTGTCAATCATTAAGTGTGCCAAAGACTTCTAAAATATCTCCAAATTTTTATTCTCCTCTCTGAATCACATTTCCATTGTTTTATTGAGTCTTTATCATCATCATCTCTTAAATGGACAGTTTAAAGTCTCTCTCATTGATGCTCCTGACTCAAGCATCTTCCTCTATAAATTAATGTTTCATACTACTGCACGACTGATCTTTACAAAGTGCAAACATGATTATATACATGCTTCTCCTATTTGCATGTGCATACACATATGCGTGAGCATACACACACACACATGCACACACACTGTAATGCTTTTCCATGGACTCTTACACACTTCTTCCAACCTAGGCATTTCAAATGGGTGCCAATCCCTGAGCTCCCTCCACGTTATTCCCATTTACTGCTTTTTACACACTGTTTCCTCTTCTGTGAAGGTCTCTCTCAGATTTTGTTTGTCCAAGGAACTGTGGTTTCCAGTTCAATCTTCACTTCTAGTGCTAGATCTTCCCTGACTGCTCTATGAACTTACGACACCCTCTCTTGTACCCCTCTGTATAAACACCTGTGTCCAATGTCTAGGTAGGATAGGCATTGAGAGTACAGAAAGAGACGACTGGCAAAGGGGAGCATTTAGGGGTAAGGTAGAAACCTAGTGCAAGGAAAGCTCCCAGGATCTACAAGGGTGACCTTGTATACAAGGATATACAAGCTAAGACTCCTAGCAATAAGGCATATGTAGCCTGAACTGGACATCTCCTGTGACCAGGCAAGGTTTCCAGTGGAGGGATTGGGATACCAACCCAGCCACATAACTTTCGATCTACAATCTGTCCTGCCTATGGGATATGTTGGTGTAAGGGTGATACAGAGATTTTGGCAGTGGCCAACCAATGACTGGACCAGATTGAGACCTATGCCACCAGAGTGAGCCCACCCCTGACACTGTCTGGAGCACCAGGACCCAGAGACTGGATAGCCTGGAGACCTAGGGTAGGACCAAACATGACTGGCAAAATATGTCGATGTAATGATGCCTAACAATATTCTGCTATACTCATAAATTGGTGCCTAGCCCAATGGTTGTCAGAAAGACATCACCCAGCAACTGATGGAAACAGATGCCAAACATTAGGCAGACCTCGGGGAATCCTGTGCCCGAGAGGGAAGAAGGATTGTAGGAACCAGAGGGGTCAAAGACACCACAAGAAAACCCACAGAATCAACTAACCTGGGCTCATAGGGGTTCACAGGGGGCTCACAGAGACTAAACTGACAACCAGGGAGCATGCATGGGACTGTTCTAAGCACTCTGCATATATGTGACAGTTGTGTAGCTTGGTCTTTTTGTGGGACTCCTAACAGTTGGAACAAGAGCTGTCTCTGACTCTTTTGCCAGCTTTTGAGACCCTACTCCTTATTCTCATACCAGGTTGCCTTGTCCAGCCATAATATGTGGGGAGGTGCCTAGTCTTACTGAAACTTGATATCGCATGTTTGGTTGATATCCATGGGAGGATATCACGTCTTTTCTGAATAGAAACGGAGGAGTGGATGGTGTTGTGGTAGGGGTGGGTGGGTGGGGCTGTTGCTAAGGAGAGGCAGAGGGAGGGACTGGGAGAAGAGGAAGAAAGGGGAAACTGTGGTTAGGATGCAAAAATTAATTAATTTAAAAGAAATAGAATTTAAGAGTCTTCTCACACACACAGCAGAGGAATACCTGCAAAATCCTGTAGAGGAATATGCTTCTCAGTGTAGTGACCACTGCAGACCATTATCCCATCAAAGATGTATGTTTTCTGCACCCCATCAGCTTCCACCACAACGTCCCACTGGCCAGAGGATGAAAAATCAGGGCGCTTTTTTATACTGCACACCTTTGTCTAGGAAACGAGGAGCAAAGCCTGAGTTCCAGCACATTTTTATCCACTTTTGCTTTTTTTTTCTCCTGTAGAATTTTATGTTTAAGTAGGTAAAGGAGCTCTATGCCCAGCTCTTGGGTAGTTAGGAGCTGTGTGCACGTAAAGTTCCTACAATGTCCATTTCCAAAATGGTATGGCTTCTTAGAGCACAAAATGCATTGGTTTTTATTTCCTATGACCTTTATTTTCACTTTACAAAATTAGCCAAAAATTGGAATTCAGGTTCCAGCTGGGTTGGTGCTCATCTGGCGGGGAAGAAAAGATGAATATATCTTCACTAATCATAAGAGTGGCATTGACATGGATGGGAAATGCAGATGAAACTGTGTCCAAGCTGGCTCTGGCAGTGCAGACTCTGCATAGATCAATGAGCATGTGGTGAGTGGGTTTTACGTCTTACCTGGAACTGGATGTGTTTCATGAGCCCGAAGTGCTTGGCGTACATCCTGAGATACTCCATCATTTTGGAGTTGTGCATGAAGTTGGGGTAATGGTCGGGGACGGGGTAGTCGCTGAAGGCTGTCATTTCCTTGGACGTATTGCAGGTCAAAGATTTGTATATCCCAAGCCTTCCATTTTCTGGTATCTCCTAAAGGAAACAAACCAACCCTTGGCTTCCAGAATGTGTCAGGGGTGACCAGAAGTGTGGTGTTTGGTATACTTTGAAAAGTCGTGATTTGATTTTCAGGTGTTATGACAGCCATTCAGCAGGATGAGGGAGTTAGTCTCATCTCCTGATGAGGGTTCTCTTGCTATAATTCTGTTTATAGCAAGTGACTCTGTGGTAGCAATAATTATTTTACAGCAGAAAACAGAAGGCTCCAAGAATGCACACAAACTGAGACAAAAATAGCTCAAGGAAGGTTTGGAAGGGAGACTCCCAGTGGACAAAATCTGCCTCACAATGGAAGGGATTTGGTTTAAGAGAGTATATGTGATAGAGAATAAAATACTTATCTGCTTTGGGGGAAAAAAAGTCATGCAGTTATGGGGTATATTAAAACAGTCATGCAGCTATGGGGTATATTAACATATAAATAAATGATAATGGTAGCAATAAGATAACTGTGGTGCGTTCATATGAACTGCTTTCAATGATCCTGTATTATGCTTCACACTCATCGAAGTGGAGATTTCTCTTCCACCCTTCTAACTTCTGGAGCCACTATGAAATAGACCCACTCCTTTAAGTTATTAAACATGATTCTGTTTGTAAGGAAGCACACCTTTCATGGTAGAGACATGTTTTCCAAGTAACTAACAAACAACATATAGGGTGGTTTTGCAATATGGAAGAAAACGCCACAAGTAATAGCAAGTTTGCTAGAGGGAGAATAACTTTTGCATACTCTTGGAGTTTCAGCACTCTGATGCAAAATTTGCATATCAGTATCCTAAGTGTTATATATGGGGTTGCCAGGGGCATGAAACTGAGTAGGATTGTGCTTGTGCCACAAGGAATCTCAAACTTATTTAAATATTTATCACTAATTTGGAAAGCACACTTAAGAACTAATTTATGTTATCAGTTTCATTTCTTAGTTGAATAGAAACAACTCTCATACACATTGATGATGTCATGTTCTGAAAATATTTATAAAATTACCTCATATTTCCACAGTCCTCCAATGTCATTGCTCTTTTCAAAACAAGTAGGTTCTAGTCCCACCTCCAAACAGCTCTTAATGGCACCCAGTCCGCTGACTCCAGCCCCAATCACTGCAATTTTTTTTACCGTCATGGTCTCTTGAATTAAGAAGAATTATTTCAGTGTACTCTTGAGCAACAAAGTCAAGGTTCATTACTATGTCAGTGTCCCACCCCCCTTCATTTTAGCATTGACATATTTTTGGGCCACGACTTTAACTGTTTCTATTCTACCTTATTATTATCTTAGCACATGTATTCTATTTTAATTACATATGATATAACTATTTCTCTCCATGTCAGAACACTATGCACCCACATATTTAAACAACAACGGATGGGAAATCTTCTTAAAAATATACATTTCTACTGAACATACAGAGATTTTTTTTTCTTGTCATCACTCCCTAAACACCATAGTCAAAAGTCTATTAGGGAAGTTTTTGGATATTTCTAGCAAGACAGACAAGTTTTAAAGTATGTGGATTGACTATATGCACATGTATTGCTACATACATAGGGCGTGAGCACCTGCAGATGCTGACATCTGTAAGGAATCCTAGAACCAATCACCTGCACGTGCAAGGGACGACTGTGTGGTCATTTTTAATAGAACATTTGCTCAAAACAGGATTTGCAATGAATTTCAAGACGATTAACAACCCTTTATTATAGAAACATTCCAAATTTTACTATATTATTAAAGATTGATTTAAAACAGTCAGGTTGTGTAAGAATCTGCACATTTTTGTTGGATCGTTGTACCACAGTCCTATTGTTGTATTGTTTTTACTCTATTTTAGTTCTGTTCTGTACTTGACTTCCTCCGAGTTAGGTCAGATGTACTACATTTTAACACCTGCACAGAGATGGAAAATAATGGGAAGACTGAATAATAATCTGTCCATTGGGTTTTAGGTCTCTGGGGTGATGATTGTGGGAAAACACTGTGATAGCCCAGGGACCTAGGGTAAAACCAATACTATGGGTCTAAAAGAACAACACAGAACAAAAGAAAAAACAAAACCCATAGTGATAAAATGACTTCTAATGATATTCTGCTATAGTCATAGATCAGTGCCTTGCTTGGCCATCATCAGAGAAGCTTCCTCCTGCAGCAGATGGGAACAATACAGAGACCCATAGCCAAATAATATATAGAGAGTGAGAGACCTTGGTGCACTCAGCCCTAAGTAGAATGTCTCCATCAAATCCTTCCCATAGGGGCTTAGGGAGCTCCAAGGAAGAAGATGTGGAATGAGTGTAAGAGCCAGAAGGGATGAAGGGCACCAAGATAACAAGACCTTCTAAATCAACATGAGCAAAATTCACATGAACTCAGAGAGACTGCAGTAGCACGCACAGGGCCTGCATGGGTCTGCACAGGTATCTCTTATCTCTCTAGGGGAGGACCTCTTTTTATTTTATTTAAATAAAATTTTTCCATTTATTTTACATATCGACCATTGTTTCCCCCTTCCTTCTTGCCTCCCAGCCCCCACTTCTCACTTACCCCCATCCCCTTATACTCCTCCTCTGTCTCCTTTCCCTTCTAATAATGAAACCATTATGTGCAGCTAGGCTTGCAAAGCATGGGCTTTACATATTAATTCTCAAGAACTTTCAAGATTCATAGCAATGTTCCCCAAGTCTTCTACCTCACTTTCTCATTCCATGTTACAGGCTGTCAATTCTATATTCCAAGAGCACCACATCTCCCAGCAGGCTGGACAGGAAACAGACCCTGAGGATGGTAAGCAACTAAGTCTATACCAGCTAAAACAATTTGGCTGGCTGTCCTTTGTGGTTACAAGGCACCAGACATCGAGTCTTAAGAAACAAATCTGAAAGAGCCATTTCCATTCTGCAAGAGGCCTGAGGCAGTGTTTGCACTATGCAGAATAATAAGCAATAAGTTTTCTAGGTTTAATTATAAGCCCACCTTCCCCATCTTCCTTTGATCATATGTCAGCTGTTTTAGGTACAAATGTAGACTTTAAGCCTTGCTCTAGGCAACCTGATGTTTCCAAATTTCCCATAGTCAACGTACCAGTAAGTTCCAAATACCAGCTGTCCGTAAAATATTTCCTGGGATCAGTGCTTCTCAAAATACAATCAACAGGACATGTTAAGGGTTCTTTATGGGGTTCAGATAATGTAGTTTCCTTTGCAGCAGTTGGGGTAGTCATAGATTTATGCTGAGTAGGAGTGGAAAGAAGCATAGGAACTTTTCTCTATTGCCAAAGCTTCAAGTTCTCTGACATTCTCCAGGGGAACTGGTCTCCATTTCCTCATTACATTCTCTCATTATTCTCTTGTGCCCAAATTATCAGAAAAAAACCCAGTGGCAACAGCTACAAGACCAAGAAAGGAGACACCCAGAACCAGACATCATTCCAGGAAATCACAGGAGATAGGACAGAATCTTCTTGCAGGACCTTTGTCATACAGCAAGGATCTCAACGGGACTCTGCCATGCAGTGAGTCATCCTCTTTACAAAATGCCCATGCTGATCCTGGCAGATGCAGGGCTCCTACCACAGTTTAGTGTTTTCTTTTATGGGATTCCTGAGTGTGTGAAAGAGTGGGTCTCTGATTCTTGTACTTTCACTTGGACTTTTTTTCTTTCTGTTGGGTTGTCTTACCCAACTTTGATATGATAGTTTTGTTTTATCTTATATATTTTAGTTTGTTATGTTTTTTTGTTATCTCTTAGAAGCCTGTTCTATTCTAATGAGACAGAAAGGGAACAGATCTGGTGGGAGGGGAGTTGGGGAGGAATTGGGAGGAGCAGAAGGAGGGGAAACAGTATCCAGGATACATTATGCGAGAAAAGAATCTATTTTCCTGGGAATTTCCCTAGTACCAGGTTTCTCCATAACCCCATATTTCCTCTATCAAGATATCTCTTTAATTGATCTCCTTCTCCATCCCTCCCTCCCTCAACTCACCTATCCCTCATCCCCTCTCCTCTACACCCACCAGTTCCCAGTTTACTAAGGAGATCTCATCTGTTAGTTCCAGAAACCCACAAAGATGACCCCAGTTAAGACTCCTAGCAATAGTGGAGAGGGTACTTGAGCTAGCCTTTTCCTGTAATCAGATTGGTGACTATCCTAATTGTCATCATAGAACCTCCATCCAGGAGCTATTGGAAGCAGATGCAGAGATCCACAGCCAAGCACTGGACCAAACTCTGGCAGTCCAGTTGAAGTGAGGGAGAGCCAGGGGGTCAAAATCATGATGGGAAACCTACAGAGACAGCTGACCTGAGCTCTTGGGACCTCACAGACTCTGGGTCGACAGCTGGGGAACCTGCATGGGAGCAAACTAGGTCCTCTGCATGGGGGTCACAGTTGTATAACTTGGCCTGTTTGAGGGGCCCCCAGCAATGGGACCAGGATCTATCCCTGGTGCATGAGCTGGCTTTTTGGAACCTATTCTCTACAGTGGGATGCCTTGTTCATCCTTGATGCAGGGTAGGGTGGGGTGAGGCTTGATCCTGCCTCAGCTTGATAGGCCAGGCTTCATTGTTTCTCCATGGGAAGCCTTGCCCTTTCTGGGGAGTGGATGGAGGATGAGGGAAGAGGTAGAGGAACAGGAGGAGTGGAGGGAGGGCGAGCTGTGGTTGGTATGTAAAATGAATAAAAAATTTTAAAAAATCTATTTTCCATAAAAAGGAAAAAATAGAATGACTGTTCTAGCATGGTATAAATATTATCCTTGCATCCTCTACCAGGCTTCTAAGGCTCTTGGTGAACCAGGGTTTGCCTTATGCTTTTGTGTTTCTAACACGGCTCCTCCCTCTGGCCTGCCAACATTGTGATCATCTTATTTTGATATCTTCTTGCTCCTTTCTCCTTTTGCACAGAGGTTATGATCTTCTCCACATACGGTTAACGGTAGTTTTCCACTGATATCCTCTATTCTCACGGCTGACAAAACACAGCTTAGAACTTCACTCTGGATTCTAATTTTCCTTTGTTTAACATTTTTTAGAATGTCTTATATCTCTTCTTCATTTAGGACATCCCATTCATTGACAGTAAGCATCATAGTGCCAGAGGGTAGTGTGGGGACTCAATGACAGAGAAGTAGGCTCAGTTTCCAAGCTCTGCTTCCTTTAGTCCTGTCATGATAGAGGGATTCCTACCATACTTGAATTTTTAAGGACTGTTTGTGGGTATTCTTATTCATTATTTTCTTACCCTACATTATGACCCTGGAAAAAAAATAATTATATGTGTGAGTGTTTTGTCTTCACTTGTGTCTGTGCACCACCTGCGTTCCTGGTGCCAGCTCAAATCAGAAGGTGTTGGGTCCCTTGAAACTGGAGTTATGGATGGTTGTGAGCCACCGGGTAGGTGCTAGAAATTTAATGGGGTCCTTTGCAGCCCGTGATCTGAACCGCTGGGCACTCTCTTAAACCCTTATACATTTTGATTCTATTTTGTTAGGGATGAAGAATGATCACTAATTTAGGTTAGTAAAAGGCTTTGTTGTCTATTTTAGAAACTGAAGCAAGCCCATGACTGCTCTCTCTCTCTTTCTCTCTCTCTCTCTCTCTCTCTCTCTCTCTCTCTCTCTCTCTCTCTCTCTCTTTCTCTCTCTCAGACTTTTTCTTTTGTCCTTAAAGGGAATGATGCATATAGCGGTCATCCACACAAACAATAAGCTATCTGAAGAATTCATTCTCCCAGCTGTATAGTTTTCAAAAAGAAAAAACAGTAATCCTGTTCAAGTTGAAATGTTAGTCATACTCTGTAGCTCAGAGTGAATAGGGAGGCGGGTACTTTGGAAAATAAAGCCACTGTAGTGTCTTAATGCCCAGCTTTTATCCTATTTCTTACTAATAAAGTGATTATATATTTACATACATACATATGCAACCTGTTTAATCAAGTTTTGAATCTTCATCTTTGTAGAATTTTCCATATATAATTTTCAGCTTGATATTTTAGGTTTTTCCACTATTATAAATAAACAAAAGCTTTCTTATTTTTGCAGCTTTTCTTCATATAAATTTACATCTCCTTTACCTCCTTTCTGTCTGTATCTATTACTCCCAGGCTACAAGAACACAGGCATCTCTCTTGGAATGGTGCCTGGGGCATCATGATCTATTTATTAGGGAATGAGTCTGCTGGGTTCCCTACCTGGATTTATATACTCTTTTTATATATTTATATAGTTCATTCCATTAACTATAGTTTCTGATTTTTCCTCTTTTCTTAATTTCATGTCTATATGAAATTCTGATAAAAACATTTTGTATTATACAAGCATAAGGTCAACAAAAGTTTATTTATTATGAAGAACATTTGGTTGGAACATCAAGGAGAGCCATGTACATCAGTGTGGCAGTAGGTACGGTGCGTAGTAAAACCTTGGTGCCAAAGTGAGAATTGCTGCATTACCAGAATATGTAATTGTCATTTATTTAATTTGTGTTCCAATCTAGAAAAAACCCTATTTTAAATCAGAAATCCTGACAATTATGGGCTATAATGTTGCAGCTGGAGAAGAGTGATAGACGTCAATGCAACAGGAATCTAGGAGAGGAGTCAGAAGAAGGCAGGAGAATCTATGGAAGTATCTTGCCAAGCATAGTTCCCTAATGTCCCCAAAGTAGAGTTGTCCAACTTACGGTCTGTCCTTTAATGGATTCAGCAGTGTTGATTTTCCTGTCCTTAGTGCCTCAGGTTGGGTTGCTTATGTGCCCAGGGACCGTTAGCAAAGCTGCAGTCTGCTCTCCTTGGCCAGTCCTTGCGGTCCGCTTCTCAGGTGGCTTCCCACTCTAGAGGAGCTGGGCTGCTGCTAGTTTTTTCCCATCTTCAATCCTCTTTTATGTTTATCTCCTCCCCCTTTTTTTTAATGAGAGGGCAGGATCTTTCTACAAGCTCCCAGAAGGACCCACCCTTTATGATTCTCAGAAAAAAAAGTCATGATCACTGCAGATAGAGGTGAATTGTTTCTACACAACTGCCAAAAATCACTTCCAAGAAAGATTTATCTCCAACTTCCTCTTTGGGAGCTTTCAAGCACAACTGAATTCTCCTTTGCAAATTTTGTCAAGATCCTCCAATCCTAAGGCATTTGCACAGCCACTTCCAACAGGCTATGCTCCTTACTTTGTGTGTTAGGGGTCTCTAGCCCTACGAGGACACTGATGGACAGATGCAGGCACAGAGGCAGAGGCATGGGAAGGGACTCCTTGTTGTAATTTGTTCACATGGAGACCATGCGATGCTGGCGGAATCCTCCACAGCTGATGGGAAAGCTTTGCACTCACAGTCGAAGGCCTGAAATCCAGGGGATTTCTGCTTTTATAAAATATTTAGGTCGTTAGTTTATGCTAGTTGCATAAAACATAGGGTTTCAGTGAGACATTTTCATATACATCTGAAATGTCATTTGATCATAGTCTGCCCTACCTGTCTTTTACCATTCTTTTAACTTTTGATTAAAAAATTTTGAGAATTTCGTATGTGAGTACTGTATTTAAATCATTACACCCCTCCTTTTTCCCCTTCATCTCCTTCCATGTCCCCCCTTCCCTATCAAATTCATGATCTTGTCTTCTTTAATTATCTTTGATACATACACACACAATTTTTTAATTTTTATTTTGAAGTGGAGTTAGGGCATATGAAATGATAATGCTCTCTCAAAGTGTCATAAACTGGCAAAACTCCCAATGCTAGGCATTGGAAATATCTTTTTGAATTGTTGGCTAAGGGTGTCTAAGAGACTCCTCAATCAACATAGGCAGTTGCTATTGCTCTTGGTAAGGCTGTACCGCAGAACGTAAAGGTAAGACCCTAGTGCTAAAGATACGACAGTTTGAACACAGAAGCTACTGAACTGACCTTGAAACCTTCTCCCCGAGGGCTAGCTTTCAGGGTATCTGAAGGTGCTGTGTAAGCTACCAGGTAAGAAAAGCAATCAGTAGTTCTACCCAGTATTAAAGCCTATGAATTACAAAAGTGACTGGTTCAGCGAGATGTCCCCAATGGTGCAATCGTGGCTCTTTTATCTTGTGGGTAACCCATAGATGTCTAATTGGACTTAAGGGGAACTCAGTAGCAGAAAAATCCATTTCTGTAACACTGTAAATGTAGCCAACGATTCACGGCTGGGGAGGTCATAGACCTTAGAGGAGAATCTACTGCTGCCATTTTCCTAAACCAATATAACTTCTAACTAACTATATTCTAAGGAGTCAATCTTATACCCACAGATAAATGCACCTCTCACTCCTCATCAAAGGAGCTTCTTCTAACAACAGATGGAGCCTACCCACTGCAGACAGCCACAGCTAAACAAAATGTAGAGGAAAAGCGACCACGTGGTGCCCAGCCCCAGTTCATACATCTACAGTGCTTCTTGTATACCCATGACTTAGGAACGTCACAGAAGTAGGGATGGATAGATTATAAGAGCCAGAGGACCAGGATGCCGGCTGCAGAATAGTTCCTTCTAGAAAGACATGGAAGCTGTACCCACAAAGTTGCTATTTTAATTACTGGAGTCCCAAAGCACGAGAACTTGGAGTTCTGATGTCCAAAGACTGAAGAGTACACTCCAAGCCAATGGAAAAGGATCACTTTGTCTTTCCTTTGCACTTTTATTCTGTTTATGCCCCTGGCCAATTGGATGATGGTCTGTCCACACTGAATTTAGGCCACTCTAACTCGGTGGACCCTTGAGTCTCATACCAGTCTTCGGAAACACTTTCATAGACACACCTGAGTTTCTTCAATCATTCTAATCAAATGCCAAAGCACCAATTTCCCATCCAGCAGAAGAGGAATTGGCTTACTGCATAGTGAACTTTGAGGACAATGCTTCAGCAGCTTGGCATCCTTTAATCCAGTCAAACTGACATGTAAAACTAACCTCTGTTTGTTAATTTGGCGTCCATATGCTTTTCCTTAAGCCTTTCTTAATCTTCAGTCAGGCTATTTTAACTGTATTGAGGTTCACTGAGATGTATAGAATTTGAGTCTGGTTAATTTTTATAATAAAGTTTATAAAAAATGAAATCAATGAAAATGTAATCCTTTCATTTAACATGCTATCATTATTCTGCTGATGACAGAAAGAACATTGAGCCATTCCCAAAACAGGAGACGCAAAACTTGTATGTTGCTGTTCATCTTCTGATGTTCCCAATTTCAAATGCTATGATGGACACATAATATGAAATTAATACTTAGGTATGCATATAAGTATTATTTACATGATAGAATAATGAGCATAACTAAAATAAATTGTTATAAACACACGAACCCATCCACACAAAACATATTCATAACAAAATAAAGAAGAAATACTCGCAGCAATTACAGTACTAGATTTTAGGACTGTCTTCCTATCATGGTCATAACGGGTCAGCACCTAGGACCTTCTTAGCCACCGAGCCAGCTTGTGGCCTTTCTTGCCTATATGAGTCTTTAAGAAATCAGATTCACAGGCTTAGCTACAGGTGCCAGTCCTGTCACCAGGAAACCCTGTATTCTTGCTCCACACCGCAACTTGTGCAGCTTCCATGGCAGGTCCTGAATCAAAGGCTTAGTCCCAGGTGTGGCACAGTGGCGCCAACTCCATGCCAACGACTCAGTATTATGCAGCTGTCAAGACCAGGTTGACTTAGTGTTTGTTTACTAGGCCATGGATTTTTGACAAGGTCAGTCAGCGTGTAATCTGTGGGTTCACAGAGGCCTGCTGCCAGGGAAAGGCTTTTTCTGCGTAATTTGGGCCAAAAATACAAGTTTCTCTCAGATCCAGGCCTGAGATAAGAGTCTGGAAAAGCCTTCCAGGTATCTTGACTTCTCTTCAGACTCTGGTTTCTCCTCAAGTGTGATTTGATGATACCCCGAAGTCTTGTTCTCAGCCACACAGACCTAACCTCAATCTCAAATCTATTATCTATATTTTCAGCACTTGAGTCCTCTAGAATTGAGTCTTGCAAGACTCAAAGGTCTTGTCCTCAGGTTTTCTCAGGACCCAATCTTGTCAGGGCCGGCCTTGTACAAGTGGGATATGGGGCTATCATCTATGCATTATTGTAACCCCGGTGATCTCTGGACCAGGATGGATGCCTACTTCTTCAGAGCTGAGCCTGGTTATGAAACTACTGACTTCAGAACCCTGACCTGCGGCTATGTTGAGAGCTCTTTTGGGTACAGTGACTTGCTGGCTGAGTAATAATGGTATAGGCTCTGAGCTAGTCCAGGAGTTGGTAATGGAGGTGTCCTGAGGGACAATTAAGATATTTAGTGCTCTAAAAGAAATACACAGTTTCTGAGGAAAAGCACTAGTCAGTATCAAGAATGAAGAATCTCTCTGCCCATGAGGTAGCTCCAAGGTTTTCATCATGATGTGTAAGACTTGGCTTGTAACAGGATCTTCACCTGGCCTGCTCTGCTAGCCTGGCCCTTGATGGGGAAGGCTCAAGAGAAGTGCAGAGCACAGGTTAACTCCTTGGAACTCCAAATGCTTCATGCGCAGCTATCCAGCATGTCATCCCTAGACTTGTGACTGTTCAAGTACTCCAAATAGAACAGTATTTTGCCAAGCATGCAGTTCCAAGGTGTTGCTAAGGCAATGACAATCTTGTATATGCAGCCTAACTTCTTCACTGGGACATTGCAGGTGGCACAGGGCAGATTGTAGTTGTTCAACTTTTTAGTGAAGCCAGTACCTGGGATCAGGAGTTTGGGGTTCCCAGCATACCTCTGAACTCTGTGTTTGTTTGTTTGTTTTATTGTCTAACACCATCCCAGAGCCATCATTCTCTGAGTTCAAACACCTAGGTTGTCTAGGATACAATCAGTACTCTAAAGCATGCTGAATTCACCGGAAGGGAAGGTCATTTTGTTTTAATTCCAGTACCTGGCATGGTGAAGGTGTTCAAATACTACTGGCATGGAATCTCAATAGAAAAGATTGGACATGCTTTCTAGGTGACCGGAAGACCCCAAGACTCAGAATGACCCAATACTAGCTAGCCTCTTGGCCATTCACAGATCCGTCTGGGAAAATCTCACTACCAAGTCATTTTTAACTTTCTATAACAGGCCTGGATTACCAACTGACTAGAAGCAGAGGTCTTGGAGTCAGACTCATCAGGGATGATTTTAGCTAGGATAACAATAGCCACCCTTTATCCCCTGGCTAAATGAACAGAGTCTTTTACTACTCACTGTGTTTTCCATTCAGCTTCTACTTGAAACTCAGCTGGTCATGGTTTATACCTGGTAGGGTGATCAACCTATTCTTTTTAAGAAATCTGAGTAATTTGTGGTCTTATCTAGATGATGTTGTAATTTCCATTGACCTTAATCACAGGGCATCCGAATACTAAATGACACTGCAAGAGATCGCCTGTACTCTTTCTTATCAATATGGCTGAGTAGTGTTCTAATATCTCCCTGTAGTCTGGACCCACTACTTTATCTAGCGTGGCACTGCTTTCATAGGCTGCTGAGTCAGAGTCCACAGGAGGAACCCTAGTGGAAACACCAAACTGCAAAGAGAAATCACTGCATTCTAAAGAACAAAGATCAGCAGAGGATTAGGCCAGCAGATAAAGCCATGGGAGCAGGAAGCAAATATTTGCTAATGGGTCACTACGGATAAGAGAGACTGGCCTATTTCTTATTTCTACTTTCTGTTTCTTGGACTTGTGAATCCCAGTAAGAGAGGAAGTGATTCACCGTATGGGGTGCTGATTTCAATCATACGCAGTGGGCCTCCAGGGCGAGATGGAAGATTAGGAACTAAGGAACACAGAAGAGATGTGGAGTCACAAAGGATGGGCTGTTCTACAGAAAGGCAGCCCATC
The DNA here is from genome assembly GCA_004026605.1 of Ondatra zibethicus. NCBI lineage: Eukaryota > Metazoa > Chordata > Mammalia > Rodentia > Cricetidae > Ondatra > Ondatra zibethicus. Next base: position 302,202 of record PVIU01000227.1, read on the forward strand.
AGACATCGTAAGAGAGATGCTGTGGCAGGTGAGAAGTGGAGAGCAACAAGCTCCACAGGGAAAGGGAAGATGAGTGGAGGAAAATATCACCCACAAAACAGTCAAAAGCTTCTGATGAAAAGAAAGTAGAAGTCTGTCACAGGATAAGCCCATGGCTCTCAAAACCGTTAGATTCAATAGCGGTGTTTGGTGTGATACTGAGTCCTCTTTTGTGACATTGGAGAGGAGACCCGTTTTGTTACTCCTTGTATCTTGGAGGGCTATAGCCACACACAGTCTTGAGAGAGAGCATACTGCTTGAAAATGAGCCACTAACAATGAACCAAGGATGAATCAAAGTCAGAGAGCCTGGAGACACTCTGCCACTATGTCTATGTGGGAGATGGCTGTCCCAGGCAGTGGTGGAGAGGGAGAAGGCTGAGCTGGACCATGGGAAGACGTCTTGGTGGAGGAGACTGAAGGTGTGAAGGGCATGGTGGTAGCAGTCCCCCTACTGTGGTAGGGAGCAAACCCCATCACTCGAGGATACCTCTGGAGAGTGGCGGCTGCAAGACTCAGCAGGACGGTTGGCCTCAGCAGCTGCTGTTCTGCTGCATGCGTAGCTGCTGCTGAGAACACTTGAGACTTAGTCTGCCAGAACACTGTTTCCATAGCCTTCGCCTTCCCACATGAACGCTAGGTGGGAACTGAGTACAATAAGACCAGTTCTGTGGTACAAATCTCACCGTTGTTTGTTCTCCTCACTCTTCAGCATACTTGGATAGTAGCCTGTGGGAGCCCATGTGTGACTCGGTTTCCATCTGGAGTCATTTCTGACTTAAAGAAGTCATTTGGGTTCAAGCTTGCCTTCTCTGCTTTTTCCCTATAACCTTGAGGGCTACGAGAGACTTCTGATTCAGCCCTTGGAGAAAAGAACACTCTATCTAGTAGACAGCATACTGCTGATGACAAACCTCAGGAACATCAAGAAAGAAAGGCTGCTTCCGAGCAGCAAGCACATGTTGGAGAGGAGGCTGCTCATTCAAGGACAGTAATGGTCTTGTAAGGTTAGATACTGACTGACCGTTTGTGCTGGGGTTTGTTCTGCTTTTGTATATAAGCAAGTTCTGAAATAAACTCTGGGCTGTTTGGCTGCTTTGGCATGACCAGATAGATCTTCCAATTCTATCCTGTCTTCTGTTTCTTTTAGCTGATTTTTCTTTGGCCTAGAGGATCCCCTGTCCAGGAATCCCAGCTGACCTTATAGGAGCGGGCTCCTACAGTAACCCTTGGCTTATATATCAGCTACTAAAAGAAACTGTGAATTTGAGAGTCTCTGGTGTGAGTAGGAAACTCTCCAGCCCTTTTGAAGAAAATTATTTTGGTTCTTTGATTCTTTTGTCAGACTTTATTTGTGGCTTGTAGAGTTGTATATTTTAGAGACAGTCCCATAGGCTGCTGAGAGAATTTGTGTTCTGTGCCTGTTGGATGGACTATTCTGTGTTAAAATCCACCTGCCTTATAATATAGCTGACCTGTGAAGCTTCTTTGTTGAATTTTAGTTCGAATGGCCTATCTAGAGCAAAGAGTGGCTTATTCAAGTCACCTATTACACAGGGATCTGCTTGACTTCTTATGTTTATTAGACTCTATTTTATGAAATGGTAAGTCTGGTGTTTCATGTATATGGTTATGCCTTCTTGACAGTTTTTTTATTAATATATAGTGGCCTTCTTTATCTTTTTTTTAATTTTCATATGAAGTCTTCTTTATCAGTTATTAGAATAACCACACCAACCTATTCGAGGTTTCTGCTTGTTTGATAAATTATTTTCTATTTTTGGCTTTCAGTATGTTGGTGTCTTATATATGACATGTATTTCTTAGAAATAAAATACATAGTTGGATCTATCTGTTTAATACAATCATCTAGATTCCATTCTTCATTGCTAAGTTGAACCCATTCATATTTAAGGTTGAAAGATATTTACTGATTTCTAAAATTTTGTTGGTTGTTTTCCTTTGTTAGGTGGGTTATTGTTCCATATTGTCTCCTTTAGCAGGGTTTTGTTTGTTCACTGCATTAAATGCATTTAATTCCTTCCTAGCTCTTCTTTTACCCAACTATTACTGTCATGAAATTTATTCTTTCCCATGCTCTTGTGACTAAGACCACCTGTGTGTGCTCTAGGGTGTATAGCAGTCCATTAAGTAACTTCCCAGTACTGGCTGGGTGGTCATGTACTGTTACAGTGTGTGCTTGTCTCGAAATGCCTTCATTTCTATGTCTGTTTTAAAGGACAGACTACTGAACCTAGTAATATTTACTGAAGGTTGCTTACTTTCAGAGCTAGAAGCATCATTCCATGCTTTCCTTGATTTTATGGTTGTTGATAAGAGAAATGTTGTTTCGTTGCCTCTGCCTTTGTGGGCTGTGTTGCTGATACAATGTTGTTCCTTTATTCTGAATCTTTGACATATTTATGATGATATATCATGGGAAGATTCTTCTCTGTTCTTGTTTAAATAGGTTCTAAATGCTTCCTATGTTTGCACATCTGTTTCATTCTCTGGATTTGTGAACTTTTTTCGCTAAGATTTAATTGAATACATTTTTAATGCCTTTAATTTTTTATCTCAGCTCTTTATATCCCATAGGTTCTTAGGTTAGTTGTCTAGGTCGCGTGTTAGACTTAGTGGACATTACAATCATGCTCATTTTGTCCGCTTTTCTGAAATTATTTTTGTTTCATGTGTCTGGGTGTTTTGCCTGCTTGTATGCCTGGTTTGCATGCTTGTGCCTGTGCAGGCCAGAAGAGGACATCATATTCCCTGGAACCGGGCTCACAGATAGTTGTGAGTCACTATGTTGGTAGTGGCAACTGAATCTTAGTCCTTGAAAGAGCAGCCAGCGCTCTTAAGCCCTGAGTCATCTCTCCAGTCCCTCATATTATTTTCTATTTGAATGTGTCAGCTTTTTCTTCCATCTGTGACATTCTTTCTCCAGCTTGGTTGAGTCTATTGAAAATGTTTTACACCTTTTTTTTTTGATTCACTGCACTTCTCATTTCCAGCCCTTTATTATCACCCCCATCTATATTTCCTTGTTGAACTGGTCTTCCATGTTGCTGACATTCTACTGACACTATTGATTTTGTCATTCACTTTGCTTAATTTTCCCTCTATGTTGTCAACATTCTTCTCCAGCCCTGTCCTGTCCGCATGTTTGTTTTTGTTTGTATTCTCTTTTAGGCCAATGGTCTTTTTTTTTTTTTAATCAGAAAACCTTTGAAATTTCATCTGGAATTTTGTCGATTTCAGGATGTCTAAGTTCTACAGTTAAAGAGTTATAATCTTGGGAAGGAATCATCTTGCCTTGATTGTCCATGTTTATTGTGTGTCTGTTTTGCATTTTTCATATCTGCTAGCATGTATAACACTTTTTGGGGGATGGGGAAATATATTCTTGTCAATCATAGTTCTCTTGAAGACTCAATTATCATCTTTACCCGGCAAGAATGAAACAATTGACTTCTGGAACAGTTCTACTTTTCCTCCTGTTGCCAGGGCAACACACACACTAAGATGTGCTCGGCTTACTTTTCCATGTCGCCTGTCTTTTTTCCCAGGCATGTTTTGTAGATTTCCAAAGCTCTTCCTCTCCTTTTCCTGCCTAGAAAAATGTCCATTTTTTTCTCATCATAAGTCTCTCTTTCTGCTTATCAGACAGTGGCTATCTATAGGCCTCCACCTTACCCAGATGGCCTCATTTTTGTTGCTGTTAATTTCCTCTCATTTTACTTTTCCTTAATTTCTTCTAATTGCATCTATTATCTAGAGTGGGGGAATTAAGGGTCAGGCAATGGTTCTCAGAGGATGTGAGATTGCAATCTTGTTTTTGAAAAATGAAGGACTTTTTTCATGTTGAAAAGAGAAAAGGGTATTTTTCCCAAATAGATTAATCTGTACAATGATGTGGAGTAAAACACACGTGAACTTGCCTGGAGTGTAGGAGTTGGATTCACAGAAAAGTGCCTGGGAATGGGACTGAAGGAGCAAGTGAAGGGCAGCTCGAGACAGCTTTCCTCTCCTGTAGCTGAAGAGATCATCTGGTCATGACGGTGGTGTGGAGGGTTGGGCCAGGAAGAAGGTCAACAGATGACAAGGATATGAGAAGAAAAAATATTAACTTGGTGAGATGTGAGGCTGGAGACAGCGGAAGTTAAACACTGGCAGTTCACTTGGGGAGGATGAAATGGGTTTCAGGGATGAGCAGAAGGTAAAATCAGGAGGCATTAGAAGGACAACCTGCTCTATGAGATGGAAGAACATTGATAGGACCTCTAGATCTTTCCTTGGATATTATGACGGTAAGTAAGAAACATGGAAGAAAACTTAGTCTATGTCAATAAAATTAGGCCATTTTCTTTCAAATGAGAAAATGATGTGTCTTTGATGTTGTTTTGGTATAAATGTGAGGTGTGACTCAAGAGAGAAGACAGTGCTCAGAAGTTTATTCCCACCTGAATTTTATTTTTTTATTTATCTCAGTTTCATCTGCACAGTTACCTCTTTTATACTTTTAGCTTTTGACAACTTGTTATTCCAATGATTGTCAGTAGCCTCTATGGTTAAGAATAACTGTATCAAGTGATTTTGTTGTTTTTCTGAGGTAGCAATGGAAGTCTTGAAGCATAACATCTACTCCATTTCAGCTCCTGGGAAGCATGTAGACATTTTTTTTGAGCATTTCCGTCTCAGTAGAATAAATAAACTTTCAGTTGAGTTATTCTGACAAGAAAGTAAGATATTTCTCAGTAAATCAATTTCATTGTGATGCTTCTGGAATAGTTTGCTGATGCCTCTTCTGAGATGGTAGTTTCATATGCACCCCAGTCTCTCTGGAGGCTTAGTTTACACATTCCCGCTCCATGGTCTTTCTGAGTTTTATAGTCAGGAGAGCAAAAGGGCAGAGGTGAAGTCTTGGGAACACTTCATAACAGTTGGTTAAATGAGACAAAGAAGACTGTGGTACTCCTGGAATCCCGACAGTGAGGAAGACACATAGGGAAAGAATGGTCTAAAAGCCAGGTAAAGTAACAAGGACAGCCAGCATGGATTCACGCTTGCTACAGCATGGACTTGCTCTTGCTAGCTAAACCTCTATACAGCATGGACTCATGTTTGCTACTTAAATCTCCTTAATAAATACAGCACAGCAAGTACATATTTCTGAATACTAAGAGTTAAAGTAGTTCATTGATAGTTCTGACATGTATTCTATTTTATTTTTTAGTTTCTTCTTTAAATAATCACAATTTAAATGGAAACAAAGTTTGTTTTCTAATCAGTTGAAACACAAAACATTCTGACATATTTTTAAACTTCTATGCTTTAAACTTAAGCTTTTGCATCTTGACACAAGTTGACTGAATGAATTGGAAGGAAAAATTATTAAGTGGAAAATATAATCAGTGCACAATTAATATTTATCGATTCCTGTAAGTATAACCAACCTTTGTGGAACCAGTTAGGATTAGCTTGGCTGCAAAAGCCTCTTAAGTTTTAAGTATGGGCTCAAGGCTGTTTTAAGTGGAAGCTCTCCTTGTGATTCAAGATGGTTTGCAGAAGTTAATGCACAGCCATTTTAAAGGACTCTTCTGCTTGTAACGCTTGTCTAAACATTTCTGTAGCTATAGTCGTGTTAAATGAGACTGGCATATGCTACTCTCTAAAGGCTTTGTAATGATCTACAGTGAGGAGGAGGACATGTTTTCCCAATTCACTCATTCACTTGCGTTTACCATGGTAAATATATCTAAAGTATGCTAAACCCATAGCCAGAAATGCCAGGCCAACTGGTGCCATCTTTATCCAAGAGAGCCCTGAGGTGGAGTGATTGTTCTCACTAGTAATTCGGGTCTTCAGGGGTTTCATGATCCGCTCTCTCTGAGTCAGGATGGCTCTCCGGGCCCCATCCCATTTCCCTGGACCCCGCAAACGGTACTGGTATGGGGTGCAGGGCCCAAAGAAAACTTCCATGGCCAGCTTTGGATCTGAGAGAAACAGGAGCAGCAGGTTGGGCTTCACCCCAACCAGAGTGGCAATTTCATCCATGTACTCAATGTGGTCCACTTGGATTGTGTGCCGGGCTGTCTTCACATACCTAAAGCAGAGACAGAATATGGAAGACTCAGCTTCCAGGACTGGGCAGGAGCTTTAACTATTTCTACCTCAGAGGTAAAGAAGCTGAGAGCTAGCAAGCTTCCTCAAGAAACCCATCACCACCCAGCTGTTGAATGGAAAACAGAATCCATGCTTTCACCCTCAATGTACAGTAACTGTTTTTTTCAGAAGGATGTTTTTCTGCAGACCGTGTTCACTGTGGTCTTTAAAATGTGTTTCTTAGAAGTGATTTTTAGTATTTATTTTCTTAGTGTGTGCTTGTGTGTGTGCGTGTGTGTGTGTGTGTGTGTGTGTGTGTGTGTGTGTAAGTGCTGTAGTGTATATGTGTGGAGGCTAGAGAAAGGCTTGAAGAACTTGGAGCTTTTTTTTTTTTTAACCAAGTCTGACAATTTAAGTCTGTTTCTCAGAACCCATATAGTGAAAGGAGAGACTCCTTTTTTTTTAAAAATGAAAGATTTTGATGTAGCTAAATACTTAGCTGTGTGATATGTAGATAGGATGGAGAACTTAACTTCTAGTCCCTCCCTGGATTCACTGTCAAGGTCACAGCCTTGTGATGATATACAAAATAATAGAAATGGGTTAATTCAAGATGTAAGAGCTAGTTAAAAATACGCCTGAGTCACTGGCCAAGCAGTGTTGTAATTAATACAGTTTCTGTGTGTTTATTTGGGCCTGGGAGACTGGGCAACAAACAAGCAGTCTCCGTTTACAACTAAAGATGGAGACTGAAGTGGCAGATGTAACTGCAGACTTAATAAGATATGCAGAGGATAAGTATACACTCATTCACTATAGAATTGAGCCAGAGGACTAAGATGTGCACTTGGTTTTGTGCTGTGCAATTGCAAGGTGTAGGGAATGGAGAAGGGTGAGACAGACATGGAGAACTGAATTAGAATTCCACGTTAAGAAGCCGTCATTGCCAAACACTTCTTACTGCATTTTTGTTTACCGTTTTTCCATAGCCTTTTTTCTTTGGGCAATGTCTTCCTTCATGGTCTTCATGGAGGGCAGTTTGCTCAGCCCTGGAGGTGAAAAACCCATCCAGGTTAGCAAAAATAAAAAGGGGATATGAAACTTAAGAAATGCTCAACATCCCCAGTCATCAGATCCTTAGTCATCTCAAATCATAAGGACTTTGAGACTCCATCTTACACCTAGAATAATGACTAAGATCAAAAAACCAAGTGACAGCTAGTGCTGGCAGGGGGTGTGGAGTAAGAACACTCATCCACTGCTGGTGGGAGTGCAAACTTGTGCAGGCACCATGGACATCAGTGTGGTGGGTCCTCAGAAAATGGGAATCATCTGCCTCAAATTCTAGTTGTACCACTCTTGGCATATATCCAAAGGATGCTTCATCCTACCACAGAGACACTGGCTCAGCCGTGTTCATTGCTGCCCTATTCATAATAGTCATGAACTGGAAACAGCTTAGATATCCCTCAAAAAAAAAGAAGAATGGATTAAAAAATGTAGTAAATTTACACAATGAAATCATTGAAATCATGGAATTTGCAGGAAAATGGATGAAACTAGAAAAAAAATTCATCCTGAGTGAGGTAACCCAGACCCAGAAAGACAAATACGGTATGTGCTCACTTCAATGTGGGCATTAGTTGTTAAGCTAATGATAAACAAGCTATGATCCCTAAAACTTCAGAGGTTAGGCATAGAGAAAGGAACTGAGGGGACAGATAGATAGTGATGGATGAATGAGGGCACGGCTGGAATGGGAGGATCAAGGGGGGAGAGGGAGGAAAAGAGAGACAAGGGAGTGGATATGGTGAGAGATAACTAAAATTAAGGACCATTTGAGGGGTAGCATGAAAACCTAATATAGTAGAATCTTGCTAAAATATAGACATACATGAAGAAAATATAAATAAAATTCCCAAATAATGTGGGAGACAGATCCCCAACTGACTACTTCGTGTTACCAAACGAAGCTTCTAGTACCAGAATTGGGTTGGATCTATTGAGTTGTTGGCTAAGGGACTCCCATGGCAATTCCCAAATAATCCAGGCTTTATCCAAGACTCTTGGTTGCTCTCCACACCCTGATGGCAAGGCTCCATTGTTGAAGACAACACCCACATAACTCATTGAACACAGAGACGTCAAACTGGTGCCTACTTAGAGCCTTCACTACTATGCACAGAAAGGTACTCTGTGTGCTACCAAAGGAGAAATGAGTGCCAACCTAGCCACAATCTCTTTAATCTACAATGGAGTCCTACCTGCAAGATGTGCTAGTGCAATGGGGGCACAAAGGTTGTGAGAGTAACCAACCAATGTCTGACTTGACTTAAGGCCCACCCCATGAGATGGAACCCATACCCAACACTGCTCAAGCGACCAATAGCCTGAATAGCCTGGAACCTAGAGTGAAACCAAATACTACTCTTCTAAAAACAAACAAACAAACAAACAAACAAACAAAATCAGCAATAACACGACTCCTAATGACATTCTACTGTAATCATAGATTGTCGTCATTCTTAGCCATCATCAGAGAAGCTTCCTCCTGCAGCAGATGGAAAGAATTACAGAGACCCACAGCCAGATAATATGCAGAGCATTGGGAGATCTTAGAACAGCCTCAAAAGTGATGTTTCCATCAAATGCCCTCTTCCAACCCCTAGGTCTCAGGGAACCCCATGGAATAAGAGGCAGAAAGAGTGTAATTGCCTTAGGGGGTGGAGAACATCAGGAAAACAAGATCCTTTGAATCAAAGAGATCGACACACATAGAACTCTCAGAGACCAAGCATGCACAGGGCCTGCACGGGTCTTTTTCACAAGATGGGGCCCTAGAGCTGAAAGGAGAAGTAGACACATGCACTCATCCCTAACTCAGAATATTGATAACTATTTGCAAATGAAAATTTAGTTCCCTCCAAGGAAATCTCACTGAGAAAACAACCTACTCTTAAGAGTAGGCTGCACGCCCAATAGTAGATGGTCAATAGACAGCAAACTCGATCATATCTTTGGAGGTTCCTTGTCTCATAATGTTGAGACAAGGGCTTTCTCCTTTTTAAAATTATCTTTTTATTTATAAATTTATTTATTTATTTTTCCTTCTCTCTTTTTGCCATACAGGTCCTTTGCATACACACACACAGACACACAGACACACACACACACACACACACACAAACTCAGAGAGAAAGAGAGAGAGAGACGCATGCATGAGAATGTGTGTGTGTGTATGGATTCCAGTTTAGTGACTTTATGGGATTCCTTGATGAGTGAACAAATGGGTCTCTCTCTCTTGTGCCTTCTCTTGGGCTTTTTCTCTCTGCTTGTTTTGTTCAATACTGATGTGTTAGTTTTTATTATAATCATATTTTCTTAGAAGCTTTTTTGTTTTCTAATAAGAGACAGGAGGGATGGATCTCTATGGAAGGGGTGGGAAGGAACTTGGAGGAGGTAGAGGGAAAATCACAATCAGGATGTATTATATGAGAAAAGAATCTATTGTCAATAAAAGGAAAACAACAACAACAAAAAAGGAAGGGCATGTTTAACTGGAAGCTAGTGTGAAGGGAAATGAGGGTTCACTTTAAGTGAACTGCCAGGCCCCTCACAGCCTTTGTGCACAGACCTTTGAACACCCGCACAGCCCAGCGGGACTGGAGTTCTGCAATAGGTAAGATGATGCCCAAGGGCTGGATGAGCCCGATGACAGCCAGTGTTGGCTTTTCCAGGTCTGGAGGGAACATCAGCTTATACAGGGACACTTCGTTGTCAGTAACTGCAATCAGATCCTCAAGGAATGGAAAAGAAAAGCTGTATCCTGTGGCAAAGATGACAAGATCGATATTCTTCTCCACTGTGCCATCGTCAAAGATGGCGTCTGTTTCTGTGAACTCTTTCACATTGGGCTTTACTTGGATTCTTCCAGAGATGATGTGATTGGGAAGGTCATCACTGACGGTGGGATGCTGACTCAGCGGTCTGTACAGAGAAATGAAAATTTAAGCAAATCTAAGAAGGAGAAAGCAATGTGTGAAAGAAGGATTTGAAGCTAGCAATTTCCCCTGCAGTTCTCCCTCCAAACACAAGTGTGTGTGTGTGTGTGTGTGTGTGTGTGTGTGTGTGCGCGTGCGTGTGTGTGCAGGTGTGTACTCATACACAAACATGCAGAAGTCAAGGGAAGATATAAGGCATCCAACATTATCACACTAGGTCTTAGTTCCCTTGGGATAAGGTCTCTCGCGAGCCTAAAGTTTGAGGTTTTGGCTAGGCTGCCTGGCCTTTGAGTTCCCTGAACTTACCTGTTCCACCTCCCAAATGTGGACATGTCTGACTTTTAAAATTTAATTTTATGTGGGTTCTGGGAATTAAAACTCAGGTCCTGCCCCTACTTAGCTCATATGAATTCCCTTATCATATGAAGGTGAATCAGAACATTCAGGGATGTTTCCTTTACTAGCATGTAGACCACTTGTAGCTTGCTTGCTTTGTTCGATCGATCCATCTGTCTATCTATCCATCCATCCATCTTTCCTTCCTTTTCTTCTATTTCTTCCTTCCCTCCTTTCTTTCTGGTTCCTTTGTGTTTTCATTTCTTCGCTATCTACCTTTACACACATTTAATTTTACATCAATATTTATATGTCTCCCATCACCTTTCCCCCTTCTTCTATTCTGATACTTTCTATTGTGGACCCAAACTCACATGACTTTCTTTTCTTCTTATGGGATTTAGGAGCGTGAGGTTGAGACATTTTCTAGCAGAATCTGTAAATGCTATTGAACTATACTCTCCAATGTTATACATATGCAAATCAATAAAAGGCAGATTGTGTTATCTTTCTGCTACAATTTACCTAAGGGTTTTATCTGGCGGAGGCTAGGACTGGAGACACTCAAAACTTCTCCAATAAGTAATAGGGTAGAATTCTAAAGTAAGAAGTACAGAAATAGGTTCATATGGTCAAAGAATGTACTAGAGGAAGTCACCGGAGGCTGCAGTATGTCCTGGTGGAACAAAATAAGGGACGCCATACCTAGGTGTGCCCCAGTGAGCAGGCCAGGCTATGGAGTTTGTAGATGGATTTAAGAATTTGACTTAAGGCTGAGGTTAGTTTCTGCTGGTGTTTTGGGAAAAGACATAAATGCCTGTGGTTTTTCAAGGTCCAGTCTCAAGCTAACTTGCAGGAGACAAAGAATGTGGCTGACCAGTACAGTTCAGTTAGGACAGAGGAAAAAGTGATGTGACTGAGGAGCTTACCTGAGGAGTTCTCTGTGCACGTGTGGCGTCAGTACTGTATCCTGGGACCCAGCAGCCACCCTTTCAACCTAAAAAGTCGCTTCTTCTCCTCCTTATTTAATCTCTGTATCTCCTCTCCATTCTTATCTCTCATCTTTCTAGTAAACATTTTTCCTGCTATCTATCTGCTTTGGCTTTTGATTGGGAAATGATGTTTTTAATTACTAAAGGATTCCGTGAAGGCTTGACTTTATTAAAGATTGCTTCAAATTTTCATGCAAGCTGACTTCTCTTCTCCATTCAATCTCCCTGGCACCTGCCTCAGTTTTTGGATCCTTCTTCTGTCTGGATTCCAGTTATTGACGTATGAGAGGAGCTTTCCCTTCGACACTTCCCACAAGCTGCCTTTGGCTACTGAAGGCTCCTCTGGGTGACTCCTCTGCAGAAGGTACAAGGCCAATTCTGTGAGCTAAGACAAAGACTCTAGCAAGCATCCTGTCCCTGCCGAGTTATCCAGAGAAAGCCTTTCTGTGTCCTCCTTCTTGGGTATGATGGCCTCAGGAAGAACTCAGCTTATTCCTCTTCTCCACTTCGTCAGTGTTAGGGTACCATGTCATGAAGAATAGATGCTGCCTTTAACCAGCACCACACACCAAACTCTCCCCATAGTGCACTTGAGTTTCACCTTGGGATCCCTAAAATTGATCTTCATGTACTTATCTGACCTATGAAGAAGAAAGACTTACATACTGTGTAAAGCCTTAATGGATCCTGTTGCCTCCTAGCTCCAGATATTTACAAAAAATGGTATTATCAGATGCCCTCCAAATCCTTACTCTTAATATATATCCAAAGAGATTAAATCAGTGCCCTCAAAACATACCTACACTCCATGCTTATTGTGGTCTCATTCACACTAGCCAAAAAGTCAAAACAGAACCCAAGTGTAGATACATCAAGGTAAGTAACTGTGATGTACATCTGTCTGTCGGTCTTGTTCTCTCTCTTTTTATATGATCTATGACTGTGGTATAGATGTACAATGGGATGCTATTCAGCCTTGAAATTGGTGGTAGAGCACTTGCCCAGTAAGCACAGGAACCTAAGTTCAAAAGGCCAACTTCAAACAGTATATGGGTAGCACAAATTGGTCTTGATGGTTTAAAAACAACACAACATTAGGATATGTATGTCTGGTAGGAATTTGGGAGGGGTGAATATGATCAAAATATGTTATACAAAATTCTTTAAAATGAATAAAAAGGAAAATATTACCAGATGCCACAGCATAATGAACCTGAAAAATAGTATGCTATGTGAAATACAGCAGAAAAGAGTATTGTATTATACTGCTTACATGTAGAATGTAGAATGCAGTCAAATGAGTAGTATACAGTGGCTGATGACAGGTTTTAGGGTGGAGGAGAACTTGGAGAGATGGGGGTCAGAGGATAGAAAGTCACAGATGTGCAGAGCGAACAAGTTAAGGTTCAAACTCACAGCATAGGGACTATAACCAACAGCACTATTGCACTAAGGATTTAGGTGCTTTTGCCAAACTAGGTCTACGTGAGATCCTGGATGTTTTGATTTGCCTCACTATAGTAACAGCTTCACTGTACGTGTAGAGAAGAGTGAGTTAGAGACATTAAAATTATGCAATCCTCTTAAAAATGGACACAATCCATTTTCCATGTTCCAGACATACGTGCCTTGGCTTCTGCCTCTTTGTGGTCCTCTCCCTGATGTCGTCAGAGTGCTGGTTCTCTTCAGTTCCTCACTGTGCACCCAGCCCTTTCCTAGCCCAGGGATGTTTTGCTTGAGAATCCTCCTACTTACAGCCTTCTTTCCTGGATGATTTTTCATGGTGGCTCCTTCTCGCTCTTTAAGTCTTAGCTTAAACATCACTCCTAAAAATTGCTTCCTTGATCATTCTGTTAGTTTATTCATCCATTCTACCCCTAGACAGTCTTTGTCATATTCATTATTCATGTCCTTTATAATTCTCCTGACACTATAGTTTAAAAACCTTTCTCATCTTCCTCCATAGAACACAATGTTTTCATTCACAGCACAAAAGAAGATCGTTAATATTTTTTGAGGGAACATAACATACATGTCACATTCTTTTGTACCATCTGCTGAAACGACTAAGGCAGTGAGGGGGCAGGATAGCTCAGTCCATAAGTGCTAGCTGTGCAGGAACTGAGCTTGATCCCCAGCATCTGCATAACAACCTGGTCACTGCAGTGTACAACTGTCAACCCAGCAGCGGGAAGGAGGAGACAAGAAGGTTCTGCCACACGCTGTCTAGCTAGGCTAGCTGAATGGATGAGCAAAATATACGGTGAGAGCTTTTCTCAAAAAATAAGGTGGAGAGCAATTTCACTGGACATCTAGCATCAAGCTCTGATCTCCACATCCAGTCATACACACATACATGTACAGCACACACAGACACACACTAACCTTGAAGACCATAAATAGTCGTATAAGAAATACAGTATTTGTTGACTTATCTGTTTGCCTTTGCTAGAACAATATATCATTTATTAAAAAAATAACAATTTATTGACTTAGATCAGGTCTGGAGAGCCACTGTCAACAAGTCATGTCTAGTGAGTACCTTCTTGCTGTTGGGGACACTGCATAGTCTGAAGTGGGATAGGATACCACACAGGAAGACAGAGCCAAACCTCTAACTTAGTTATATCTTCCCCTTGTAAAACTCCTAAGCCCTCCTAGGGGCCTCATCCTCATGACACCATCTACTCTCAATCACCCTTGATGGCACCACTGCGACATATCATTAATATATGAATTTGAGGATAAGTATCCCATGAGTGAACTCTGGGGCCCCTAACTTGTTTGAGTAATATTTCTTCATTTTATTTCTTTTATTTTCTTAACTCCACTTAGTCTTAATCCCACTCTATCTTTTGCTTATTAACTGGAGGCTACTGATGGTTTCTGAACCGAGACACTGCTGTGGGAGAAGAGCTGGAATTACATGGGTGATCCTGCAGAGGAAGGATACCTTCCTTAGACAGTTCCCCTTCCCTGCGAGTTTCCCTGACACTCCTACCCCAACCTAGACAAAATTCACAATGTCTCTGACATTCATCATGGCATCTCACATTGCTTTGCTCAAACCTGTGTTTGAATCTTCTCTGATCTCCACGGTTGATGTCTATGGAAGGGAAGAACATTGTATTCCTTTTGCCTGAAGTTTTGGAGTCTAACAATCAAGTGTTACTTGATTGATGAACGGGTGCACTTGCCTTCAGTAACGTATGTTATACAAATCTAAGTGGTTTACAGTCCTAAGGGCAGGAGATCAGTCAGTAATCAAAAGCTCAGTTGTCTTCAAAGCGCAGAGCTTGTTGTACCTACGCACGATTACCCACATCAAACCCCATGTTCGTCACCTGTGCTGTGGCTGCAGACCGTAGTGTGCATGGTTGAACCTTGAGTTCAGTGTCTTCTCAAGGTATTTATTTACTGCTGCTGTGGTTAGTATTTTCCGGAGAAAGCTATGGAACCGAGTGAAAAATGAACTGTCCATGGGATAGCCATTATTCCAAACGCGGTGTAAAATCCAGGATCCTCGCCTGGTACTGAGGAATACCTGTGGAAGGTAGAATTACAGCAGGAGAGAAGAGAGGAATGTTTGCCTGTTGTACTGTTCAAATGTTAGCCATCACCCTGTTGGAGAGTGTGGACCACTGGAGAATAGGCGGTCAAGTGTCGTGCCACGGCCACCATGCAGTGCTTTGCCAGAACTTTTACTAAACCCAGAAAAGGGCTGTTTATAGGACACCAAATTTATTCATGAAAACTAAAATGCAGTTCGCTTATCTACCTGTCTCTGAAATACCATGCTAAAAAGTTCTCCTGGTATTGATCTAGCTGTACTTCATATGTTAATAAGGGTTTGAATTTGTAAGTCAATTGCCATATTGCTGTAACAGTCTGTATTGTTTGCTTTAAAATAAATCCGTGGAAAATATTTGGTGAGAGTAACCCAGACCCAGAAGATAAATAGCACATTCTCTCCCTCATAGGAAGACCCTGCCAAGAAGAATCAAATCAGTCATCTAGTGCCATGCTAGTGCTTCCTTCATTTAGGGTGCCTGGGAACTGTTTGAACGCCTGTTCCCATTGGTAGTGTAAGGGATTTACTTTGCTTTCGTTTTTCACTCGGCATGGATTTAAACATCTTAAAGTGGGGCCATAGATTTCTCTACATTTTTTTCTGGTCTTTCTTAAACCAGACTTACATTTAGGGTGATATCTACAAGTGCACAGGGTTCCTCTGGTGAAGTTAACGATCACCAACCAACCTGTTTTGCCACTCGACCAAGTTCCACGGCAATATCCACCCCGGAGTTCCCAATGCCAACCACGATGATTCTCTTTCCTATGTAGTCCTCGGGACTTTTGTATTCCCGACTGTGGAAATAACAGCCTTCAAACTTCTCAATGCCTGTGGTTGAAGAAGATAATTTGTCATTGTGAGGAGGACATTTACATATTGACACATAAGAAAGTAACATTCTGAACTATCTGAAAGAGGAAGAAATGAAATCTGGGCCAGGCAGCTGAAGATCACACACAGTCCCCAAATGCTATCCATATTTAAGGGAGCTCATGGGATGTGTAATCTGTAGATTATTTCATACCTAGAAATGCTTTCCTGAATATATTGCATTATAATGTTCAAAAACCAGGGGCTTTCATTTTGCAAATACTTGTGTTAGTGTGCAAAATGATTATACACCTTTTATGCCTAATTCAATCAGAATTTTGAACAACCATTTAAAGCAATCTTATTTACTGTGTCTCCATTTTCTACAATGGTTTCTTGGACACCATAGAAAGGAATTGAAACATAAAGTATTTTCTAATTGATTTCTGGTGGTAATTTGATGGAAAAAGAGAGCAAGCAGGTCAAAAGTCAGAGGAGGGGTTTAGTCAGGGGAGACAGTGAAGCTAAAACACCCAGGCTTGAGATGGATACCATTTTACCACATAGAACTACAAGGGCTCAGTAAGCTGTCCATTTCGTTTTTATGAGTCAATGAGAAGCTAAGATATGGAAGAGGGAAATCTCATTCCTCCACACAAACACCTAGACTATGCTGAGAGCCAGAGAAATAGTCTTCTCCAGGGAAAATACCCTTGATTGTTTATCCAATACCAAGTGGCCAGCCCTTAAATCATATATATTGTATATATCGTGGTTGGAGTAAAGAAAGGAAGGGAGGGAGAATGAGTAATTATATTTTACCAGTAAAATAAACATTAAAAATGAACTCATGATAAATAAATGCACTGAAGTTTCTTCTCCATATGCTAAGATTTCTAAATTTGTGGACTTGCCAGCTGCTTACTAGTCATTTGTCCCTCATTTTTATTAATTGCACTTTCTCTGGAATAGACAGAGATCAAATATGTTGACAAAACTACAACTATTTGAATGTGGGCTGATTTCTTTTATTCATTGGAAGCTGGATGTAATGATAATAAGGGGGAAAGCATGGGTCATTGTGTTTGCCTGCTTTTGTATTTCAATGGATTACATTGTCCTGTTAACAGAGAATGAACACTTTGCTACTGAGGGATACCAGGGATAATACACTGAAACTTAATGAAACTTAATAACATTTATGCCTATTCATGAAACTTAATAACATTTATGCCCACTCATGAAACTTAGTAGCATTTATGCCCATTCATGAAACTTAGTAGCATTTATACCCTCTCATGAGACTTAATAACATTTATGCCCACTCAAGAGACTTAATAATATTTATGCCCATTCATGAAACTTAGTAGCATTTATGCCCACTCATGAAATTTAGTAACGTTTCCGCCCACTCATTTCTGCCTGTAAGTTATTTGGAAAACGCCTCTCTAGCAGGTTCTCCAGGACACACCTGGGAAGGATGTGAGTGGCAGGTGGGGGTCTGTGTGATGACCACTACAGACCAGAACCCCATCAAAGACCAGGCTCTCCTGTTTGCCATGTGTCTCCACGACCACATCCCACTGTCCACTGACTCCGAAGTCTGGGCACTTCCTCACATGCCTCACTTGGGTCTGAGAAGGGAACACAGATGGAAACACAGGTGACTCAGCTGACAGTTCTTGCCGAGTCCTCCTCCTCGAGTCCCCAAACCCCGACAGGACACTTAGCTAAGGCAGTCACACCAATATAGTTCCTGTTCCTTCCACAGTAGGTTCAGTAGGAAAGTAGGGTGTACTTTCAACATATTGGGGAAATTCTGTTCAAGACCTACTCCTCTATAGAAACAGAAACAGTTGACGCTTTATGAAATATCAGAGTGGCTGGATCCACAGCCTCCATATCCTCCTTGGAAGGATACGCATGGAGATAATATTTCTTCACGTTTTTCATTCCTTAGGACAGGCCTATCCCTTTACCCCTGGCCTGCATTTTGAAGTTCAGGGAATTAAAAATTTCATCATGAGTTGAAAACGGGTTTGTGTGTTTGGGTTTTAGTGCTGATTATAGGTAGAAGGTAGGAAATAAAATATTCTTTACATGAGCCTGCTTCTTGTTCTGTAAGCAACATGACTTGGCTCGATCTCTACTAGTATTCCTCTAAGTCCTCAAACATTTCGAATTGATAAGGAGGGCTTGCCACCACAATGCACGATCAGACCAGGTTCTGATGAGCAAAGTCCTCCAGCCTTACATTCAACTGAAATTGTCAAAAGACTTCAACCTGTGACAGTTTCCTGACATGGACACTCACTGATGACCTCTTCTTCGTGTGTGGGAACCAGGAGGTACTTTTGTGGGTGCATAGGTGAGGGTATTTGCTCACATGCATGCGCACATACACAGGGCGCAACACTGCACCTTAAATCGGATGTAAGGCAGAAGGCTGAAGTGCTTGGCGTACTTCCTGAAGTAGTCCATGAGTCTGCAGTTGTGCATGTAGTTGGGAAAATGGTCAGGAATGGGGAAGTCGCTGAAACACATCATTTCCTTTGAAGTGTTGATGGTCACGGATTTGTAGATACTCGGCATTTTCTCTGACGGATTTTTCTACAAGAGAAAACCCCTCAATGCAACAAACTTCATAAATACAAGGTAATAAAACATTTTAAGTGATGTCAGATATTTTTAAAAAGTGGAACATTGCTTTTTATATATTGTCAAGCATTTATTGATATTTTCTCCCAAGATCCTTTGTTTCCTAGAGAAAGAATCACATCAAATCAACCACAAATCCTGTGTATGACTTCTCAATCAGAATAATGAATGTCAGAAAAGAGAATATTGTTTTTCAAATGGCAAATCAAAATGATTTCTAATCCCAATAAAAATTCCCTTAAGTATGAAAGTAAAATACAACTTAAGGCAAACAAAAGCTGGGGGACTAGTAGCCATAAATGCTACACAAAATGGGAAGGCCGATGATGCACTCCCAGACGCCACCCATGTCTACAGTCTCCACACCCCAGGTCTAGCTGGGGCTCAGCAGTTTTGTTTACCAGCTCTAACAAAAAAGATAGTAATAGTAATACCAATACCATGCGCCGTACAGTAAAAATTCTTCTTCTTTAGAAACAAGATTTTTATATCAATTAAAGGAGCTATCAATTAAAATATATAATAGCCATGAACTTACAAGCACATATAGTTATCATTCATATATACATGATAAAAACTGCTAAGAAAAATGTAATAGATACTAACATGTGTGATACACTATATCATATTTTAAATAGTAAAACTTGCTGTCTTCTCAGGAATCTTGATACAGTTTGCCATAATATCATGTCTGCCTTATCACTGAGAATCTTTGAAATTAGATATACTTCTTAAGCCTTTCCATTGGTCTAGTCTCAACATAGCAGGATTGTCCTTCTACAATGTAAGAATGTTTCTCTTTCATCTTAGTTTCTGTCAAAATCCTCACTACAGGCTATACCCA
This sequence comes from Ondatra zibethicus, assembly GCA_004026605.1. Classification (NCBI taxonomy): domain Eukaryota; kingdom Metazoa; phylum Chordata; class Mammalia; order Rodentia; family Cricetidae; genus Ondatra; species Ondatra zibethicus. The sequence goes on from PVIU01000227.1 coordinate 321,561, forward strand.
CTGACAAAACCCAGTTTTATGCATCCCTCAGAAGCATAGCCTAGCTTTCTCCCCCCTTGGGCACTAAGCCAACTACACTAGTCTGCTGGTTCTCCCTGCTAAGTCAGCCACGCTCCCACCTCACAGTTCTGCACCCGAAGTTCCCTCTGAACCCCTTTTCCAGGTGATCTCCAGCCTTGCCTTTTTATTTAATTCATTGTTCCCAAACCACTTTATCTTGAGGTTATCTACGGCCTCTTACTTAGGTTATAGTCCCAAGACTCAGATCCTGCTGTACTTTTGCAATATGCTTGCTTATTGCTACTATCTATACTATTTTATTTTCCTTTATCTTGTATTAGAGTTTAAGCTCCCCGATGTTGAGGATTTTGTACTCATGTTTGTTAGTATATTCTGTCACTTGTAAAAGTGCCTTGTACAAGTAAGTATTCAAAAATATTCATTGAATGAATGAACTCTTAAAGAAGAAATGACATGGATATTGATGTTTTAAAACAGTGTCAATCCCTGGAAAAAATCCCACAAGTTGCAGAGGGGGTACATGAATCATATCAACAACATGTCAGAAGGTATTTGGGGTGAGCAAGGCTGCTCCTTGGATACTTCTCTGTTTCAGGGGCACCAAAGGGAGATCCCTGTGAAACAGTCATGCTAACTACTTTGCCACAGCAAACACTGTCCACAGGAATGAAGTCTCACAATTAAACTGTTGCTAGATGCCCTGAGTGGGGATAAAAGTCAAGAGCAATAAAAGAAATTTAACTCATCAATGAAGAGCCTCTAAGGGCCATCTATGACTGGTAGCAAAACAATTCTGTAAGATCTCCAGAACTGGAAAGCATTGATGGCAAGTCCTGAGTTTCATGGGCACATTCAATAAATGAGAGAAGCACCAAAAGAAGATGCTCATTTAGAAACTTGAACCTATTCAACATTTAGCACCCTTGAAAGTAGTGCATCTCTTGCTATTTAGAACTCAGAGAAAAAATAGTCCTTGCCCTGTAAAACACACACACACACACACACACACACACACACACACACAAACATACATACACAAATACACACACACACAGAGTGAGAGACAGATCTACACACACTGATCGGTATCCCTATATTGTGGTGCTCTGGGACATTTAAGAAAGAGTATCATGCAGATATTACCACAAGACAGAATATGAAATTACATAATTACATAGTCGAAGGTCATCAATGAACCATCAGTCTGTCCTATCTCCTAAATCTACAGCACCCTTAACTTTGAATAAGAACAGCACATCTAAACAGTTAAAAAAAATCAATAGCCACCATCCCTTTACTAATATTTGTGAGGGTCACGTGGGATTTCAGCTGCTTTGAATACATCTTCCAAATTTTATTCATCATCTGAAGTTGACAAATTTCCTCAATAATTGACATAAGCACAAAGATTAGAGTCACTAAATGACTGATCATGTGACATCCTGTATGTTTAATTTAATGAAACTATCCAGATTGTTACAGCTATTTTAGTGAAACCATATTTAAAGTCAAATAAAATGCAAATGTACTTGAAATTTCCACAGGCCTCCGATGTCATCACTTCTTTCAAAGCAGGTTGGCTCCAGATCTTCATCCAAACAACACTTGATGGCTCCCAGGCCACTGATGCCAGCTCCGATTACAGCTATCCGTTTCTTGGCCATGGTGCTCCCTCTGACAAGTATGCATTGAGAATTTTCACTACCATCCAATCAACTGAAACAAATCCACTTTATCACAAAGACCTGTAGCTTACTGCCCTAATTTTTTATTGTTCTTATAATTAATATATTGAATATCTGCCACAGATAGCAGCAAACCTATGGCACACACACACCCGCGCACACGCACAAACGTGCACACAAACCTGTTTGTTCTGCCTGCAAAGTTCTACTTAGAGTGAGCCAGAGAAACACAGGTGTAATTCTGGGCTCTTTAGTAAGTGCAATGACACCAAGTGGCTATGGACAGGCAGCACAGGGGAGGCCTGTGGAGGACATAAGAGGTGCAAAGTTAAGTGAATGCCCAGGAGTTAGCTAGGTGTGAAGCTAGGAAGGTGTGTGTTGGGGAGAGAGCATGTTGGTGTGTTGATGTCATGTGGTGTGTGTGTTAAAATTGCAGAGTAAAGACAGCCTAAATGAAGGCAGGAGCAGAAGAAAGCATCACAGGTGTGCAGAGCTGGAAGCTCTCTGGTTATAGTTCAGTAAGACAGGGACTGAAGCAGGTATACTGTGTGCCAAAACTGTGGGATCTTGTGATCTTTAAGAGAGAAATTTCTGTGGCATGCTGGAGTGGAAGGCATCTGAGGAGAAAATAATACTAATAAAAGTATTTAGTGATCAATAATTACACTCCATCAATGCTTAGCAAAGCAAAGTTAATTTCATGGGCTGTTTTCTTCTCTTTTAAATGGCATTATGAACGCTCAGAGATATAATTTGGAAAATTATAGAAACTATCGTTCAGAATGATAACATAGCAATTTAGTGTTTCTGAGCCTTAGATATTGTATTCATCCACTTACTTACAATTTTTATGTATCAGCCAATAAACACTCACCCAAACTGTGGACTAGGTACTGTGATGGCTGCAGAGGTCACAAAAGGAACCTTTGACCTCAGGGGCTCCAGTCTAAGGGAACAGAGAGGCGCAGATGAAAGGGAAATGCCACGTGGTGGCAAATGTTAAGGAGCAAGCATATTGTGTTTCAGTCTCACTGAACCACATCAAATACTGGTGTATCCATGTCCTTTTCTGATGGTTGCTGATGCTGGCCCCACTATCCTCTTTTTTTTTCTCCCATGTAAAGTCTTGTGTGAGCAGCTCAGGCATAGTTAATTAAGCTCTTCTTTCTCAGTAACCATAGTGACTTGTGTAGAACTCTTATTACAGTTACAACACACCTTTATTGCAGTTCTGTCTCTTTGTGGATGAGCAATAAACTCTTTGCAACACTTGAGATTTATTAGGTGCCATGGATGAAATCTAATGAACGTCTATGGGCTGAAAAGAGTGAATGAATTAATTTTTAACCCCCCTTTTAAACTTGCTACCATGCTTAGAAAGTATTATGCCATCTATTATAATCAGATAAAATATGTTAATGACGATCTCAAACTTCGCCTACACAAAACTGTATATTATAAGGAAAAACTAAGGTACCAACCCTTGTAAAGAAGAAAATTGAAGTTTAGTTTAGACTTCTTAATGAAGGTAGAGATGATCTTCCTCCCCTGCTCTTGAAAAGGAAGCCAAATTCCACAGCAACTTGAAGTCTTTTATAGCTGATGGAATTGGCTAATGTATAATCCTTTCCCATGACTCTTCTAATTTGGATTTAAAAGTGTCATGAACATCACAGGGAAGGGACCATATCTAATGGTGGTATTTATAATTAACCACTATCATCGGTCTGCAATGCATTTTAATACTAACTGACACATTGTAAAGATGATGTAAATGAAATAAGATTCATGGGACAGCATAATAAAAATTGGGAAATATGAGCAATGTTGTTATTTAACTGGCCATCGTACAAAAGGGTTTTTGTCACTTTAGTTTTGTGCTAGGCAAACATGGTCCACAAATTGAAATAATATTCACTTAATACTTATAATTCAACTTCTATAAAAACTAAACAGATAGCGAATTACAAAAAGAAATATGCTAATAACAAATTAAAAGCCCAATGTTCTCACTTTATTAAAAGTGAAAGCACCAATTTTGACAAAAATTCTATATGTGCTGAGCTTGCCTTAGAAGAAAGATTTGTGTTGATCTGTCTGAATCCCCCATAAGGGTGAAGGATTCTATAGGATGTGGCTCACTGGGGTCATCTAGAGTCCCGCCATCACAGTTACCTTGTCTCCTTTCCCTCTGACCTTCCTGGAATCGGCACACAGGCATCGGCAACCCTTGCAGATAATAGGGTGTCCTGTCCATCGCCGCATTTGCGGAATCTGATAGCAGGCCGGAACTGCTGTGATGGGAAACCAGTCTGCTTTTCAGCTGTCGACCATGCCCCAGGTTCTCTGCGGGAAATGCCTTTGCCCCCATGTACACTGGCTGACTACAGCACGTGAGGATACTCTAGGCTTCACACCGGTGGGGAAATATTCTCAACACGTGGCTGGTACAGCAATAAAGGTGAAAGCAGACAGATGTCCCTTGAATAGACTTTAATTTTAGCAAGCAGCCATTGGTTTCTGTTCGGTAAGCCACCTAACCCAGTGATTGTCTTCAGTATTTTCTGTGTCGGTGTCTCAGAAGTTGTAGAATGAGGAGGAAATCATAAATTTATTTAGTTCAATAAAACTCTCAATGAGTTTCCTGTTCCTCTAAAATACCCTGTTTTCTTCTTCCTTTGGGCCCTATTCATTCAACTTTCTTTACATTTTTGATGAGCCATATCCAGCATCAATTTAAACATCTCCAATCCCATGGGCTTCTCCTTCAGCAGAAAGCAAACATCATCCCCCAGCTACTGTTTCATTTAGCTGTAGATATCAAGGAGAATTGAGAAATAAACATGCAGTTACAACAGCAAATATATTTTCCTAAAACGTCCACAAACCCCTTGTTTCTGCCTTATAAAAGAGAATAATTGATCTTAAATAAAAATCTGTCAAATTATACCACAAATTCCTTGGTATTGACAGATGAATTTCTCTATACCTACAATGAATGCATTGTCTCCTGTGTGGTTTTTGTTTGTTTGTTTGGGTTTTTTGTTTTGTTTTTTGTTTTTTTGTTTTTGCCTGGATTAGTTCTAGTTTTCGGTGATGGTTCATGTACAAAGATACAAAGATAAACCCATGTTCACCTTTCCCCTCAGCTTGGTGTGTGACATGTCAGGGCAGAAGTGAGCTAAAGGTTGGTACTAAAGAAAATAATCTGTCAATCAAGAGTTTAATTTCACTAAAATTCCTGGAAGAAATAATAGCTTGGTAGGGCAGATTTCTTTGAGACCTGTCACCACACCTACTGGGTGATTGCAGCTTCTTTTCTCTGCTCCCACTTCATGCCACAGCCACTTGCTCCTCCCACATTTGGGAAAGTCCTCTCTGCACTCTGTCCGTCTTCCATGGTATTTCTGGGTCTGGGCTACATTTCCTCTCTCTTTCTTTTGTATCACTTCTGTCTTCCTATCCATATCTCTATAGACAGTACATCTATGTCCTCCTCCGGGAGATGAGATCTCAAGGTGTAAACTTAATGTCATTCAGCTGTGCTGTGAGGATACAAGGCAAAAGGTGAGAAGGGAGGGCAGCTGTTGCAATGATATCGCAGAATGGCTGCTTCTCGCTAAGAAGAGAGGTCCAGTATTTTGTGCCTCAAAAACGAGTTCAGTAGGACTCTCAGCATGAATTTTCCCCTCACCATGAGCTTTTCTCACAGCCTCAAGACTGCTCATGAGAAACAATCTCCACTGAGGGAACTCGTTCAAGATGCCTTATAGCAGCAGAGCAGGATCCAAGCCTTTGCGTGCTAAGTTAAACACTGCTTGTTGTAGGCTGCGGGCATCATCGGGTAGTCACATACTGGAATAGACCCACAGGTCTCACTCTAGATTCTTACCTGTGGCCCATGTTAACCAAGAGGAGACCTGTCAGGGCATTTTCCTGCAGACTCGGTTCAACTGAAACTCTACGGCTCCTGCACTGAAGAATTGAAGTCTCACAAAGTGCACGTTTCTCCTTCATCCTGCTTAGAGTGAAGCTCATTGCTACCCCACTTCTGTCTAACTCGTATTTGCTGAGAACCTTTTAAAATGAGGGCCCTAAAAGTATATTTCTTTTCAGAAGTTTTTCTTTTGGGGGGGGAGGTTTTTGAGACAGGGTTTCTCTGTGGCTTTGGAGCCTGTCCTGGAACTAGCTCTGTAGGACAGGCTGGTCTTGAACTCACAGAGATCCACCTGCCTCTGCCTCCCGAGTGCTGGGATTAAAGGCGTGCGCCACCACTGCCTGGCCAGAAGTTTTTCAATATCTCAAATATACAGAAAAATTCAGGAATTGATTTTAAAAAAGGCAGTGTTGCAAGGGAGAGGGCCGCTTGTTAGTCCCGGCCGCCCAGCTATCTTAGCCCTGAAATAACCACACAGAAACTGTGTTCATTAGATCACTGCTTGGCCTGTTTGCTCTAACATCTTATTGGCTAACTCTTACACCTTGATTTAGCCCATTTCTATTAATCTATGTATCACCATGTGGCAGTGGCTTACCAGGAAAGATTTGGCATGTCTGATTCTGGCGGCTCCATGGTGTCTCTGACTCTGCTTTCTTCCTCCCAGATTTTAGTTCTGCCTAAGTTCTGCCCCTATCAGGCCAAGGCAGTTTCTTTATTCATTAACCAGTACAAGCAACACATAGAAAGAAGGACCTCCTACACCAAGGCAGAGCACCTCAACTGTGTATACAGGAAAATGAATTACAGGATTCTGGGTTTTACAAATCCCTTTATCCCATTGTGATGATAGAGAGGGTCCTGTGGCTACTGGCTCACATACGCCAACTGCATTAATCTTCAAGAATCTGCATATTTATTCACTCACCTCCAGTAAGCATTTAATTATACTTAACAATGTGTCATGAAGTAAAAGTTGTTTGGAGGAGCAATATGAGATGTGAATGTACACGCCAGCAGGATTTACCCTGAGTTGCCATTTGCCTGCATGTTTTGGTGTACTTTTGAAATAGTGATAAATCTCCACATTATGATCCTCCGCTTCGTCCTCCTTTGCTGCTGTTCCCAAAGGAATTGCTATCCAGGAAGCAGTAAATACTCCTTAAACAAGCACACTGATGTATGGGTACTCAGCAGTCTGCACCATCAGGAGAGCTTGTTGGTATTAAATATACACTGTCACTGCAAACATTATTTTGCATGCTCGTTTTCAGTAAGCATCATGTTTTTGCAACCAAAGTTTGATTTAATTCATTTTTAAGTCTTTCTCTCTCTCTTTTGGTTTATGGCATTTTACTAAGGGCCTCTTTAGCATTCAGTACTTCCCCTAATAGGTAGGAAATGACTTATAATATTCAAGTAATTCTCAATTTGAGGTCTCTGCACCACAATTTAGGTGGCTCCAAGGATCTTGGGACTTTCAAATGTTCCCTATCCGTGGCTGCAAAGTTAAATACTACTTGAGTTAGTGTGCCACTTCTCCTCAGACCTGCCAGCTAGGTTTTCAAATATAAACAAAACAAGAAAATAGGTCCTGTCACCACATTGCCACACACAACTAAAAATGTCAACTTCATTAGAGGATTGAGTAGATGTCTTGAGAGTGACTCAGTTTCCTTTTTTGCAGAGGTTTTACACATGTTACCTCAGCATGTTGTACTTGTGATGTCAGTATATGACTGGGTTGACCAACAGAGGCATCTGGTTTGGGTGGACCAGTGGAGTTAGTACTTGGGTGTATGATTTAGTTTGTCAGTGTGGTTCTTTCTGTCTCTCCTCCCAGAGACAGAATGAAAGGTGAAATCTGGAGCTACTTCAGGCCCATTGTTTTTAATTAACAAGATAGTCTATTAAATTATGATGTTAGGCAATAAATATTTTTTCAGTTTTTGTCAGTATCACTTACCTGGGTTGATATTTTAATGGCTTTGCATAAGTCATTTTTTTATTCTCTTATTCAATTTAAATTCTATATCCTTATTTATGGTTATTTTACTTTTTGTTAAGATATTATATATCTGTTATAATAACTTCAGTCTTCGTTAGCATGCACTAAATGTAAAGTAAGGATTTTCTGTAGGGCCTGGGTCTGACCCCTGCTCCTGGGGTTACTTGAGGACAGTTTCTGGTCAGCCAGATAAAACATCTTGTTTGTTTTTGTGCTCCCTATGCCCTGTCTGGTGATTAGCTGTAGGGCATTGTTTACTCCATCTTGGGTGTGGCAATTTCCCACCTGCCCAGGGGCAATCCCTTGTGCAGCAGCTAGGTATGTAAGGACTTTCCCAAAGTTGAATAAATGACATTCGGCTGATCTCCTTTCGAATGACCCAGGTCTCTTGTGTGTTCTTTCAATCTCCAGGCCCTTGCCCGGCTCGTGTACAGTACAGTGGCGCGCGAACTGTACTGAGAGGGTAACACAGAATCGGGTGTTACAATTTTCATTATGGCATTTCCAAGCATATAATGTACTTTTATCATATGCACCCAACTACCCTTTCTTTTTTATTTTTTTATTATTATTTTTATTGAGCTCTACAATTTGTCTGCTCCCTTCCCTACCTCTCCCCTCTCTTTCAACCCTCTCCCAAGGTCCCCATGCTCCCAATTTACTCAGGAGATCTTTTCTCTTTCTACTTCCCATGTAGATTAGATCTATGTATGACTCTCTTAGGGTCCTCATTATTGTCTAGGTTCTCTGGGATTGTGATTTGTGGTCCGGTTTTCTTTGCTTAATGTTTAAAAACCACTTATGAGTGAGTACATGTGATAATTATCTTTCTGTATCTGGGTTACCTCACTCAAAATGATGTTTTCTAGCTCCATCCATTTGCCTGCAAAATTCAAGATGTTGTTATTTTTTTCTGCTGTGTAGTACTCCACTGCAGTAACGAGGCGAGTGAGCTGCGTCTCACTGTCTGGATAGCTTAATCCCTGAAATAACCACACAGAAATTGTATTAATTAAATCACTGTCTGGCCTATTATATCTAGTCACTTTTTGGCCAACTCTCACATCTTGATCTAACCCATTTTTATTAATCTGTGTTTTACCACGAGGTCGTAGCTTACCGGGAAAGATCCTAACTAGTGTCAGTCTCAGACAGGAGTTTCATGGCGTCTGCCACACTGCCCTTTTTTCCAGCATTACATTATGTCTACTCCACCTACCTAATTTCTGTCCTATCAAAAAGCCAAGGCAGTTTCTTTATTCAACCAATGAAAGCAACACAAATGCAGAAGGACCTTCTACACCACTCCATTGTGTAAATGTACCACATTTTCCTTATCCATTATTCGGTCAAAGGGCATTTAGGTTGTTTCCAGGTTCTGACTATGACAAACAATGCTGCTATGAACATAGTTGAGCACATGTCCTTGTGGCACGGTTGAGCATCCTTTGGATATATACTCAAAAGTGGTATTACTGGGTCTTGAGGAAGGTTGTTTCCTAATTTTCTGAGAAATCGCCATACTGACATCCAAAGGGGCTGTGCCAGCTTGCATTCCCTTTCCTGTCCCACTTCCATAATGTTCATGATAATTTTTTTATCCCCTAGATTCCACATGTGAGAGAGAACATACAACACTTGTCTTTGAGAAGCTAGAGTCCATTTTTTCTGCAAATAACATAACTTCATTCACTATAATGACTGAATAAAACCTCAGTGCAAATAAATAGCATATATTCTTTATAAATTTGCTTCCTGGTGTGGAGTAACACAAGCACCAGGTTTTGGGTGGACCAATAGAATTAGGGTATGAGTTTAAGTTTCAGTTTGTCAGTGTGGTTCCATACCTCTCTCACTCCTGGCATAGGAAGTTAGGAAATAGCCCCCCCCCCCGCCACACACACCAGTATTTTGTTTTCATTATGACAGCCTTTCTGAACAGGATGAAATAGAATCCCAATATCATTGTTTTTGTTTGTGTTTTAGTTTTGTTTTTATATTAGACAGGGTGAAACTTGCTAAACAAACTAGGCTGGCTTTGAACTTGCAGCAATCCTCTTGTCTCTGTCTCACAGAAACCCTGATTATAGGAATACACCACCATACTCCAATTTTCTTTGTAGCTTGGATTTGCACATTCCTGATGGCTAAAGAGTTGTAATTTGTATCATTTTATGCAATTAATTTATTTGATAAATTAGCTTTATTATTATTTTTAGCATACTTCTTTACTCCATTTCACATTTTCTTCTATGCTAAATTTACTTTGAATATTGTGCTTTAGACTCCTATCACTAAGATCTGTGAATGATAAAATCTTAATCTTTTCTTTGAAAAATAACAAACAACAACAAAATAAAACTTTGCTTTGCTCTATTAGTCTATCAAGGTAGAGAACTTTCTACTTCAAGCCTGTCCGGCTGTCAGCAAGTATATTTTATTCCTCTGTCTTTTGTTTTGTATTGATAAGAAATACATCAATAAAATGATTCTTTCTTGCTGTTACTGGGTTTTTTTTTCTTCCTCTGTGTATTTAAGATTTTAATTTGTTGTAAACATTATGAATTTTCCTTATATGTTTTACAGCTGATAACATGCCAGACCTCATCCAGGAATGGTAGTGGGGTTCAGTACACACTATTCCCATCAGAACAGACTAAAGACCGTTTGCTGCTAGTGGTCAGAGAAAGGAGGAAGTTCTCCAAGAAAATTATTCTAATTATTTACTAAAATGAAAACATTTCTCTGGTTTTACATAGGAAGTGGATCTGTATATGGTCTTTTAACTACTAATATGCCAGAATCATGGTCTATAAAAGACACTTAGAATTATGTTCAGCAGTTACTGATGTTTTATTGGAACTTTTCAGTGTTTAACCTCTATTGTACAGATGTTTACGAACTACAAGAGGAAAATATTTACATAGAGACCTCATGTCTTGAAATTCTAAAATATTTGTCTGGTCCTTTGGAGAAAAATAATCTTGGCACTTTGTGGCAAATGAAAACATATTATAGAACTTATGTTATTATGTGAAATAAATATGGATATGAAAGTCTTTCTCATTGCAGAATTATGTTCTGTAATACCAATTACATGAGTGAACAATGATCTAACAGACATCTAAAATACAGTGGTTGGAAACACAAACATGCCTCTTCTCAGAGAATGTATACTGTAATAAGAAGACCTGTCAATAGTCAACCAACACAATGTTTAAATATATAGTATGGTACTGAATAAAAACAGATATGAAAAAAAGGAAAAACACAGGGCTGAAAGTACAATGGTGCTGTGGAGTATGTGAAACTTATTCTTTAATTTATTTTCTTTAAAATATATACACAGTTAAGCTGAAGTTGGTAGTCACATTACTTCAGGGTAGTAAGCCTCTCCTTGTGTGTATAGTATGCCTACACATAGTTCCATAGACATAGATTTACATATACACTTAAGGCATACATATAGTGTGTTGTTTTGTATACCTATCCCTAGTAACATGATAACAAAGCAATTTAATTTGCTTTCTTAACTGTAGGAACTTATTACCACTTTTCTCTAAAGCCATGTCACAAATCATGGGATGATTATCTTTTGAAGTCTTTCTAGGTCAAGATACGTTATTCAAAAGCAAAACAGGTTAATGATCTACAAGGCTTATGTGTTCTTCTGAGTTATTTGGAAACACTGAAAATCAACCAGGCAGATAAAATGTTCTCAGATCCAGCACACCTTTGTACAGAAGCTGAACCTAGGAGGTGTGAGGATGCTCCTTGCCAAGTGATGCAGGTAATCCTCTGAAATGGACCGTGAACACAGGTCAGCAGTTTTCCAGGGAGATTGACTAGAAATGAGCGATGTTTTCACAGTGTTGTCATTGGCGTCCCAGCAAGGAAGGGAACAGCTTCCTTTCACCATCACGCCAGAGACCGGAGGCACAATCCTGGTGTTGGAGAACTTTCCCTATGAAAGAAATACTAAAGATTCTGTGCTCACAATTGCAGCTTCCTCTCTCCAGCAACTCTGTTTGTTCTGTTTTAGTAGTTACGTTCTGTAGCATCCGAGACTGTTGTTTAGAAATCATTTCAGACTTCTGGTTCACATGAAAGCATGAATGATGATGGCATTACCGGGGACATCTGTGCCTTTGTGAATGGCTAGGCCCGAGAGGGTGCCCTGCAAGGCCACATCTATTAGCAGCTACTTTCTTTTCTCTAACCCACTCAAAGTTCAATGACTGCTTTTATGTGGGTGGTTAGCTACTAAGAATCAAGGACACATACAAACAAAATAAAATGAAAGGAAGGGAAAAATACAGATATATAACTCCAATGTCAGACAAATTTTCCTTACAAAAGAAATACTAAAAAGTCTGTGTTCTCAGCATTTCCAGTCTAACAATATTGATTTTGACCCCCTTAATTGAAAAGCCTGATATCTGCTATTTGTTTTGCCAATAAAAATAGACCAGAATTAGCTGTGAAAAGCATCCCTGTATACAGATCCATAGTAAATAGAATACTTGAACAGAGATAGCATCTTAAAATTCCATTCTTGGAACTAATTTTTATATCCCTTTAAATTAAATCACGTGTACTGGCTGGTTTTGTGTGTCAACTTGACACAAGCTAAAGTCATTAGAGAGGAAGGAGCTTCAGTTGAGCAAATGCCTTCATGAGATCCAACTATCAGGCATTTTCTTATTTAGGGTTCGAAAGGGGAGGGCCCAGTCTATGATGGGTGGGGCCATCCCTGGGCTGGTGGTCCTGGGTTCTATAAGAAAGCAGACTGAGCAAGCCAGGAGAAGCAAGCTAGTAAGCAGATCCCTCCATGGATTCTGCATCAGCTCCTGCCTCTGTGATCTTGCCCTGTTTGAATTCCTGTCCTGACTTCCTTCAGTGATTAACAGCAATGCTTAAGGTTAAGGCAAATAAACCCTTTCCTCCCCAACTTGCTTTTTGGTCACAATGTTTTATCGAAGCAATAGAAACCCTAACTAGGACAGCATGTGGTTATACTGAATACTGAAGTTAGTTGCCAGATGTCATTATGTAGCCTGACGGTAATACGATGTGACTCTTATGGAGAAACTGCAAACTTTCCTCAACTCCTTTATTATTTAAATAAGGAAAAACAATCCACAAATCTACAAAGGTATCAAGTACCTTACAAATTATTAACATAATTGATAATGTGATGGGAAATGATTTTAAAATTAGGCACAAAGACAATTTTACAAGTTAGAATTATCTAATGTGATAATATCTAGTGTGATAATTAGAGTTACTAATGTGATAATTATCTAATGTGATAATAAGCATACTGCATGGGACAGAATTATAAATAGATTTGATACGAAACTCATAACTATTTCTTCCCTTTTATGGACAAGAATCAGTATTGAGCTTCGCACAATATTTGACAAGAGCCGGCGTATGAGTTCTTTGTGTTGACTTACTGCTTTTAAGATACAGTCACTGGTGAATACAAACAACATTGAAATGAGGAACATGATGAGGACTTTGAGAAAAGTCACTAGGCTGGGACAGAGGCCAGGACCTGGAACAGAAGCATAGCAGTTGAAGACAGGGTGACAATATTGGAAAGGGATGGGAAAATATGTTTCCCACAGAAAGAAACAAGAGAATAAATTCTCAACTAGGATGGTCAGTATTTTAAGCAATGCATTCTGCCTGGTGGAGTTCTCATGGTGCAGAAGTCATCAAGTTCTAAAAGGACTGGATTATCCCAACCAAACCTTCCCTTTCTAAACTGGCAGGAGTCAGTTAATTTTGATTCTCATGTAATTCCTGGACAGTTGTCCAACTCCTGACCAACATAACATTTCTATTTCCTTGTGGATCCTAAAGGCATTATGATAAATCTGGGAAATGCTTCTGGGGTCACTTCCAGGTCAAACCAGACCGACTTGAGCAGACCAGTAGTGATACAAAGTTTGACATCTCGAAATGAAGTAGATAATCTGCACCTTGGAACAAAGATTCAAGTGTGCCAGTGTCCTGTCACAAGGGCAACGCTGGCCAAGCCATGCAAACGAAGTTGAATGATACATTCTCAAGAACATATGTCTTGGTCTATTTCTGTTTTTCAGTGAGTCTCAAACGGTGCCAGCAGGAAAAAAAAAAAGTGAAGATGTAGCCAGAAGTAGCAGGAAGAGGGAAACAGCTGCTGCCCTGAGCAGCTAGCCTACGTGCGTTTCTAAGTCTGTGTGTATGCTAGTGATTGGGTGGCAATCCATGGCCATAGTGAGCAGTATATGAACGAAGATGGCTCAGATAGCATTGTTTACAGTGTAATATTACTGGAGAAGCCATCATGTCTGGGCCTCGGAATAAGGCAGCTGGCCCTTGAGTTGCTGTGAGCCTAGTCCCCTCTCAGTTCACTCACCAAATCCTCACGCTCTTTACATTGAATGTCTACACATATGTTTCCTCTTCTCATTTTATGTTAACTCACGTTTCCTCTGTTAACTTGCATTGCCACTTACAGTCACAAGTCTAGCAGACTTGATGACCTCTGTGTCCTCAATGCCTGACATACAGTTGTAAGGGATCATTTTAGGTACTACTGTGGCTAGGCTACAGTTTCAAACAGAAGCCTGGGTGTGATATATTGTGAAGGTGTTTTCAAAATAGCATTTAAGTAGGCTTTGAATAAAGCAGAGAACACATTTTTATGTGAGGGACTTCATGCAATCAGCTGAAATATTTATAGGAAAAAAAAATGAAGGTATCTGGGAAGAAAAGAATTCTGCATTCAGCCTCTGGACTGAAAGTTCAATATTTCTGTAGCAGGTACCCCTGGGCCTGAGGCTGCTGGCCTACTGCACAGATCTCAGAATTGCTAGTCATGGAAGTTGTACAAGCCAACTTTTTGGATTTATATGTCATATCTATGAACTACCGTTTTGATATTCAGAGGTATGGAAGGAACTCATTTCTTCTAGTGGCTTGGCTCCTGAAAAATAATCTTTTTTCAGACCAAGTGGACAATCTTTTCCAGCTATGGGAGAACCTTCCAGGTCATTCAAAAAGAACACACAGATTTCCTAAGGTGTTAGCATCCTTGTGAATGTCGTAACACACACGGCACCTAGAGCCTGAAGTTCTTCCTGTGTTTGAAGGTTGTCTCTGCTTTATTAAACACTGAGTCCTCGGTAGTGTTGTAGGGTTCACACAAACACTGTCCTCTGAAAAGAGGAGAGAAGAGATTGAAGAATAGTTAGGATAAAAAAAAAAAGAACTGCTAGTATTTTTTACCTCTCATGATTGCAAAGAAGTAACTGTGATTTGGGATGTCAAATAAGCTTCCACCTTAGAGATTCTGTACTAGAGTTAAAGCGAAATTGAAAGGAGTAACTTGCTTAACACTCGGCTTTCTAGGTAATAAAGGCTAACATTCCATGCCAGGATATTAGTGCTATTATAACTGTTGATTCAGTCTCATTTTTATTATATATCTTATTCTATTCTTCATGGTCTGATATAGGCATCAGCAATTCCTTTTTGTAAAAAAAAAAAGTAAAACAAAAACCAAAACAACTTATGATGGTTTAAGTTCAACTGTTTGAATACTTGGTTCCCAGCTGGGGGACACTGTCTGAGGAGCAGCACAGATTTGCAGGGGGGTAGAGCAAGGGATAGGTTTTGAGAGTCCAAAGCCTCACTCTGATTCTTCTTTGTTCTTTGCTTCATGTTGGCAGTGGAAGACGTGTCCTCTCAGCTTCCTAGCCTCGCTGCTGTGCCTGCTGCATGCTGCCATAAGTTAGAAGTCCGATATTTGGGGACTGTTTGTAACTGCAGGAAAATCTGGTCTACAATGAGGGAGGAATGGGCATTTGAAGTGGAATGCTAGCATGGCAAAATGTCTGTCACCCCATTTGTACCGAGCTGAGGCTTTTGATAAAACAATCCCAGTAATGGCCTGGAAGGGGGGGGATGCAGTTTGTAATGCCAGAGCAAGAGTTGGCCAACTGCCATCATGGCCCTGATCCGGTCCATGCTTCCTTTCATAAGCCCTTTAAGCTGAGGATAGTTTTTACATTTTTAGATGGCTGATGCAAAATTTTAAAAAAAATTACATCACACAAAGAAATTATAAAAATTCAAATCCAAATGCTTGTCCATGAAGTACATGAGCCAGGCCCCACTCCTTCTGAGGCTACTTTTGTGTGACCCTAAGAAGAGCCGAGTCCTGTGGCAGGGCTAAGTGGCCTATCGATCTGAAATGGTCTCTGTTTGGGTCTAAACTTGTAACATCTGTTGACC